>WBNH01007035.1:1366280-1598780 GCA_013401255.1 Urocolius indicus
GGGAGCAGTGAGCTGGGCCCGGGAAGAAAGGAGGGATGGGGGAGGGAGATCTTAAAGTGCTGGTTGTAATTTTCTCATCATCCTACTCCCTTTTGCTTTTATTCCATTCTGTTTCTTGTAGAATAAACTTTCCTACTTTCCTCTCTAAGTCGAGTACTGGAGTTTGTTTTGCCCGGAACCGTAATTGGCAGTGAGCTTTCCCTGTCCTTGTCTCAATCCACAACAACCTTGCTTATCTTTTTACTCCCATTTCGCTGGGGCCTCCACCATCCTAACGAGGGTGGGGGTGAATGGGGGCACCGAGCGAGGGACTGTCGTGGTGCTGCTGTGCTAGGTGGGTCAAACCACAACAGTGGCTGACCGACAAGTAAAAGAGTATGTATACTTGCATTGGTACTTCGGATCCCTGTGATAGCCTTTCTATGTGAAATTGGTGATCAGACATATAAAATACATTTTTGCTAGACACGATTTCCCTAACACAGTGCTTTCTGATAACAATCTACACTCTAATAAGTGTTAGTTTAAGCAGTTTGTAGTAAACTTGTAGCTTGACCATACAGCTTTCCTTGGATTGCTGGAAAGTGGTACAAAAATGATGTGTCTACATATAAAGGATTGGGAGTTGGAGCCTAGTCTATGTTTACTACTGGTAATTACAGTGGATGACAGCAACAGAGAACTTCTGGAAAGAGTCCAGGACAGGGCCATCAAGATGATCAGGGGACTGGAACATCTTTCATACAAGGAAAGGCTGTGGGAACTGGGGCTGTTTAGTCTAGAAAAGAGAAGACTGAGGGAGGATCTCATTAATGTTTACAAATATCTAAATGGTGGGTGTCACGAGGTTGGGGCATTTCTTTTTTCTGTTGTATCTAGCAACAGGACAAGGGGTAATGGGATGAAGCTGGAGCACAAAGCTTCCATTTAAATATAAGGAAAAACTATTTTACTGTGAGGATGAGGGAGCCCTGGCACAGGCTGCCCAGGGAGCTTGTGGAGTCTCCTTCCTTGAAGGTCTTCAAGACCCACCTGGACATGTTCCTACATGACCTGATCTAGGTTGACCTGCTTCTGCAGGGGGGTTGGACTAGATGATCTCTAAATGGTCTCTATCAATCTATAATTTTATGAATACAAAAACACATTATGTACTAATACAAAAATACACTACAAAATAATCAGGACACAGGCTATGAAATTTTAGAGCTCTCAGGCTCTTTCTCTCTGCTTATTAACTGCTCACTCTTGAACCTATCTGATGGACTTTGTCAGATAAAGTCTGCCTGCATGTGCTAGAGGCTGATACATGGGCATGCAGCCCAGGCTGATACAGGGACAAATTTCAGAGCTATAGGGGCAGGAAGCTTAGGCACCTCATATCCCTATTGTACTCTGTTTTCTACTGGAGGAGTTGTGTTTTCTCACTGTGTCTCTGAGAGAGGACAGGGAGGAAGAAAGAAAAGATACAAAAGCAGTGGAACCAGGCCATAGGGAAGAGGACAAAGGGACAGTAACAGGAATGCTCTTTCATGTAATGTATATTTATGACTGGGATATTGTTGTGACACTGAGTTATTGACCACTAACAGCATTTACTACTGTTGTTACTGAAGCAACACTGCCAAAGTATGGGTTGTTACCTGATGTCATTTTGTTTGACAACAAGTTGACAACACAAATATCTGGGGGTTTGAGGGAGACGATGTTGAATTGCTGCAAATGTATTCAAATCCAAAGAGACAAAACAAATAAGTTAATATGATTTTGTTTCCCACAGTGAATCTTTCTTGTTATCTGCTTTCTTGTCACAGTACTGTCAGGTCTAATAACATAGACGTCATCTTCTGCTTTGAGTTATCTTCAGAGTTTGTCATCTTGATTTTTTCACAGTGAAATCTTCAATCACAGCTTGTCCAAGATACAATGGAGCATCAGCCTGCTTTCTTGGATATGACAGACATTCAGAATGTTATAAGGGCTTGTGTAGGTCTTTGCTTAAAACAACATACCGGTTGCTTTTATTTATTCCTGTTCACAAAAACTCACTGTTGATTTTAACTTTCAGGTTCCTATGCAACTCATCCCTACTCTGCCAACAACATCTCCTTCCCAACAAGATATCAACACCCTTCTCTCATCAGTGACTCTTAGAAGCAGGCAAAACTCCTTCCTTATATTTTAATTCAAGTACAGAAATGCTTTTCCTATGTTGCCTTTGTGCCTAGGAGTTCCCTGCAGACACCCACCCATCTCCCCATTGGGCTTCAGACTCAAAGCTCTTCCTTACTCTGACACCTATACATGCACACAACACTGGACCGCTTTACCTTTGTCTACAGCTTGGCAGCATTCTGCTTCATTTGCAGCATCTGCCAGATCTTACAATAATATTACTAGAAACAAGAATAAGGACTGAATCAGAAAAAGGTATTCATAGGAACAGACTTGTATTCTTTCTGAAAGGTGTACAACCAAAACCGGCTTAGTCTAAACAATGACAAATGGACAAGAAAAAATAAGAGACTTTTAAATCCTTTTGTAGGTGCCCTCTATGCTTCTCACATGTGAGCTTGTTAAATCCTTACCAATAAAACGTAGAAATGATAAACAGACTTTTTAGTTTTACTAGCAGTAGTTAGCAAAACTCTCAAAGTTTATGGGCAGTAACTCTTCTCAGTGGAGACCACTGTGAATCTAACTTCAAAGGTATATAACCAGTGTCTCTTCATATAGAAGCATGGTGTTCAAGCTATTTAGTATCACCTTCCCCCTCAAAGATTGATCACACATTTTTTGAGATATATCCCTTCTGATCTGATCTTCTAGTAATTTATCTCACTTTTATGACCGGTAACTGCCATTTTAAAGAGATTTTTTTTTTTCATGTTGGAGTTTCAAAATAATATTTTCTAAGTAATACATCCAAATCCCCATGGTCACCTGAAGCCTTTATTATGTATGCATAAATCCTAATTATAAAGTAAGAATAACAAATAATTGCATTGCACTATATTTGGTGAAATGACTGTACTTCACTAATGAAAGGTGGCCAGCTAAAATGAGAACCAAGTAGCTAATGGAAGAACACTCAATTTAAGAATGTGAGGAAGTGTAATATACCACACATATCCTAAATTAAGTCTCATGACATTGCAGAGCTATGACTGCAAAGCCATCGTGTATATGGGTGGGAGTCGGCAAATAGCTGTGATGGAAGCTCAAAGTTTCTCTTTAATCTTGTAATGTATTCTCTAGTGTTTTATTTACAGAAGCAATTACTTCTGGCTATATATAGTTAGTTACTGTAATAATTATTTTACAGAAATAGCAACCAAGTTTTATGTGTCAACATTCTCCATTTGTTGGAATTTTTGGAACTTCTTGTCAGAGAATGAATGACCTGCAATGCTGCAGCATAACAGGGATAGATACAAGCAAGCAAACTGGTCATTTTCTAGGCTGCCTCATACTACTGAAGGCAAGTTTGCTGGATCACTGTTTCTTGAACCTAACAACATTGCTTTAAATCTAGTAAAGATGAGTCATTACATATGTTTATGTTACTTCCAAAATGTTGTCCTGGTTACAAAATACTGTAAACACTTTGAACTGAACAGATCTTGCAATTAAGTCTGCAAGACTGAGTGCAATTATTTAAAAGAATGGTCACTGAGATGACTAACAGAAGCTTTTTCAAAGTGTTTTTAACAAAACTACAAGCTGCCACGCTAGTAAAAATGCTGACATGTTACGACCATAACCAAAAAGCAAGCTCTCACTTCAGCCAGGGAAGGTCAAACCACGGCCTAGCTGTTGGCAGCGGTCATCAGTTTCACAAGAGCTGAATCTGGAAGGAAAAGCATTTCAGTCAAGAGCAGCATGTTTCTTAGCTCTCACCTAGGATGGGGCTAATCCATCCCCAGCCACAGGTCTGTTGGAAATGGTAGAATTTCAGGCAGGTGATAAAGGCCTTATGTGACTCTTATTTTCATCTTTATAGTTGTGTGGACTTGCCACATGCACAAAAACTCACTTAAAGTCTTTTGAATTTTAAAGCACCAGCTTGCTTTCAAAGATGGGAAAAGAAAGGAAGCGATAACTCAGAAAGAAAGTTCTCTGATTACTTGTATCATGATATCTAGTACTACGACTACCTTCTGACTATATACAAACATTCTTATTGCAAAACTATCCAGAGGTTACTTGGTTAGAATTCTTTAAGTTTGCTTGCATGAACTGTTGTGTCAGGAAGTAGCAGACAAGTAGAGAACATGAGAAACATCAAATAATGTTTCCGCCCTTACACTCACTGGGACTGGTCAAAATTTTTCTGGCAGGGATTTTCCTGTAAAATCTATACTCACTAAAATCTAAGATTCTTATGCAGCCCCTTCATGTGCTAATACCTGAGTGTATCATTGTCATTATTTATCCTCACACTCTATTTTAGGAAACGCTATTAGTAGCCCATTTGAGTGATGAGGAACCAAGGCACAGAAAGAGTCTCTCGTTAAAGGTCACATAGGACATCTGTACTAAGAAGGAAATTGAGATTCTGGTTAATGTTCCCTAGACCAAAGCCCTTTTCATAGCCTTTTGAAAGCATCTGATCAATTTATAAGCTGCTATTTGAACAGATGGGAATAATGGACACATTTTGAGGCTTCTCTACTTGGCAACATCATTTGCTGCTTTCAGAAGTGATAGATTCGGTCCCTCTGTAACAAGACACATGGCTTCATGACTCTTGAAAGTCCTGACCTATGTGCTTCTGCAGAGTCAGCAGAGGAAGCTGGAGACTGTGATTTGCCTCTGAGCTATCCTAGTCTCACATGCAGAGAACTGATAAGGAAATATATACACACACACATATGGGGTAAGATAAAGAGCACAAATGCTTTTATATGGATACAGGAATCATAGGTTTTGCTAGTTGCGGACTTTTATTGAAGTATATTAATCCCGATTCTCTCAAACGTGTCTTTTTCCAAACAACTGCTGCAGCCTAGAAAAAAGTTTACTATGATCTTGAGCATGCTTATTTACAGAATCAGAATCAGAACTGACCTCTACAAAAGTAGAATTGCTCTCCAGCGATCCCTAAACCACTGTTTGCTCCTGGCTCTGATGAGACTTTCTCTTTTGAAATAGATGCATGCAGTAATCCAGAAACAGTCTACATTTCAGTGTAAACATTCTTTAGTATCTCTTACCTTCCTTACAATACTTAGCTCTTTTTCCATTCCCTTATGTACACAGGCTGGACATATTAGCATGTAACAGAGCTTCAGGAGTAATTCTGCAAGACAGTTGCTGGATCAACTGAGAGAAAAGCCACACTATCTTCCTCTGTACAATTAACAGATCATGTATGGAATACCAATGAATTTTCAAGATACAGGATACCGTTCTTTACTTTTGCAGAAGACACTCAATTTGTCTGTGCTTTCATCCTGCACAACAAGGAAACAAGGCTGTGAGGATAAATACCAGTGAAGCAATTCAGAAGCTCTTCAAACACACTCTGGCAATAGGTACGTCATCATATATGTGCATAGGGACTCTACATCATACAGACCACACACTCTGCATCATCATATACACAAAGAAGAGCTCCTGTGAATGTGTCCTGAGCAATTACACAGCTATGGCCAGTAGACCTGGTGTTGGACTAAGAAATTTGGTTGCAGTGTATTTTTTCAAAGAGGAATTTACGATCTGAGCATAGAAGATCCTAATTTTGAGAAGGCAGCAAAATAAATATTTTAAAGACTGTGGGGCATTCAAAGTCTGCAAAGGTAGAGGTCATATCAGTATTCTGGAGACATAGGGCATAGGCTAAATGTACAATCTAACTATCTGAGCAAAGCAATAAGCTTGTAGCAGTAGCAAAAGTAAAAGTGACATGAGGCTTCCTTTTACAACCGCTCACTACCACACAAAATAGAAATAGTGGTGCTTTGTCCAGCTGACAAGTAGAAAATATGACAACAGTGCAAAGTATTTCCTGCAGGTCTCTGTTTCAGCTAATTGACATATGTTTCAGTTCCAAATCAAATGGGTACTTAATACCTACCACCCATATCACTGCTAGGCACACAATATTGTTTAGGAGTCAGAGAAGGCCATCACACTGTATTTTTGTACAAACACAGACAGTGAGATGGTCTCACTCTCAGTGACCTTCAATATCAATTTAAGCCAGGAAGAAAGAGAAAAAAACAAAACCAGAAAGATATTACAAAACCACTTTGAGATGTTAAGATGGACTAAAGATGGACTCAACACTGGCTGTGTTCTTGTAGACAAAAAGAAATGGAGGAGCTTTTGAAGCACAGCTGGTTTTTGGTAGATGCTTTTATGTCTCCATTGTTTGCAAAAGGCCATTGCTAATTAATTGAAAGATTACTGCTTTTTCTTCTGGAAGGTCAGGCAGACGGATGAAGACAGATGCAAGCAAGTTCTGCTCATGCTCCGAGCTGCCCAGACATAAGCTAGCTCCCATCTGGAAGATGTAGTCATGTTAGTGTGGCACTATGCCCAAATGAACATACCCTGTCTCTCAGCAGTGCTCATTAGCTCAGGATCATGCACTTATCTTACTTTTGGGCTGGGACCTTCTGGTGTCTGACAAGCTAAGGGCACTAGCAGAGTACTACTGTCTTTCTGGCCTTGTGGTGGTTTTGTCTCACCCAAGTCTTGGGCGGGGGGGGGTGCTTCTTTAAACAAATTGCTTCCAGAAGCTTCCCCTGTATCTCACAGGGCTAATGTCAGTCAATTCTAAGACAGACTTGCACCTGACCAAGGCCAAGCCAATTCTGTGAATAATGTGTTTGAGAAGAAGTTGCAAAATGGCAGCAGCAGCAGAAGGGAGTGAGAATGTGAGAACAACACTTCTGCAGACACCAAGGTCACTGGAGAAGGAGGAGGAGCTCAGGCACTGGAAGAGATTCCCCTGTGAACTGTAAGGACCATGGTGAAGCAGCTGTGCCCCTGCAGTCTATGGCGGTCCACGGGAGAACAGAGATCCACTCAGCCTGTGGAGGACCCCACACCAGAGCAGGTGGATGCCTGAAGGAGGCCGTGACTCTGTAGCAAGCTCACCCTGGAGTAAGTTCCTGGCAGGACCTGGGAGCCCGTGGGGAGAGAGGAACCCATGTCAGAGCAGGTTTGCTGTCAGGACTTGTGATCCTGTGAGGGACTCAGGCTGGAGCAGTCAGTACCTGAAGGACTGTTCTGCCGGTGCACGACCCACGTTGGGGCTGGGTGAGAGGAGCTGCCCCCGTGGGAGGCCCTGTGCTGGAGCAGCTCATTAAGAACTGCAGCTGATGGGAAAGACCCAGGTTGGAGAAGTTTGTGGAAGGACCTCACACTGTAGCAGCGGGAAGTGTGAAGAGGCTTCCTCTTGAGAAGAAGTAGTGGCAAAGTCCATCTGTAATGAACTGACCATAACCCCCATTCTCTGTGCCACTGAGGGGGGAGGAGGGAGAATCCTGGGAAGAAGGAGGGGTGGGGAGAGGTGTTTTAAGATTCAGGTTTTATGTCTCATTTCCGTGCTCTGTTTTGATTGTTCATTAATAAATCAAACCTTTTCTCCACAAGCTGGGTCTGTTTTGCCCATGATGCTAATTGCTGAGTGATCCTTGTGATCCATGTGAGTCCTTGACTCACAAACCTCTCATCATATTTCTCTCTCCCCTGTCCAGTTTAGGAGGGGGAGTGATAGAAGGGCTTGGTGGACACCTGGCACCCAGCCAGGGCTAAACCACCGCAGTCCTCTTCTATGTACATGTACCTTTATGTCATTACATGTTGTCAAGTTTTTTTAAGAAGCAGACTGATAAAAATCACTGATCCTCTTCTCTTAGTTGCACTCCTAAGGAAATTTTTGACAAATTGCCAAGATGATAGCAAAACACACGAACATCTCACAGTTCAGCTCATACCACCACCACCACCAAAGCAGCAGCAATGGCTACTGAAGAAACTAACACATGAGGTACCAAAGTGCTGAGGTAAAAAACAGGAGTATGGATTATATTCTTTATGAAGCCTGACTACAGACCATACGACCCTCAGCATGTTCTTGCAACATGGCCAAGAGCCAGGGTGCACTCTCCTACCATAAGTAATCCAGCATCTGTCCCCAACAGCAAATTTTTGGGAACAATGCAAAGGACTAGATTTCCTCCTGTTCCCAAGGAGGAGAGAGGAAAACCAAGTACATTGCCCCACTGGCTCACCTCCCTGACATTTCAGGTGGCCTCAATTTTCCAGCTCCCAAAAAAAGACCTATGCTGAGTTTCTTCCCACTGACCACTGTTAGGACTCATGATCTGTCATCCTACACTGAAATTACAAATTTGACTGGTTTTATATTGAGTTATGGCAACTGAGGAAAAGACACAGGATTCAATCTCCACTGGTAATATGGGACAGGATACAACTACACTCAATTCAGCTTTCATCTTTCTACCAGTCTTATGAAATTGCATTCAGCTATATGAGAATGCGGCTGAGGATGCATCACAAAGTACTCAGTGGGGAGAGGGACAATTTAGTTTCCTTCTCATATTTTAATTCTGCCTCCTTGTGGTTTTTTCACCACAACAGTCTCACAGTTTTCCACGGGATGCCTCCCTTGATCAGTAAGTATTTGCACAACGGGTAGTACAAAGACTACACAAGGAACCCTACACATGGCTTTTTGCTTGGCTTTGCAGCCTAAACAATATTGTTTAAACACAGCTTTAAAAAAAAAAAAACATATCAGGCATATAGATTTGTATATTCATTTGTATAGATTTCTACTAATATACAGATGAGAGATTTTACCATGGTTATACCTGAAGTGCCTTTCACAAGCAAGTATGCACTTATTTGGTCCAGTTTGCAGACTGCTCGGAAACGGTAACAGTATCAAGCTGCAGCTCATGCACTGCCCATTAGTCGAGGTTAAGTACTGCACTAGCTATGGCTACACAGCTTTTAGCCAGGGCACAGCATAGGTGGATTTCTTGCTTGTTAAAAGAGCACATACCCAGACCTCATGCTGGATAATTTTTTAGCCTGAGCCTGAGAAAGCATTCTATTCAGGGCAACACTGGAACAGACTGACACTTAAGTCCTTCTGAAACCAAGGGGGTAATCTGTGTTTAAATTTAGTCCTATGCTTTAATCTGCTTTTTTAACTATTTTGCTATCCTGACTAGAGATAAATGTAAGCTCTAAAAACATTAACACATAGCAGTTCAGACAATGATTTATTGGTGTCAAGTCTAGCCCTTATCAAAGAACAACACCACAAAGACCAAGTATTACGTCTGGAACATGAAATGCTATTCAACTTAGTAACTATACTGCATTGCATTAAAAAGTAAATGCTACACATTTAGGAGAGGCACAAAAGCCTTGCATGATTAGACTAATTTTACTGAAAATGATCCAAATTAGGGAGTTTCAAACTTTATATACTTAACTTGAATTTACAACTAGTTGGTTCTCTTGAACTCAACTCTGAAATAACTGGGTAAATCCCTTTTTAAAGCTTTAGACAAATGTCAGTCTAATCTTTTGCAGCAGGGGTCACTACAAACAAATCTAAAAAAATCCTGCCAGTATAGAATATATATGCTAGAAAAGACAGTAAAATCACCAACTACAGATAAGAAATGGTGTTCACTGAAGGTAAGCATGAGAAAAAGAAACATTTTTATATTGGTAATTTCTCTAAAATCAGTTGTGCAGACTTAGCCCATCCTTACAAGAACACTGACCTAATTTCAAACTATTAATAGAAGAGAAATAAAGTTGACTCCATGATATGTACTTAGACATAGGAATTTTAATGCAGTGCATCAAAGGAGTCAGATGACACAAGCAGTATTTTTATATTCTGCATAAAGTTTCCCTGTAAGTATTACAAAATACAATCAGACTAAGTCTTAAAATATTACTTTAAAGCTATTTATACTCACGGTCTTTTGTCCTTCGTTACACAGTGGACCAAGTTCCTATATTTAAAGGTTGTTTTCACATTGGTGTAAGAGCATCTGATCTGAAATATAAAAAATTGGAACCTTACCTATTACAAGGGCAAATTTTTCAGCTGAAAAACTGTCTGAGGTTCTATGTTTCATATTGACATTTGCTTGTCAAATTAAGACAGCTCAGTCTTAGCAATGAATATTTATTAGACTAAACTACCCTTTGCTCAGTTCTTAATAGGACAAAATTCCAAGTGAATAAGCTCCAAGCCTGCGAACACTTACACATCCTATTACCTTTAAATATGTGAACAATCCTATTGGGGTCTGTGAGTCAGATCCTCAACTTGTGTAAATCACAGGACATACTTAAATCAACAGAGTGTGGCAGTTTATACCAGCTGAAGATCTGGCACCAGAGATACAACCCCATGCCTAAAGAGAAGTATGTGCATAAGTCTCTCTTCGAGCCCTGGAAAGCTACAGAGGTCAGGTAAACTTCACAGTAAGAGAATGCATTGAACATTATTGCGTTTAAAGTCATTCCAGACCGTTAAACACACATTTATCATAAAGTCAAGATGAAAAATTAAGAATTATTTAAGTTTATTACACCTTAGCTACATTTAAGATGTGCTGTTCCAAGGCTGGAGGACAGCTGGCTGGTAGTTATGACCACAAGTTACAAATATTTATGATACAAAGCAGAAGACCTTTTAGGGTAATGGAAGCTCAAAAGGCTGTTTCAGTGCAACAGTCTACTTGCTCCATTCTTCTCACAATGGCTCCAGAAACCAGCACCCATTACACTCTATGCACAACACGGACTTCACAGGATCCTTGCTGAACGTTAACTTATAAATACAGGCGAAAAATAAATAAATGCAAAGATTGCAGGAGAGCCTAACTTAATATGACACATGGGCAACTGACACTCGGACAATTTCTCCTGCACTAGAGTGCAAATGTTTATAGTTATAAGGAAAAATAACTCAAGTTCTAGTCTGCATGAATAAAAGAACACGAACATTCTATGTCTATTTGGATCTACATACTTTTATCTGCTCAGTGGGATGAGAGAAACGACATGTACGTGTGTCTTTTGTGATCACCTCTGATGCAGCATCTCAGCTTCACATGACCTCTGCTTCCCAATATCCCTGTGAAAAAAAACAACCAAAAAACTAAACCCACTTTACAGGGGGTTATTCGGCTAGCAGAGGCAGTGGAAACGCTTGTAAAATCCTCCAAGCTGCCGTCAACCAAGAACTGAACCTAGATATTTTGCAGCTCGACAACTGCCACTGCACAGTCTCTCAGGTACCTCGAGGCCGCGTTAGGCCCTGGACTGCGCGTGTCCCCCCTCCCGGAGAATCCTGTCACTGACACCCGCCTGAAGAGGCAGAAGGAGGGACAGCCCGCCTGGCCCGTCTTCCTCAGCCAGATGTGCCAGGGACAGGCACCCACTCCTGCACGGGAGGCCCGGTTTCCACCCTGCCCGCCACCGCCACAGGCACAGGCACGGGTACGGGCACAGGCACAGGCACGGGTACGGGCACGGGCACGGGCACGGGCACAGGCACGGGTACGGGCACGGGCACGGGCACGGGCACAGGTACGGGCACAGGCACATGTACGAGCACGGGCACAGGCACAGGTACGGGCACGGGCACAGGCACAGGTACGGGCACAGGCACGGGTCTTGACCCCGAGCAGCGTCAGCACACGGACCGGCCTCCCGCAGGTGAACAAGCCGCCCCACAGGACCCGTGCGGCGCCTGCCTTTCAGCGCCCAGTGCCCTGCGGCGGGGCGCGGCGCGGCGGCCGCTTCCTGCTCCTCCCCGCGCCGCGTCGGGCGGGCGGCTCCGCCATGGCTGCGCTGGCGGCCCGTTCAAACGCGGCAGCTGGCTGCATGGGGTAATGTCTGGGGAAGCCTCCCGCCCCTGGCCGGGTCCGGGCCGAGGGTGAGGCAGGGCGGGCAGCGGCCTGCGGCGCTGTGCTGGCCCCGGCACTCTCCGTTCCGGGCCGCACCGGCAAGCGAGGGCTTTCCCGTTGTCTCGGTCGTTCAGGTGGAAACGAGCCGTTTTCTTCCTGAACCTCCGTTTCTGCTCCCTGCCTCTCCCCTAGCTTGGAGGAAAAAGGGGCTGTGTCCTCTCGCCCTGATGACGGTGCCGGGGGCGGGTGAGCGGGCCGGGGGTGCGGGCGGCAGCGCCTCGGGATCCGGGGCACCCGCCGCGCCGGGGCGGGACGGTGTGGGGCTCCCGGCCCCCGCCGGGATGCTTCAGGGCAGGAAGGGGCCTGTGAGGTGATGGCTTGTTCCCTTGGTTCTGCCTGGGAATTGGTGCCCTTCCCGTGCAGAGAGGGTGGAATTTAACTGCATTAGCCCTTTCTCTTGAACGCTGTCAAGAGATATGAGGAACAAGAGGACCTTGAAGTACATGAAGTCTGTTTTAAGCTCGGTCACATTTCTGGGCCCAATAGCCCAGAAATGGTGGTAGTGAGTCACCAAGCAACTAACAGTGCTTTACTATTAGCTCCTCTTTGTGCCTGTAAGACTCTGAAACAAATGTTATTGATGCTACTGAAACTACTGCGGCTGTCACCAGGCAGAACGAATGCACATCTTCTTTATCCTTCAGGAGCAAAGGACATCCCGTTTATTTAAGCTGAAAGGGAGTGTCACTTTACGGCTGGTTTAGTGGACTGGAGAAAAGGAGTAGGCACATATGACATAGCAGTGTGCTAGTGAATCAGAAGCAGTATCCCCTCAGTTTCAGATAATGTCTGTTTTCATAGGTGGTTTGCGATGACTGGTTTAAAAAACTCATGGAAAGTGTTTGTTTCCCTGCATTCCTTTGCACCTATCTTCTGCTTCATTGCTGGGCTGTTGCATAATGCAAGTTATTTCTTTTTCCCAGTGAGACCACTAATACAGGAATAGGTTTGGATGAGCGTGCATGCTAAGGGCACAGCCTTGGTGCTTTGAATGGTGGCACTTCTGTTAGTGGTACTCCTACTAGTCATACTTTTTTCATTTCTGGTTAACATTGGAGACTGTTTTGCTGTATGTGTGTCTTGTATATGTCCTCTCATACTTTCTGGCTGTAATTTTTCAGTTAGCACTGCAGTCTCCTGATGTGTACCTTTCACCCTTTTCCCAGACAGCCCTGACTGACTTTGTGTAGGAAAAGTCCTTGGAAATCTACTGCATCAGCTTTTCTGAGCAGAAGTGCCTGGGAGGTCTCCAAAGTATTGACCGTGGGGATTACAGTAAGTTAGTTTTATATTTTGAAGTACAACTTAGTTGTTACAGGTGATAAAAACATTCTGGAGTGGTAGAACAATTTCCCTACAAGTCCCTACCGTCAGTCTGCCTAACACTTTTCCCCTTTACTGCTACCAGCATGGCAGACTTTGATTCCTTCTTAGGATATTATTCTAGCATGCAGTAGAGGTCTCTTAAGATGACAAGCAAATTCAAACTGTTGAGAGCTTATGTATAATTGTTGAAGTGGGCCATTCTGCTGCTACTAATAATGGTCTGAAAAATCACTTCTCATGTGGAATTCACAGTGCTGTGTCCTGCTGCAGATGCTTGGTGTTATAATAAACTATCATTTGGCTAGTACCATGGGATGTAAGAAGATGCTGAAATGTGAATTTCTCTTTTCCTTGCTATTGTGTTCATGCCAGAAAAGCAGAGTCAGCAGAGCAAAGTTTGAGGAGCTTCCTGCACTGACAGACTTACTTTCGTACATTACGTTAAATGAACTGGAAAATAACTTTAGAAGTTTCTGTGTCTCTTTTGCAGTTACTGAAATGAAACTAGTTTCCAAGTATATGTCTGATGGTGTTGCGTTTGTTTGGTTCTGTGTTTTTGTTGTTTTTTTTGTTGTTTTTTTTTTAAGCCCTGTACCTTCAGCTAGAAAAATCTGTCTGATTGAGTTGTAAGGTGCAGTAGGCTTTGTTGATATTCAAACCTATATTTCTCTCCTTGTGAGGGATTTACGTGACTCAATGTAGTAAGATTATGAGATGTAAATTTGCCATAATGGCATTCATTTGGATCATAGCGTGAAAGTATAATATTTTCTGTAATTTGCAACTGTTAAATAGATTTTTTTTAAAAAAACATCTGTATAAACAGTTCTGTTAGTATTACTGGAGGAATTTCTGACTGAAAATTATTGCTCTCATGGTCGAGCTTTGTGCTGATGCAGGGGATTTTTGGGGAAGCTAGGTGAATGGTGGTGAGGAGGGGTTGTTTTTAATCTACTTAATCTTAAAATATTGTTAAACTTTTCTTTCTGCAAGCAGTTGCATGTGCCACCTGGTTTCACATAAGAAGAAATTTAATTTTCATGGGTTGTATGTTTGTATGAATAGGGAAATTGAAGAGAACATTGGTCTCTAAATGAGACTTGGATAGCTCTTTAATATAATAAGTCCTCTGAAGCCTCAGTCTACTTATGTTTTCCACACAGACTAGAACTCATATCTGGGGAGAGAGACCAGAGGAATGATTACTTCCTTGCTGCATTTTATGTGTACCCATATTTAGGTTCTGTACGGTGAAGTGTAAGAAGAGTTACCCTGTTAAGTTTTGTTTATTCCTGGAGTAGCCCATCACCAAACTGCACTAGCTGTATTCTAATGATTAGCTGACAGGCAGAGAGAAGTGTGGTATTTACAGCCATCAGGATAACTGTTAGCATTGTGGAGCTCTTCATTGGATGCAAAGAATAGAAGTGGTGGGAACAGAAGAACTGGCAACAAAACTGATGCCAATTTATCTGGACCTGGGAGATATATTTGTCTGTAATAGCAATGTTGTAAATAGCTTCAGCTCTTCTTTGCTGGACAGCTCTGCAAAGTTCTCTGTCTTTTTTTAATCAGAAGTACTTTTGAAGAATATGCTGTAATTGTTTTGGGTTTTGTGGAGAAGCAAGGCTTTAGTGATAACTGAGCGTGTCAAGCAAGGAGGCTTCGAGCAATCTTCTCTCATTTGGAAGATGAGGCAAGAAGAGTTTTGATCACCTTGAACAGGCAATCAAGAGTCTAATGTGGAGGTGCAATGTTAAGATTTCAGCCCAGGACACAGAAGGAAAACATCATATGCAGACAGAACTGAAATGAAATGGGAGTTGGAAGCTTAAGTATGTGGGCAAGGCCAAAAGTTTCAAGGGTCTAGCTCATGTTGCCTGGCATTAAAGTAAAATACAGTTACAGAATCACAGTATCTTAAGGGTTGGAAAGGACTTCAAAAGATCATATAGTCCGCCCCCCTGCCAGAGCAGGACGACCTAGAGTAGGTCACACAGGAACTCATCCAGGTGGGTTTTGAATGTCTCCAGAGAAAGAGATGCCACAACCCATCTGGGCAGTCTGTGCCAGGGCTCCCTTACCCCGACAGTGAAGAAGTTTTTCCTTATGTTTCTTTGGAACCTCTCATTTTCCAGCTTGTACCCATTGCCCCTTGTCTGATCATTGGACATCACTGAGAACAGCCTGGCTTCATCCTCCTGACACACACCCTTTAAATATTTGTAAACCTTAATGAGATCACCCCTCAGTCTCCTCCAAGATAAAGAGCCTCAGCTCCCTCAGCCTTTCCTCATAAGGGAGATGCTCCAGTCCATCATCTTAGTGGCCCCGTGCTAAACTCCCTCCAGCAGCTCCTTGTCCTTCTTGGACTGAGGGGCCCAGAACTGGACACAGTATTCCAGATGCGGTCTCATAATGGCGTAGGGGGAGGAGAACCTCTCTCAACCTACTGCCCACACCTCTTCTAATACACCCCAGGATACCATTGGAGATGATTGTTAAGAACTCTCTTTCTCAAAGAATAACTTAAAAAGTTGAGGCATAATTTTCAACCATGTACATAAAACAAGAAAAAATGTTTTAGCGAATGTTGCTTGGAAGTTTACTAGCCTCAGATGTGAGGAGAGCTGCTAGAACAGAACTTGTAGGAGTTCAATGGAACAGTTGACAAGCCAACAAAATCCTGCACAGGATTGCTGAATAACTCATGGATGTCACTGGATACTGCAAGTTTACTTCCTTCAGGAATTAAGTACAGGAATGCCAAGCACTGTGAACACTTGCATTGAGGTACAGAACAACGAACACAGACGAAGGGAAAAAAAAGCTTGCTCTGACCTGACTCTGGTATAAATAAATCTTATTTTTTAAGTTTTTTAATTGGCTTTTCTATAGATATGGAACTCTTCTGGATTTGGGAAGGAGATACAAATCTATACAAGCTAAAGTTTCTTTTCTCACGGTAGAAACCAGCCCTCACTTTGGGTATCGTTACCTGGAGACAACAGAGAAGGAAGAAATAAAGGCAGATTTTCCACAGGGGCCAGTCTGTCTGGAAAAGAGAATAGGAGCTAAGTGGCCAGCTGCATTCTGTCTTGATCCCAGCTTGCTGTGGGAACAATTACAAGCTCCCTCAACAGTTGAGGCAAGAGATATGGAAGACCATATTCCAGCAGAATCAATGCATAGCAGGCAGTGGCTTGTTTGATTGCTTTGTTGTGTAGTCAGTGCAGTCAGCATTGTAGTTGCCCAATGTGGGTCATAACTATGTTTGATTGTTTCTTCAAGTCCTCCTGCCTCACTTCAGGGACTGTATCTAAGCTTTTAAAAAAATCTGTAATAGTCATTCATCATCATCAGTGGCATTTAGACTCATTGCTTTTCCATCCTCTTCCCTGCCTCTCTCCTGCAGTGAATCACGGAAGGACTCTATTTCTTAGTCATTGCTGTAGGTGTTAGCACACCCTTGCACAGGCAGCTCAGAAGGAATATTTAGCAGATAGCTGTCTAGCAATTTGGAATCAAATCAGAAGGACTTTTGTAGATTTGAATTTAAAAAAATATGCTTTGTAAACACAAAGAATATATGCAGCAACTGCAAGATTCTTTGTCTACAAATAGGAAGTACAGTTACTTTGGTGTATACGTTATCAGGAGGAGAGTGGTTATGACTTGGCTTCACTTCACAGTGAAATATCGTGACTTATTTTTCTTTTGTGATACCCTGTGTTTGATGTACATCTCACAGATGCTCTTTGGTATTGGGCTTTTATTTTGAACTGTGGAGCTCCCATTTCAGCTTCCAACCATGGCTTGTCTGTTTATGGAGAGCTATTCTGAAATAAATTTTGTGCTTTAAATTCACATCTTGCCTTAGTTCAAATTAACGTCAAGTGCAGATACAAAAGCCTTTAGGAAGAAGGTTACCACTTTTCTAAGAAAACATGTTAGATTAATAATATAATTAATAATAACTGTCCTCTCTATCTGAAGCCAGTCCTAAGTCACTACATGCTTGCAAGAAATGACACTATTGATGAGTTGAACAGAAGACAGATTCTGTGCTGATCTTGTCTTCTTTGATCTTCTGGATCAAACCTGCTTGGTAGTTCTTCAGCTTTTTGAAGGACTGCAAAAAATACGTAAAAGATGATCTAATTATTTTTTCAAGTGGATGATCCAAGAAATCAGAAGAAAAAAACCCTCAACCCCACAATCTTGAAGTGTCCCATCAAGACTTAGAACAGAAAATGATATGTAATAAGTCTTTTTCTTGCTTTCCTGTGATATTTTCCCATTTGCTGTATGGTAATTTTGCCTCATTCAATGCATTGTGTGAAGTAGACTGACTTACAGATGTAGAAGCAAATACTAGTCTGTTCTTGAAAAGTGTGGAAAAACGACTGGCTGCATAAACCAAAGAGCTTGTCATCTATTCTTATACTGTACAATTAACTTTATGGAGTAAGCTTTACTCATGCCAAAATCTTACTTAATGTTAACAGTACAAATGTTGAGATACTTTGAGACTCTGCCTTTGGCCATTAGAGGTGGGAGGGAAATATTAGTAAATAAAAGACCTTCCAGCTTAAGCTTTCCTTATACCTGGGAGTTTGGGTAAGCCCCAAAACTCTCATGATGATGTACTGAGTGTCCAAAACTGTCAGGGAAGTTTAGAGAGCGGTGTTATGTAGGGGTAATGATGACCTTGAGTGAGAGAACATGCAATTTGGCTTTTTCCTTCTTCCTTGCTACAATTCAATGAGTAACTATGAAGAAACCGATTAGAGTGTTTAAATACTGATTCTTGGCTTCCAGATTTGCCTGGAACACTAAAAAATACCTACCTAGTTGGTTTAGCAGAGGAAATGGGACTGACAGCGATATTGTAAGCTAAACATGTAATTTGAAAACAGAACCATGCGACCTAACCATGTGAAAAATGACCCTGTGCCTGCAAAAATTGGTTCAGAAATCTGTCTCAGATATTCCCTAATTCTGGAAATCTTAATGTTGCAAACATGAATGTTTTTTGTTTCTCCCATTCACAGGTTAAAGTACAACAAAATGGAAACACTGTTTTCATACTTCTGAGTTAATAGGAATAAATACATAACCAATTCAGGGCTATGATAATGACCATTCAGCTATAAAGTGCAAAGGAAAAAGGAGAAGCAGAAGGTCTCAGAATTGACAGTGAAAAGTCACCTGGGAAGCTAATAAGGTGAGTATTTTTAATTTTTTTGTGTGTTCTGTGGGTATTTCTGTTTTCCTGTTGTAGACATAATTTAACCAGTTGGGTAATGGGACTTCAGTCAGTGGAATAGCAGATAAATGCTGACCTGTCACTGACCGTGCTGATTGCTACCAGAAAGTGTTTTGCAAACAAGCTAAGCTAGTGCTGTTTGATGTGAGCCTCAATAGTCTTCTTTCCACTGTTGCTGAAAATGGTCACTGGCGTTCTGGTATTGCTTTGCAAGAAAAACTTGCTGAAAGCTATTTATTACAATAGTTGTGCTTCTGGTGCTTGAACAGAGGCTGGAATTAAGTTGGATTAAAGAACATTTATTCCTTTTGACCTTGCAAGGTCAAGGTGCAAAAAGATTTTCTTCTTTTTTTTGGTATGAGAGCTGAGGAGCAGAACGTGAGTAGTGAAATTGTACCAGATATAGGTAAAGGATGATAATGAATTTTATAGTTACAGAAATTAAGAGGTTTTTTTAGTTAATTTTTTAGATTTTACTCTTCTGGCAGGTAGAATTCTAATTAAAACTGCAAAATATGGTTGTTGGAATTCATGAGCTCAACCATTGCCAAAAATTCTGAGACTAACTAAAATGTAGCAATTGTAGCTATGAATCGGGAATTGGGAAAAAGTCAATTCCTTTGGTTTTTACCTTTGTTCATTCTTTTCTGTACTTTCTGTATGCTAATGAGCAGCCCTTTCAAAGTCATTGCTTTTATTTTGCATATAAGCAACAGATAGTCTTTAAAGACAAAATTCTAGATCAGAATGGAAAATATTCTTTCAGTCCTGTTCACACCAAAACCATATGTGAGCTCATTTAATAGGTATTAATTTAATGTTCTCTGCTTCTAAGATTGATGGAGGAAAGACTGGCACAGTAGGAGTGACACCCAGTAGTATGTTTCAAAGAGACTACTCTTATTGGTAGCATAGCTTTACATGCAAGCCAAATAATTACCTTTGTTTAAAGAGAAAAATATTTTCAGAAGCTATAGTGTTGGTTCGTCTTTTGCTCAGTTGAAAAGGTTGTTGAGTGTGTGCTGCTGTGCCCTAAATTCTTGGATAATAAGAAAGCTGCACTTGCTTTAGAGGAAACTTTTGTGATTGGGAAAGACATTATAAGGGCACACTTGGCAATGAGCTAAAGGGCTGAATAAGAGAATGCAACTGCAACCAAATGTTCTATTTCTCTCTTCTCGCCTCTGTTTCAGATGTCATCTCTACCAAGGAGGGTGAAAACTGAAGCCAAATCTTTTATATCAGAAGATGATGAGCTACCTTCACTTCTTAATTCGTAAGATGACTTTTTCCTTAAGATATTCTTAAAGATTTATGCTAAACATGAGGTGATTGAAAACGTTTCAATGCACAGAACTTCAATTATAAAACACAAATTACCTGTGCTTTTCATACTCACAGTGAAGACAGGATGCAACTGAATTGCCAAGTTGTCCAAACATAATCATGCGTGTAGTCACTCCAGAGAACAGCTTCAGGGCCTATATTTGATCCATCTGCCTTTGTGTTATTTATACCTGTTTGCTTCCTTTCACGTCAGATCTCAGATTGGTTTGCTTGTGGGGGTTTTTTTGTTGTTGTTGTTGTTCTTAAAAGCAATATTGTTTCATCATTTGTTTTTCAGGAGCTCTGAATCAGAAGAGGAAGAGGAGGAGTGGAAACCAAAAACTAAAATGGCCAAGAAACCTCGGTTGCCAAAGAAAATTGAGGCAAAACCTAAAAAAGTTCCTGCTGCACGGTCAGCTGTGGCCAGGAAAACAGTCAATAAAGTAGCAATAAAACAGGAAATGGTGAGTATCTGTAAGCAAGAGGCATTTATTTACTGTGGTTGGCAAGTAACATGAGCAGAATTTTTTCAGCTCTGGTTCACTTGGCTGCCTGAGCCGGATCAGCTCATCTGATTCCTCTGTTCCTGTGAATCTTGAGTATATATATTGAAAGTCATAGAATGATAAATGTGACTTTCTTACATATTTATATGTCCCGGATGTAAGGACCCTCTAATGTTTTGACCAATGATAATGGGACATGGTTCTCCCAGGAGATCTTTCAACGACTAAATTAAACAAATACTTCTATAGTTCTTTCTGTAAAGGAAACTAAACACTCACCCGTCTTCTCTGTGGCAACTTTGATGTCTTCCACCTTTTTGCAAGCTGGGTACTACAACCAAAGAAGGCCTGTGCTTATGTTTCCTTGAGTGGTTGTTTGATCCAGTAAGGATTGCAATTTTATTATCATGAATATAAAATACACTTCTATCAGAAGTTACTTCTGCCAATGACTAACTTCAGAGGTCAGGTCATAACAGAAGCTGTTCCCTATAGCTTCTAAAGATATCTCTGGGGAGATTCAGGAGGGAAAGTGTGACTTTTCCAAGGTTAAACAATATCTTAGCTGGTACTATATATAATGCTGTACCTTAACACCTCATTAGAAGAACGCTTCTCTACACTGTTCTCTGTTTTGTCGAGATGTGTGTAAGCAAGGACTATAGGTCAGTGTCCTTTGCTTCGGAGAGGCTGATTCAAGTCTTTCAAGGATAATTTTGTTTGACCTTTTAAAACAGTTTTGTTGGGTATGTTTGTGTCTCTTTTCTTCCAGATGAAAGATGTATTTCAGATTACTTGATTTCTGTCTTGGCATGTCTTTGCCAGACACATACACATGTTGGGAAAATTATGTGTAATAAAGAGCCTTCTTGTGTTTTAGTAGAAATGTTGTATCAGTTTGTAACAGTTAATGATTAACATGTTTTCAATGCCTTTTTGTCAGGATGTATCCTTGCCCATTGCTTCTGCAGAAAATAATAGAATGCAACTTCTAAAAGTTAAGGAAGAACATGTAGGCACTATACCAAAAACTTTAAATCAAAAACCAGAAGTGCCTAAAAAAATGGAAATAAATTCATTCCAAGGAAAGAACGTACAGAGTTTAGAGACTGATGAAAAACCCTCAACAAGCGTTCCTGTAGTGGGGAATCAATTGAAATGCGAGAAATCTGAGGAGGATTTTACTTTGAATGAACCACCTTTTAAAAAGATTAAGTCTACTACATGTCCTGAAGGGAAGCCAGTGAAAAGTCTGGGAGGCAACAAAGTGAAAGAAGAATTTGAAATGAACTGGGATATTGTACAGGTATGAGATTTTTTTTTTCCCTTTTCTGAGGTATCAGTGAAACCGTATCCTATATAATTAGCACTTGGCATCTTAACATAGACTTCCAGTCCTCTTGGCATCAATTGGAGTGTCAGAAAACCATTGTGCTCTTAAATAGCCATTTAACTTTTGCTTAAATTGTCATATAAATACAAATATTCGTTAGTGTTAAAACTTCAAACTTTAACGTTTTTCTAATATCTGCTACCTAAGCAGTTACAAAGATTGCCTGTAACAGTTTGCATGTTTCTTCTATATCAGCACATGGTGGGTTTTTTGTGGATATTGTCAACTGAAACGCCTGCAGAAAGGGATGCTAAAACATTTGAGATGTCGGTGTGCGGTTTCACAATTTCAGATTTAGTTACTGTGGATGTTTGCACTGTAGAGACTCATTTGAGAGTGTATATCAATTTATCACCACCAAGGAGGAGACAGCATTCTTGGAAGAACAGTGACATAAAGGCAGATATCATCTTTATGTTTTTAGGATGTTAACTTTGAAGCCATTCAGGTGAAGACAGTTTTAGGATAGCTTCTGTTCTGGGAGGCTGGATATGGTTATGGAAGATTTTAATAATAACAGAATGGGAATAGATTGTGCACGTTCTATTAACCATCCTTAATACTGCTTGCACAAGAATGACAGGAAGTATTTTAGAAGACTCAGGAACAAAATACAAAATTCCTGAAAATGTAGATGGAGGATTAGAACTTTATGTATTGCTGCTCTAAAAGCAGTGATTGTGCAGTAAGTTGTGCAATGGTTTTGCAAGACTTGTTACATTTTTAGGTTTCTGAATAAAACTTTTGAGAGATTTTTTAAATCAGCCTTCTTTGGGAATAATTGTAGCGAAGTACAAACACTGTGGAGGTGAAAATGCTACTAAGCTAAAGTACTTCTGTAGTTTGTCCTCCATACCATATTGATACACTAGAACTTTAGAAAGCTCCGTTTCTGCAAAATCATGTTAACTTTGTGAGGCTTGGTTCATCCTGAAACCTTTAGTAATACCATGCTAGTTTCCAGTTATTGGTGGAGTTGGGATTTGAATCAGCTTTGAATTTGAGTGTTGTGTTTGTTTGTTTTGTTTATCTGTGAAGTATGTCGGTGTTGGGTTAAAAAAAAATTCCAAGTTTTCTGAGTTGCTGTGTACAGTTTGTTGTCATCTTGATTTTTTGAGGGATTTGTTATTGTTGTTTGTGTTCCCAAGAGCCACTCCTGCCTGGTTTGTTGGGTGTTTTTTTTCTGTAGTTAAAAGTTTGTGGAAACACTGTCTGTTGCGTGCTTTTTCTGGAGTACTGGGTTTGACTGGATGCATGGAAAGCCTAGCATTCTGCCTTAGGGAGAACAGTAGTCTCTGCTGGCCAGCATAATATTCTGGGGGCGATTGTGAATGTTGAGCGAGAGTCTGTTTAAAGCAATCTGTCACCTCTGTTGAATGTGGTTGATTGTGGTTTTGGGTTTAGGGTTTTTTTTTTTGCTTCTCACAGGCCTTGTCAGAAATAACAAATGTTGAGCCATGGGTTTGTGCTAACTTAATTCGCCTCTTTCAAGAAGAGAACACAATTCCTTTTATTGCTCGATATCGAAAAGAGCTCATCAATAATCTGGAGGCTGATGCCTTGCGCGAAGTGCAGCAAACATTGGAAGAGCTACGGTAAGTAAGATAGTACTGGGAGGTATCTCATGGGAAGGTTAAGCAAAAACCAGTCCCGTGTTTTGGCACTTTATTCACACTACAATTATAAAGGAACTGCTAAAGAAGGAAGGCTGAAACTGAGGTAGTTATGCTTTGTACCTGTCTCTTTTTGTTTGTTTTTACTGTAAGTAACAAGAAACCTAGCATTAGTAATTGCTGAAAAAAAAATTAAGGTCTTAATTTCTCTAGCATTTACTAAAGGTATAGAGAAAAAAAGTCTAAGAGTAATTTATAAGTTCTGAAGACACACGGCCTGACTAAACATAAGCTGCACTCTTGAAAAAATAATCTGTGAGAATCCTTTGGCTCCCTGCTTGGAGCAGCAAAGCCTCTAGTGAAGAGCACTGCTTGAGGTTGTAGTGTACTAGGAAGGCAGGCTAAACTATCCCAGACCATTGCAGCAAATAAATGACCAGCAAAGCCTTCTGTGGGAGTGGATGAGACTGCTCTCATACCTTCTGTCTTTTGGGTAGCTGTATGCTCTTGAGATGGTGAGGGAACAGATTTGCCAGCTGTTCTGCCTGTATGGTGGCTTCCTCCTTGTATTTTCCACTATCCCCTAGCAAGAGACTCTTTCCAAAGAGAAAAGGTCACTTGAGAGAGTCCTTGTCCAAAAAAGTAATTTAAATCCTAACAAAATACTTTCACTGCTTGAAGTTGCTCATAGATACCTTACTGAAGATCTTTAAATTAAAAGCCTGGTACCCTGTACTTGATGCTGCAAAACTATCTTGACATGAATTACAGCTTCATCAACATGGCTTCAATTTAGAGCCCTTTTATTTGGCTGGCAGGCCAAAATAAATATTGTAAATATATATGACTATCAGTGTTGTTTGCTTTTTCTTAAATCTACCACAAGATATTTTGGTACAGTTTTGAACCAATCTTTTGGATTATCAGACTTGGTTTGGTGAGGATTAATGTAAGATACAATCTGCAGAGGTTTCATAGAACTTCAGCAGTGTAATAAACAAGGTCCCAATTAATGGCCTTCTTAATTCACCATGAGATGTGACTGTTAACGTCAATCTGTTGCATTTTAGTTCTGTTGCAAAGAAGACGCATACAATGATACAGAAGTTAAAGAAAGAGGGGAAATTATCTGGATGCCTTTTAACAGCGTTATTGAATTGCAGAACCTTGGAAGAATTAGACCATGTGGTCAGTATACCATTTTTTTTCAAATCATTCTTAGTTGAAATGTAATCTTCAGTAACTAAATAATGCATAGTGTGAAGTGCATAGCTTGACTGAGAGATTTTCTTGCCTTTTCATAACTTGTTTTGTTTGTTTTGTTGTAAGTCTGCACCTTATAAAACTGGGAGTAAAGGCACCAAAGCCCAGAGAGCCAAGCAGCTGGGATTAGAACCTGCTGCTCTCTCTCTCCTGCAGAATCCTATGGAACTCAATCTCTTTTCTTACATTAGACCCAATACCAAAGGTAAGTGCTCTGCTTCTGTAAGCAATAATGTCCTAAATGTCTGAAAATGTTTTAAAAGGAGAGTTTTGTTCTTATATTGCTGGAAGTTATGCATTTTAAATTCAGCAGTACTCTTAGCAATACATGTTAAGATGACATTTCATGCTGTGGCTCTCCAACCTTTCCTGTGTTTCTGTATTGTAAACAGTAATAATTCTAGTTAACATCTGTAGACTTCTATCTCTTGCATTAGTTGACATCTGTATTTGCTGGCAAGAGAGAGGAGAAGTGCAGTGCACACCTGAGACTTCTCCATAATTCTGCTTGAATTGTTTGTTGGATTCCTCCTTGGTTGTACAAGGGGCTTATGCCTGTGCTTGATATTGAAGTAAATGTCACCCATCAAAGTATATCTTAATAAAAACTGCCCTGGGTGATTGGGAGTGAGCAGGAGATTTTTTGTTACTGAATGACAGTTGAGGTTGGAGAAGTTGTAATCTCTGAAATGGAGCAGGAACTTGAACATATGATTATCACATATAGACTGCAGAATTGTATTTTCTGTGTGAATGCAGTTATTGGTGAATCTGTAGGGGGCAACCTCTGACAATAAAACACAAAGATTGCTGCAGCCTTCTGTGTGGTGTTGAAGTAGGCATACTTTTTCTCTGCCTCGGCATTTTTTGAACTTTAACATAAAGACACTGAGGCTCTTACTCTTCCCACTTCAGTTGTTCTTTTATTTACCTATTTTTTTTTTTTTTATAAAACTATCTTAGCTTGGCATTGAAAATCAGCTAGCAAATATTCTGTATAATTAGTGCATTATAGCATGCTTCATTACTTCATGCTGCAGTATATTGCAACTACATCTGACTGTTCTACCAGAGGACAAATAAAAGAGCCAAAAGAATATCTTCATGGTGTAAGTTCAAATGAATTATTTAGTGTGCATTCAGAAAAGAAGTGCTATTTGTTGCAGCATAAAAATGTCAGGTTTTGAAAAATAGGTACAATTACGTTCAATTTTATGCTAAAAATAATGTTGCTTTTGTTTATATAATGCTTTTCATTTGAAAAGTGCATCAGAAATTATACATGTATATGAACTGGGTCACTTTTATCAACTTAGGAACCAGTTTGACAACTTACATACAGCTTGATCAGAGTGAGGTTTTTTTTAAAGGGATGAGATGTGCTGTTCAGAAGAGTTTTCATCGAATCTTAATATTCAGTTCTTCCCCATTCTCAGTGTTTTTGAACTTAGACTAAAAATAAACTGAAATAAAAACAGCAGCTCATGTTTGAAAGACAGATATTTGAGAGTTAGGGAAACAGGCTCCCCAGAAAACTTTGTTTTCCTACATATTTTCTTGAGGCTTGTGCACTTATGTAAGCTAATTTGTCATATAAGTTTTTTATAATTATTAACTGTTCTTTTCTTCCAAGGACTTTCAACTATCCAAGAAGTAGAGGCTGGGGTACAGCATATTTTAGCTGACATATTTGCTAAAGATAAAGATACACTGGATTTTATCAGGAAACTGTAAGTTTTACCCTTACTTTCTAAACTTCCCTGGTACACGATATGATTCAGTCTCCTAGCATGCAGATGCATAATGAACTTCTTTGCTTTCATGTTGTGAAAACAGTGTTACTCTGAAGACTGATTTAGGTTCATTCATTTGCTTGCGCTGGAGGTCCATTCACTGGCATTTCTGCCCATCCGGCTACCAGTGGAGAGATCTGCTGTGAGTGTGAGACTGAATCCAGAGACTGCAAAATTTTGTGTCAGTGTTCCATATAGGGCCGATCTCCTTTGCAGTTAGTGATCTATGAGGGAAAGCTTTCTCTCCTTGCATTTTTGTCAAGCTATAACTTTTCAGAGGTACATCTGCTTAAGCTATTGCTCCAATATTTGGTGCTTGACACGAATCAATGTAGTTACCATGCAGTAATGGTTGACTTTTGGCATTGGTAGTCAATAAGGCAAACAAATATGGCTGTTTTAAAAGCAGGAATTATTGACGCTTTGACAGTGTTAAGCTGAATGTAAAGGTTTTACATTACGTGACTTGAAGGTGGTCATGTCACGGTCATTGGTGTGACAGTAACTGTTGTTTGTTTTGTTTTTTTTTTTTCATTTGCTATGTACCATCTGGGACAGAGAGCAGATGATGCCTTGGGAGCGTGCAGTGTAGGTTTGAATCAGCTCAGTTCTATTTAGTTGACACTTGTTGGATGTTTATTGTGAGTAAAGACCAACTCCATTAAAAGGGCAGAGCACAGCAACGTGATGATTTTGATGAAGGGGCTGTTTTATAAAGGATGTGCTGTCTTTACCAGACTATCACTTTCATTCTTTTGACCATTTGAAGTTCCTTAATTGGATATGCAGTGCTCTACAGATGTATCCTGTTGATCTAAAGTGTGTTATACATATAATAATCATGAGGAGCATTCAGGAAGCTACTGTTTTGGATCTCTGTTACTTCTAAAAATAACAAAAACTTTTGTGGGTGTTAATTTCTTGCTTTCAGCACTTCTGAGGCTGGATAGATTCAAGAGAGATGTTGCATTTGTATAAAATAGATGACGAGTATAATTTTTGCAACTTCCTAAAACTTGGTATCCATTCCTTTCAGGAAAAGAGCTATATTCAGCTTTTTCTGAGGTCTGCTCAGATTTCTTCTCTTGATGCGTTCCAATCAGTAGATGTTATGTTAGTGTCAGCATTAGGGTATGTAATACAGTTCTGCAGGTAATTAGAGTTAACATAACTTGAGTGTGCTCCGAACTTTATTTTCATTTAGTATAAGCACTAACGACTTCTAAGAAGTTTTGTGCTAAAATACCTTATTGACATTTGTTTCTTTTCTTCAGATGTCAGCAAAGGTACATTTGTATCCAGTCAGCCTTGGCAAAAGTATCAGCCAAAAGTGGAAATGAAAAAGATATTGATAAATTCCAACTGTACCATGAATTTTCTTGTAGTATAAAGAACATTCAGCATCACCAGGTACTAATATAAATTTTGGTTTTTTTCTTAGAATTTTAAATGTAGCAAAGGTGGCTTTGCTTTTGAATTTGTTGCTTAAAACTGATTCTGAAGATACTTGATTTTTGCATTTCAACCATCAAAGATAATAGATACTTTCAAATTCTTGAAACGCAAGACAAAGATATTAATATCTGTCTTAAAGAACTGAATAAAGGACTACTTATTCAGTATGCCCATTGTCAAGTAAATTCTCACCAAACAAATATTTATAATTTAGTTTATAGAGTCTCCTTCCTTGGAGGTCTTCAAGACCCTCCTGGACATGTTCCTATGTGACCTGATCTAGGTGAACCTGCCTCTGCAGGCGAATTGGACTAGATGATCTCAAAAGGTTCCTTCCAACCCCTACCATTCTATGATTCTATGATGCATTGGAGATTTCAGTACTAATGTGGTTTATTTTCAGCGTGTCTTTTAGGAGGCTGCCTTATACTATAGTAGAATGCTTTCCCTTTTTTATCTTTGAAACGCTTTCATTTTCTCTCTACTTGCTATGTTAAAAGTGTGATACTGAATTAATAAAGGATTTGCTTACATGTCTTGAAGTGAATTTATTACAGAAAATTTTTTGCAACATATATGGGCTAGTTTTACACTCCCTGTTTAGATCGTGTTAGGTGAAAGATTAAATAACTAAAAGTCATTTTATTTTCTGTTAACATTTGAAGAAGTACTTGTATTTGTTCTCTTTACAATTGTGAATAGTTACTGTGTTTATATCACTAGTTATTTAGTGAAAACTTGCTTCTAGGGGGCCTGGAGAAGTCAATAGGGCAATTTAAGACCACCGTGCTAACATTTCACCAAGATCTGTGGATTCATCAGGCAATTCTATATTGTGCTGTATGGATTTTGTTATTTGAGTGCTTTACTGTTGAATTAATGTTTTGACTGTCAAACGCTGTTCAGTTTTCCCTCCACCAAGAGAGGGGAATATCAAGATATGGAATGTGTATTCTGTGGACAACTGTTTCCTAGGATGATGTTATAATTTACTTCTTATTTGAGGCATCCTTTTTTCTGTTTAACATAGTCTGTTCTTTAGCTAGAGCCAGAACTAGAAACAAGATTTTCTAAACCTGGTTAGCCCTCTGACTTGTTCCATTCCTTATCCAGGATTTGTACTTAGTATGTCTGATGTTAAGATTAACTTGATCTATTTCGGTTTATTTCTCCTTGTGTTTGTCACTAACCTTAATGCCTCTTTCTTTTCCCATTCTGGCTGTCCAGTGAAGTCATAACTACTGTTCTTAGCAGCTGGTATTCCTGTAATCATGGAATATTTTTGCACTCTTATGTGTTGTCTTTCATCTGTGTATTACTGCTATAAGATATTTTACAACACTGACTGTTTGTCTATTATGAATCTTAAAAGTCTGTGTTTTTTTTGTGCTTCACAGAGGTTTCAGGGCTCAAGACATGCCAGAGCTCTTTTGCACTATTTAATGAAAAAATGGATTTTTATTATCATCTCTGACGTGCAGTTTGTAGAGTTCCTTGTTATGTAAAAACACTGATTTCTTATTTCTGTCTCATTTTTTTCTAATAGAATAGTTTCCAGTTATTTTTCTTTGTCTTGCTTTGGTGTTTTGATGATGAAATAAGAAAAGAAAAAGTATTTTCTTTATCTGCCATTTCTTCCTTAAGCATAAACCTTACTATTTTCCTTCTGAAAATTTTTCTCAGAACTTGCAATTTATTACCCAGCTGTACTACCCTGGTGATGCAAATTACCTGAAAATGCTTGATGGACAGAGGCATTTAGAGGATTTGCTGATCCCCTAGAACTGCAGGTTAAATAGCTGTGTTTGAAGAACACTTGCAAAGTTCACTGTTTTGAAGACCTTCTCTTTCAGGACTGCACACAGACAAGTGCACTCAATGTGTTTAACTAGAGGAAAATTAAAACTCAGCATTAAGTCACCTCTTTGCAGAGCTGCAAATAAAGGGTTCCGTAACATTACTGCACTGAAAGTGATCATGTGCAACCCTAATTCTGCTCTAGCTTAGTTGTAAGTAGCCATGAGCATGCCTTGCAGCGTGTATTACAATGAGGTAAAGCAGTGTGCAGGAAGTTGCGATGTGGTTGTCCAGCTGTCATTGCACACACAGTAGTTCTGGGTTACTTTCTGTGCAATTGTCATTTTGTGTTGATACACACCACAAAATAATCAGGACTGGCATGGAGTCAGGTTGTTTGATGGAAAAAGTTAAAACGTTGATCCTGAAATAAGGAAAAAACCTTACTTGTTCAAAAAGCCTGACCAGTTTTTGACATGGTCAGATACTTGTGGGTGTTTCCAGCTGGAACTTTTTGCTTTTGGGAGGTTCAGCCATACTTCCTTCCTTTGGCATCAGGCAGGACCTGACTGGCCTCTTAGCATGTAGTTGGGTAGCTATACCAACGCTGTCGTAACTAAGGGAAAAATCCTTCACGAGTTTATTTGAATTTTTGACTAATTGTAAACAGTTCGGTATTTGTGTAAGCCTTGGGCTTGCTTTCCTGTATTTGGAAATGACTGAATTGGTGGGAGGAGAAGAATTTATGAATAAAGTATAATGTTTGAGGCAAGCGCTCTATTTTTCAGTCTCACACTTAAAAAGGAATTGGAAATCAATGTCCTTGGCAAAATATACAAAACTTATTCAGTGAGTTGAAGTAGGTCTGTAACATAGAAGAGAGCTGTGCAAAATGAAGAATGTTGTATTTTTCTGATAAACAGAATAAGGTTTGATTAATCTTGTTACTAAATCAAATTATTGTCTTTGCTTTCTCTAAAGTAATGTATGCTGTTTTTATTAACCATTCTCCTGGATCTGTTCCAGTCTTACAGAAAAACAGTCTTTTTTCCAGAACTAAAACATTTTTTTTCTTGTTGAGAGTAGCCAGATTTTAACCTGTTACATAAAAAAACCCCAACAAATGAAAAACAACAACAAAAACCCCTCAAAACAAAAACCAAACCTTTTTTTTTTATTAGAGAAATTAACTAATTAATTTCTTAATTGTGCATTTATTGGATGACAATACATGTCACTTAAAACAGGAGAAACAAATTGTTTAAGAATAACAATGTAAATAATATTAGCTACTGCAGTACAGCTGGTTTAAGTTCAAATGACTGACACATTCTGCAGAAAGAGTGCCAGAAAACAAAATGTGATGCAAATATTTGCCCTGCTAATAGCATGCTAAATGATGAATTATAATTCCATCAGATACGTTCTTTGTCGTGAGCATCATTTTGATTTCATTTTAGATTGACATTTAACTTTCTCGCTTTTTAAAAAATAAAATCAGAATAAATGTGAAAGCATTTGATTTGTTAAAATGTGTCTTTGTAATCTCTGCGTGAAAACATTTGCTTTGGCAGTCAAGATACCAGATGCTATAACGTTTCACATGCAATCTTTATTATTAGCTTTGTTGTTCAATGATATGTCAGGCCTGGTATGTCACAGGAGCAGTATGGCTGAGGAATATAAATTGGTACTATGTCCTGGAGTCATTTTAAACCATTGTATTTAACATATGTGACATGTCTGAGTTAGCTAGTGATTGAATTAAAGTTCATGATTGACGCAGAATGCTCTGTTGTGACACTGCTTAGGGCCTGCTACATACAGCAACATGTGTAGTCATACAGGAATGTTGACTTCCAGCAGCTTTTTAATTATTTTTGCACTTTATTTTGAAAGGGAATATAGAATCTAAAAATGTATGACTTCCATTTGTAGCTGCTTTTGACTATTATTCTGTTTCTAAAATCCCTTGATGAGTGAGTTTTCTTAATCCATGCTTCAGGTGAGCATTCAGCATCTGCAGAGTGAGGTTAGACTAGTAAATACCAACCAGTATTCTCCAGATCCACCACTTGCATTGAGATCCTGGTTTTAAATGCAGAGCCTCAGACTTCCATTTAAAATAGAACTCTCTGCAGATAGCACATGCACAACCAGACTTAGCTTTAGGTCATGAATATGCAGCAGTGTACACAAGTTGAGGTTGTAAAAAAATTAGGTTTTAAGGCTGGAGTGTTAATATTAACATAAAGAATATATGTATGGTATTTTCTGTTACTTATGAACTAGGCACAAGTAACGCTGAATTCATCCACCTTCAAATTAAGCTGATTACCTTTGTGTTTGATTAATAATTAATTTTTTTAATTTGGATTGATGTGGGGAGGAAACTGAAGCCTGAAATATAGGATGAACTTTTGTCTTTTCAGATCTGTAATGCTGATTGGAATCACTTCTCAATTCATTTCTTGAGTTTTAATTTGGATTATTAAACAAGATTATTCCACCAACTAATTTCATGATGACTTGTATTATAAATGTGTTTAAGATGAACTGGATCTTGAGATCTCTGTCTGTTAAAAATATATGATTTGTTATGCTATAGCATGATTTAATCTGTGTTTAAATTGTGGATGTTATCTGTACATGCTAGTACTTGGTGAACTGATTTGCTGTACCACCATCATGATTTGCTACAGAATGTCAAGCAAGCGCGTACACAAATGTTGATAAGTTTATCTTTTGGATATTTTGTGTGTCATCTGTCTCTGCCATTTATGTTTGCACTCAGATTCTGGCCATTAACCGAGGGGAAAATCTGAAGATCCTGACAGTGAAGGTCAACATTCCTGACGGGGTGAAGAATGAATTCTGTTGGTGGTGTGTCAATGAAAGGTCTGCATGGATACATATTCTTACAGAAATCTTTTTTCTATAGACAGCTGCATACTGAAATGTACCTCACATGTCTTGTTGCATTAAGAGAACAATTTAAATGAATACTTATTAAATTAGATGAAATTAACAAGTGGATAATTCTTATTCTGTATTTCCAACTGCTGTAGCATTATGCAGAAAAGATCATGCCTTTGGCTGTGTTTGGGGAATTCTGGCACCATTTTTCAAACAATTGAATTTTTAGAAAAAAATGTGAAGGATGATGAAATATGAATATAATTTTAAATTGTAATGTGCATCACATTCAGTAGTCTTTACTGAATGGAATAAAATCCAATAGAATATACTTCTGACTTTTAAAAGTAACTTCATGTGCTCTATTACAACAACTTCAGGTTTTAGATCAATACAGTGTATTACTTGGCATTTCACAAACCTAAGGAATTGCATGTTTAAAAAGCATCTTGGAATTAATAAACAGACCTAAGTGTAGCTCTCTTCAATACATGATTCTCAAATATGGTGGGACCTAACTCTTGTATTTTGATTTCTGATCAAGTCAGAAGATTGGGCTCTAAATTTTGAGTCATTCTTTTATTTAGTAGTGATTTGCTCTTACAAGTTGCTTTCTTTAAGCCTGTAGTGAGATGTTTAGTGTTGCATAAGTTTGCAAAATTCAGGTTAAATATATGTTGTTTTATGCAATATCGCTGTCAATCTCTTTATTGGAGACTGTACCTCGATATTTTCTGTTGGAAAATATTGTGACTTGAACTGTGCATCTTCCTTGCATTTCTATTTCTCACTAGTTTGACATGTTTGGCATTGTTCTGAGGATGCCTCAAACTCCTATCATTCCATCCTAAAATTGAATAATTCAAATGAGGAAAAAAAGATAGGAAAATAGGCTCTCTGAAAGAATATATACATTGAAAATTTATACAATTCTATACAGTGACACTGCTCTAGCATGCCTTTTTCTTTTCCAAAAGAGATATGGTACAAATGCTCCCTTTTCACTGTAGAAATTCAATGCTTCTCTTTCCAATATGGAAACGTCTGAAAGAGTTAAAATATTGGTTGATCAGATAATATAACATCTTTTAGGACTAACAGTAAGTAACTTTTGTTTTGTCAGAAAAATATCAGGATTCACAAACACACCTAAGTTTCATTCTAGCTTTAATACCTGTAACAGAATTTCTGTCCTCCCACCAAGATGTATATTCTGTAGACAGATCATGGCTGTGAGTCTTGCTTTTACTGTGTCTATGACAAAATTTGGAAGCAGTGCAAGCCAGATAATGGAACAGCTTGTCACTGCTACACAAATGAAAGTGGGATGTAAATTGAGATATTTTTGTCTTATTGCATTTTTGTGAGTCATCCCGAGATTAAAAGAATGTTGACCTTGGAAATGGAACTACTTATTAATGCTTAGCATTCATGAGTCTATATTGGCTTATGGCTTTTTACTATTTAAAACAACTTTTCCATTATCAGAAAACTTTTGAAAGAATGATATTAGCAGATCTTGGTACATCAACATCTAGGACAGATTCTAGTCTTCCTCATTAGATTGACAACTGTGTTATCAAACTGGCAAAATTGTTGCATTATTTCCATGGAATTGATTTACTGGTGAGAGCAGATTAAGAGCTTCTGTTTGAGGCAAGGTTTTAAAAACTTTGCAAAGGTGTTAACTGATGTACTGAAAGTCACACGCAAAAATGCCATGTTGTTACACAGTTTGGCCAGTATACTAGCCAAAAAAAACCACTGTCACCTATGGCCTAATGAACTCATAGCAAATATGCTGACCTTTGTGTATTATTCTGAGGTAAATTTTTTAAAGTTAAATGGCCCTGTGATGGAAGGTGGTTTTTGAAGACTAGAGTTCGTTATTACATTGAGCTACATGTAGATGCAGTCTAGGATGACTGTATTTTCTTTCCAAGTTCAGAATATTAGCCTCTAGAAGCATCTGTGTTTCCTTGAAATTTGGATATTTGTGCTGGAAACTTGGGAATATCCTTATGCTTGGTCTTCTGGTTGGATAGTGAGCTGAACTCCATTAACACTAGAATTGCACTGGTTCCAAAGTCTTATTTGTGAACTGGGACATGGAAGAAGGATCAGTGAGAAACAGATGGAGAAGGGGCTGCTTAGCTGGTTTTGAGTGTAAAGACAGCATGGAATTGTTCCTTGGGAAGGTGCAAGAATTTGTTTGAAGGTGGGACTGCAACCTTTAAAATTCAAGTTTGGTGATTGGCAACGTGTTTTCAATTTTCAGGCAAATCCTCAGATCTTGTGTAAAAACTAAGATCTTGTTTAAAATCTAATGACATGCTTTCTGGTTACCAACTTGTACCAAGATTCATGTCATGTCTTGAGGGAAAACAAAGATCTGCTTGTGCTTCAGATCTGAAAGCCTAGCTGTGCTCTTGCTGGAACAGTCGTTAATTAATGCTAGTGGTTCTTAATGTGAGCTACCTTAATTTGGTTGATGTAGAATTTCACCTTCAGAGATGTATCAGTAGTCTAAGCTGTTAATGCTATGGTGGTTCCTGTTGTGAGCAAATATATGTGGAGAGCAGAGTAAGATGATATTTTTTATATGGAGTTTTTCTAAATAGGGCATAATTTAAAGGGCTTTGAAAGTCATCTCTTGATTAGTTAAGCAAGAAAAATCTGTTCTTAGAGGGAAGCTTAACTAGGCTTCGATGGTCTTTAAAATTATACACACATGTATTTGCTTTATTTTCTTCAGTGAAGTGGGTTTGTCTCTTTCCTCGTGAAGTATTCAAATGATTAAAATCCAGTATTTGCTATGATTGAACTTGCTGTGTGGATGTTTTTTCATTTGTAGCAATTCAAGAATTTTTAATAGAATGTTGCCTAAATATTTTTAACTTTCATATAGGCAGGTAAAAAAAAATTCTGTATAATAAACTATTTACAGAGTAAAGATTTGCTAAGTGTGTTTAATGGATGGAAGAGGGAGAAACAGCTGCCATGTTTCCAAATTATTTCTTAGTTGTGCTGAGAATACTTTCTGGGAGAGTGTAGTCATACTTGCCACCTGTAAAAACTTAATGTTTATAGAATTGGATGGCAATAAAGAAGTTTAAAGCCTCTGCCAGTTTTACATAGGTATGGAAAGAGTCTCTAGTTACAACTAAGTATAACAGAACTATTTGCAAAATCTGTTAGCAAAGTGATGAGGTCATGTGACTAAGCTCTAACAACTCTGGATGTTGTAAAACTAAATGGTAAGCTTAATTCTGCTCCCATGTCTGCATTAATGCAGTGTTGACTTGATCACAAGTTTCTCGACTGTTATATGTGCAGACACTTAGAAAAACTGTTCCAGGAAGTTGTAGATCCCTGTAAACAACTGCAAAACTGTTTGAGTAGGAGCAGTTCAGGATTCTCAGTATTTCTGAGTGTAGGTAAACAAAATCACCAGTAAAATTCACCCCTGTTTTTGACTTGGCTTGCACCTGGATGCGCTGTCAAATGGCCATAATTCTATCATATTACATTTTAAACTCCAAATGAACAAACAAAAAACTTAGAAAATTTACTCCTACATATTAAAAAATACTTATGTATACCACTTTACAGTTAGGGACCCCAGGTGTGCAAAAAAAAAAAGTGCACTAAATGAAGAAAATGCTGAATGTCATCAATGTTTTTAAAAGAAAGAAAAGCCAGAACAGATAACAGAAAATGTTCATAATCTTTATGTGCGTTTGATTAGAATATAAATATACCTTACCATATCTCCACAATCTTTCTGACTTCTTACTGGGTACACAGTCTCAGTGAGCCAGTTATGCTTGTTCAAGGACAAAATTTGAAGTAATTGTCATTACAGCTATGACCACAAAGCACAGTCTCCTTATAGAAGGGAGTACTCCAAAGAAATGTTAGGAAATAGTCTTGTGCTTGTTTAGTATTGTTTATTTCTTTTCTTAGGATGTTATTAACTATTAACTATTTATCTCAGCAACAGGTAAAAGAGAAAAATAATCTGCAAGTTGTTTGGACTAGTACAGAATTGATACATTTTGTTTTGGGTTTGAATAGAAAGGATGCCAAAAACTCAGAGGATTCCAAATGAAATTTGAATTGGATTTCAGTAATTGACATTAGTTTAGCTCTTGAATTTGTCTGAACACAGTTGCCTTTTATAAGTAGTTCTGCAGTGCCGCTCATAGATGATTAGTCACTTTTTTATATATTGAGAAACAGCAAATAATACAACAGAAATGATGATATGGAACCAAGTTCTTAATTCAGTTATGATAAACTTTTACTTCTCAAATTGAAGAGTAACTTTAAAAATATTTTCTTTAAATCATAAAATACTGTTGCATTATAATACCTAACAAAAAGGAAAAGAAAAGATAGGCCTTGTCTCTTGTATGACAGTAGAACCATGAGCAACTTCTTATTCCATTCATATTAGAAGTTACGCTTTCACTGCCTAATTATTGCAGTAATCCTGCAGTATATAGGACATTACACTCAATGTAAAAGAGGTTTTTTGAAAATTTCCTTTAATCTGAGTTTTTGCATGTGTTCTTAAAATTTTCTTTTTCTATTCATTTGCAGATGGAGACCAAAACAATTTTTAAAACCAGAGTTAATGAGGATCCTACGGACTTCAGTAGAGGATGCATATAAACGCCTTATATATCCTCTCCTCTGTAGAGAATTCAGGTAAGCCAAGAATGAGTGTGTGTTTTCATACTGACAATTTCTTAATAATTCCATCCCCAACTTTATATTACAGTATCTTCTATCCATTTGAAAATATCAGTGTGTCTTTAATTCTCTGTGCTTATGGAAGGAACGAACTCCCTAGTCTTGGCTCTGTCAGTTTAATTTGTGACCCTATTGAGTTTAGACTACAATACAGAAATGATTTTTTTCTGTGAAGACATTTTACATGTTTACATATTTTTCTTGTCTGTTTATCTAATAAATTATGTTCAGATCTACATTACCATAATGGTTGCATCCTTATCCTTGTATTCGCATAAGCCGTTATATCACTGAGTTTTCCCAGCATCTCTTCATGTCGCAACCATAGTGCCGTCAGTGCCATTGTTCTGACTCCTTCTCTTTTACATGTCTGAAAGAAACCAGCAAAATCATTGTGGTTGGAAGTACCCATCATGTTTGTCATCTGTGTTTTGTGGAAAAGGAATTAGTCATAGTCTTAGTCCAATACCATTTTGTGGGTATTGTGGTGGCTCTAGAGAAGTCAGTGAACTTATTTCTGGTGATGCTGTAGTAATGATATCATCAAAGTGTCACTTGTAAAATCCATAATATTGTTCTAATTTTAAAGGAAATTAAAAACCTAATGTCAAAGTAATAGAGTATTTTCATGATGTGGTATAGAGTTTACCATGTAATTGAAATGATCTGTCAGAAAATCTACATTCTAAAAGCATTATCTTTTAATAGCTACCAGTACCAATAGTGTGATTCTTCTCTTGTTTTGGGGAGCTTCTCCAGTATTCACAAGATGTTTATTCTGGCAAGGCTTTCTGATACGTGACCTCAATTTTCGTACCTGTTATGAGGTAGTTCCAAAGGCATTTAGCAGAGAGACCCTATTTCTTGGACCAGAAATGTTGAAATTATATTTATTGGTTATTCAGTACCTAAAGTCGGCAATCACATTCTGAAATATATCTCTTCTGTACCTGCCTGGCTGTGCTCTTATGTTTCTGTTCAAATTGGAGTTGTCTTCAGGCACCATTGGTTGAATGTTCTATGTTCTTCCCCCCTGAAAAGGACTGTCAGCTAAAGTTTTGAACAGCAAATATTTTTAACAGCTTTTAGATTTCTTCACTACAGTATGTTGTGTTTGCTCATTAGTTTGCAATCAAGATCACCTCACCTCTTAATTAGTGAGCCTTTTTTTTTGTTGTTTTTTTGTTTTTTTTTTTTTGCTACTGTGAATTTCACAGTGCTGAGTTTAATTCTTTTATGACCTGGGTACACTACTTTGGAGTGAAAGCACTGTGCCCGTTGTTTGGCCAAAATGATGGTGAACGCCTCAAGATAGGGAGTCCAGCTGTTGACTTCTATCACATGAATGTGAAACTAGTTGTCATTTCTAGCCTTCTTTACAGTCGTACTCTTTTAAAATAAAAAAAAAGACTTTTTATCAGGCATTGGTTTTATCATAAATAAGCAAACTGACATAAGGGTCCTCCAAGGCTCTTTTATGGTGTTTCTGCTTTGTGATTCCTATCATAGGACTGTTGTGGACTCTTTGTTGTGTGAGGGCTGCTGCAGCAGTAGATTGCTGAAGATTTTATCTTCACTTAATTTTTAAAATCTAGCTTCCTTCTCTTCTACTTCCTAAATGTACCTCACAAGTCATAAATGCAAAAAACATAAATCTTGCTGTTTCTGTGTAGATGTCTGCTTGTATTTTACTCTGTGATAATTTTGCATAATTGGAGATGTCTGGTAAGAAAAAGATTAAACATCTCCTATAGAGAGGAATGCAGAACACCTGCCAGTAATATTCCTCTCCATGACCACTTAACCCTTATCCTTATTTTATTCTCTTTCCACTCACACCAGAAGGTGGTTTCTAGGGCTCTTGCAAAGGGCTGCTAAACTATTCAATACCTTTTGCTCCTTTCAGCATTAATATTTCCAACCCACTCCCCATTGTTCTTTTTTTATTTTTTTAATATCATTAAATGTTGGAACAGAAAGTTTCCAAGAGTGTATTGAAATTTCTGGTGCTTCTAGTGATCAGAAGAATGAAACTTGCCAACAAGACAGTTACCTTATTTATTGTTTAATTTCCTTTCTTCTACTGTGTCAGATACTGTAATTTCTTATATCTGGTATAATCATGTCCAGTGTTGCTTTTGGCTCTTGGAAATACGTTTTATTTTGTTGCAGAAGTGCAGGGAATGATTCCATCAGGATTTGACACAAGTCATGTGGCACAGATTTTTTATTTTTTTTAATGGATAATCCTTTCCTGATTTTCCAGACTTCCTTGAAGAGAGTGCTTTCTCTTCTCTGTCTTCAGGGACACAAACATTTCTCTGTATATCTTGTTTTGCACCTGAAGCTAGTTTGCAGATACTTTTCCACAGAAATGATTGTCTCTTAAACTGCAGATGGAAATGGGGAGTTTTAAATCTCAGTTTAAAAATTAAGTCTTATAACACTGAATATAGAAACTAGTAGGTCATGATTAAGTTATTTGCTTTTATTGCAATACACCTGTTAGTGATATAAAGTCTAAGTGCTTCATAGACTTCAAGGAAGAGGCTTGAAATTCTGACTTGGTTGATACTTTTTCATAAAGTAGCTACTGAAGGGTTTGGGTTTTGTGGTTTGGTTTGGTTTTTTTTTTTTAACCAAATAACAAAATAACAAAAATAACTATTTATCCTGTGTTTATATAATCTACCATGTTAATGAGAATTGTCACGAATTGAAAAAACATGAGGCTGGGCCTCTTGCCATTTGGATGGAGTCAGTAGTACACTGAAAAAGAGATACATATCAGATTGTTTGAGGTTGCTTGATTTTTTTTTTTTTTTTTTTTTTTCCAAGGATCAAATGACAATCCCAAACTTCACAATAAAGGCCAGTAGTTAGGACAAATAGATCATGTCATTGGTACAAGTGATGAGAGACAGAGAAAAGATAAGTCTATATTTGAAATTAAAAAATACAGGATATTATGTAATAGAAAGGACATACGTTATGTTCCCCCTACGCACTTGGCCCTTTCAGTAACATATCCTGTTGCTATAAAAGTTTCTGTATATCCATGCCAATTTCAAACATGATTTCCATAAGGTGCACATAACTAATCGCATGTACTTAGTGACAGTTTTAATTCCTGCATAAGTCTATCTTTATAGGTAGACTGATGTGAATTTGCAGCATGGGAGGACTTGGTCTTGTGGGGAATGGGGAACGCGTATCTCTGGGATAGATGGAAAGCTGGAACTTGGCCTGTGTCTGTACAAAGCCTCCATTCCATGAGCATTCAACTTTCTCTTGTTTACAAGCTGCTTTTAAACTTCATTTGTATGCGTGTATGGTTGAATCTCTGTTGTGTGTGTAGGTAGGAGATCCATACAGCTGTGAGGCTTTGCTTTCTCTGAACTCTCACAAGTGGCAGCAAATTGTTTTGTCCCTGGACTTTCTCTGGAAGAAGTTTGTTCTGTGGCTTGGGCTAGATCTCTGGAATTTTTTAAGAATAGAAGAAAGACCAAATGATCAGAAAATAAAATGGCAACTGAAATTCAGTGGAACTGAGTGTAAAATACTTGCAAGAGGAAGTAATTCTGATTTTATATGGAAAATAGAGATCTGACCTATCCTTACACAAAAATGCTTTGATACATTAATTGTTCATAAGATAAGATTTTTTTAGTTAAAGAATAAAGACAAAAAAAGAGAGAATCACTGATGGAGTTGGTCTGTATTTGGAATATTATTAGCCATTTTGGGTCCTTCACCTTGGAGGGGGGTGGAGGGAAAGAGTAAAAGGATTAATTAGAACTGCAAAAAGGCCCAGTGAAAGGGAGCAAGGTATGAAATACTTTGTGTGAAAGAAGACAGACTAGGCTATTACTCTTCAACTTGGAGAAGAGAGGACTAGGAGATGCATAACGTGTGAAGGGTGACACAGGTTTCTAGGGATAAAATTTTACTCTCTTACAGTGTAAGACCTAAGGGACTATAAAGCTAAAAAATCAGCTTCCACACAGACAATGGCAGCTATTTGTACAGTTTGGGATGGACCAATGGAACTCGCTGCCAACAGAATGTGTGGGTGCAAGAAATATGTGTGAGTTCAAGTAGAAGATTGGATAGTTAGACAAGAGATCTTTTATGGGCTACTAAAGAGACAAATCACGTCAAGCTCAGGATATACTCAGAGCTTAAAATAGTTGGAGGCTAGGATAAGGTTATGGGACATGTATGCTAATGCTGCTGTATTGGCTCCCTAGGAAGCTGCTTATAGCCACACTGGGAACTGGGATAGAGGGACTACTTAACTAGTGCAGCTATTCCCATATTCTTGTTTTTAGTGGTGGCATTATACAGACTGTCTGCTCTTCGTTGCTCATACCAAGACTTGACAATTGAATTGCCAAGGAGCATACCCTTCACCATCTTGCTTTAAATCATGCCTTTGTGAATTCAGTATACTTGCATGCAGAGTCACAGAATCTTAAGGATTGGAAGGGACCTCAAGAGATCATCTAGTCCAACTCCCTGCCAGAGCAGGACCACCTAGAGTAGGTCACACAGGAATTCATCAAGGTGAATTTTGAATGTCTCCTTCTCTGGAGACATACCTCTGCTCTTTTGTTATTGCACACTTCCTTAGAAAAATGTTTAATCAATACAAAAGAGAATCTAGACCTATCTCTAGACTGCTTTATAAATGAGAGATGATGAGGACTTCACCAGCACTGTCTGTACTACTGTGGAATGAGACAAGGCTTTTTGGCTGTTTGATCCTGGGCAAACTATTTAAGCCCTTCCAGTTTCTCTCAAGTATCTCTCAGCCTAAATGATCACCCTTTTTTTACTAGATGTTCATTTTTCTCTAGAACTGGGAAGTTGTGATAAATTTGGTACATTCCTTCTTCAAATGCACTTTCCTTTGCAGTTCGGTATCAGCTTTGGGAAACTTACTCATTCAAAATTGTGAGCTGATGTTTGAATGTTAGTATATGTGCATTCTTATAGGTGTTTCTATTATAGTCTTTGTTCATTTACGTTCTTAGAACCAGAATGAGATGATCATATAGCTGATCCTTTTATAAAAAGTGTCAAAAACTTGATTCAAATTGTGATATTTAATGAAAGATAATGAAAACATGACTGGAAAAAACCATATAACCCTGGAACAATTCAGAAGTGCCTTGGAAAGGTAATTGAGGGAAAAATGTGTTTTGCTTTCATCCTCCTAAGGTCCAAGTTGACATCTGATGCAGAGAAGGAGTCGGTGATGATGTTTGGGAGAAATCTCCGGCAGTTGCTTCTGACCAGCCCTGTGAGGGGTCGTACTTTGATGGGAGTAGATCCTGGCTACAAACATGGCTGCAAGTTGGCAATTATTTCACCAACTAGTAAGTTTCAGTTCCAAATATTTTTGAAATGACTGATAAAATATATATTAACTCAGAGGGAAGGACAATTTCAAAACTTACTTTTAAATCAAATTGATTTATTTTTTTTAAATTAGACTTTTAGAGTTTTTTGCATATCTTGTAATTCAAATTCCTTTCTTCAGGCTTAAGGTTAAGTTTCTGGCACATGGATTCCAGTGTCTCCTTTGGTGTTATCACTCCTCTCTAAAATAAAATTTAAAATCCCTTCTGCCTTCTTGAATAGAAACTCCAATATTTGTGCCTCTTAGTAGTTAGGAAAGAGAACACTTGGCATTTTTATTGCTTAACAAAGAATTCGAGGTTAAATACTTGTGATAACTTTGCTTCGTTCATGGGTCATATTTTGGACATATGGATGCTTTATCAGCCTTCTTTAGTGGTATGTGTGTTAATGTGAGAAATGAGAAACCTACTTGCAAAATTTTTTACTTCAGTTTTTAGATAGATACAGAACAGTCTTTCCAGTTTATCCTAGTCTGATCTGGGGATCCATACTTCTCAATGCCTGTGAAAAAGTGGTTTCTTTTTCTTCTATTTTGTTGTTGCTTTTCTTCTGAGAATATATCCAGCCAGAATGGGTGTAGGGAAAGCAATGTTCTTGACACGTGTTAAATTGGCAGTAAAGATAAGGTTAATGGGTATCACCTTGCATTGTATCATATGCTGTCAGTAACAGTGAATTTGCAAATGTGATAGGATGATGGCAAGAGCTGGCACTGGAGTTGTAGAGCTCCTGGACTGCAAGTCCCAAACATTCCTAATTTTCTGTCTTTGCTACATCTTTAAAACCTACTAGACTAGAGCAAGAAATAATTTGCTGTGAATTGCTGCTTTTCTCTTTGATAATATAATAGACTATATTTACCAAAAATTATTAGATGCTCATTATTTGTTATGTGGATTTGTCCCCAGGGAACTAGAGAATGTATCAGCTCATTTTGTTTGAGCAGCCAAAGCATTTTTGTCCTCTTGTCCATTGTATTCCATCTACTTAGAAAAAAATAAAGGGGAGGGGAAAGATGGCTTACCAAGAAACTTTATCTGTGAATCATAAAGTTAACTTCACTAATTCTGCAGGATGTAACTTCTGGATTTTTTTAATTGTTAAATGGCTTTGCCTTTCTTTGCTATAGGTCAGATACTTCATACAGATGTTGTTTACTTGCATTCTGGTCAAGGATTTCGTGAAGCTGAGAAGATAAGAAAGCTTCTACTGCAGTTCAAGTATGCTAAAAAACTTCTATTTATTGCTCTTTGTTACCAAACTTAATGAAAATTTTAACTATATCAACACTTTAAGTGAAATAAGAATTCTACTCATTTAACCAGAATTATTGTTTTGTAATGTAGCTCAGAGCTTATTTTTCTTTTAGTCTGTGTTCATGCTTTCACACCATGTCTGTTGGAAGCATATGAAATCAAGCCATGGCTCTGACAAAGATGCATGCTACAGATGTTTTCCTGTAAAGCTTTGTGAATCCATTTGTTTTTAGAAATGGAGATCAGCATTCAGATGAGGAATAAGTTTAGCCTTACTCTTTCTACCCCTCACAACCCCTAACTACTGATCAGTCCTTCCCTGTTCCAAAAGACGTGTTTTTTTTGTTTGTTTGTTTGGTTGGTTTTTTTTTTTTTTTTTTGGAAAGGTTTTATTAAGCAAAAGAAATTCTACTCAGGTACATCTCCAGACAGACTTGCAAATAAGGGCAGCATGATTGGAACATTATTGTGTCCCACTATTATGATCCCCTATGGACAGACATCTTGTCTACTGAGTCCAAATGCTGAACTTCCACAGCATATAGTCCAGTTTGTCTTTAAGCATTAGATTGGATTTAAAAAAGGTGATTTGGTGCCTGAATGACTGTGATGAGGGCAGTCAGAGGTAATGGCCTTGCAAGCTGTTACAAACTATGATGTTCCCATTAAGGAATTAAGATTCTGATTGCTTAGACTTCTGCCCTTTTTCATGACTCATAACATTTGAGGGGAAGGAGGACTGTAAATAGCCTTACATTTCTTTTTATGAATCTGAAGTATAATTCTGGGATTTTCTACACATATTATCACTGCTCAGTTCCATTACAAATGAGTGAAAATTTTCACACATCTCTTGACCTGTCACATTGAAAACCTGTTAAACACAAGATGATATTCCTAAGAATATGTTCCTATTAGATCAGGGCCTTGTGTTATATGAAATAAGATGTATTAGTAGTTGTTGTAGAACAAAAGCTAGATATGAAAAAGTCTGAAATAGGAATTAAGAGTAACTGTGGATTTGTTTTGTTCTTACGGTTTTTTTACTCTGTGCAAAGCTGTAGCACTGTTGTGATTGGCAATGGCACAGCCTGCAGAGAAACAGAAGCTTATTTTGCTGACTTAATTATGAAGAAATATTTTGCACCACTGGATGTTGTTTACTGGTAAGATCATTTTACTTGCTGGGATGTTCATCTGTTCAGCATATTTTAGCTTAACAGTTCTAAATGTAAATTTTTCAAGTATTTCTTTTTGTTATATTGCCTTTAAGTCAAGCCTGACCTATCCTTCTAGCCAAAGGATAATGCTGTAGCTCTATGGATCATGAAGGTAGTTCTCTTGGATCAGTAAGACAGACTCACTGTTGCGTTTTCTTTTCTGTTCCTGAGGTTCACTGTGGTGTTGTTATCATTGTTACAAAGCGAACAAGAACAGCACTCAAACAGCCATGACCTGCTTGGCATTGTGTGTTTATTTATTGATAAATAAGGTTTAAATGCAAATGATAAAGCTTATTGTATTATCTAGCTACTATATGGAATACTTGCTAATACTATGGGAATTAAGTGGTCTGGAAAGATATATCTTTTAATAACTAGTAGAAAGTAGTGAAGGTATTTATCCTCTTTAAACATTTTATCCATGAGTTTGTTGAGTTTAAACTGAAGTATTCTTACGGTGATTTGGATGGAAACTGTTCTATATCAATTTTCTCCCATGCAGAAGTGCTCTATTTTTTTAATTCACACCTTTATTTTTTAAGCTTTTTTTGGTGATTTGCCTTGGATTATCTTTTGTGCTGAAGCTTAATAGCAGTATTTAGTTTTCACTGTCTTAACATACTGAAATAAGTTATCTAAATTTTTGAAAAAGTTATTTTTCTCTGTTCAAACTACTATATACACTTAATGAAGCCTTTTTTTTTCTATAGGTTAGGAAGTTACCATACAGAAATGGCCAACAAATCTATTATTCCTACTAAATTATGCTATCATTTCATTGCATTTGTTCTTTGTTTCTAGGATTTCTATGTAAATTTGCACAAGATCTGATACTTAAATCTCCCTTTTGTTCAAAGAGACATAGTAGGGGTTTTCTAGTTTTGATTATTTGCAAAAGAAAGAGGCTATTCAAGCTTATGAAAAATTAGGCATCCTCTTTCCTGAATTCAACTAAAAAAACAGTGGATTTGTTCTCTTCATATAGTTTAAAAATCTATTACATTGACATAAGCACTTTGTCTGAAGGAGTAATAGTGATTTTATTTAATTACATTTTGTAGCACATGATGCATATGAGCTACTTTACCCTGGAAAAGGTTATTTATGTAATACTGTGGTGAATGGTTTTCTCACTGTGCTTTCCTTGTTTGCTTTAATATTTTCTCCTTGTTTATGGAATTTCAAGATAGTCAAATTTGCAAGATAATTCCTAGTATTGACTCTTTTTTGGCTAGTAGAGCTACCAAATTCTTGGATCTGATAAAATCTATTGTGAAATACTAATTAGTGTAAGTGCATTAAGGCCATAGTCAAGTTATCAAGTTGGTTATTTTTTTCTAGTACGAACAGGTAATTTTTTAACCTTTCACTTTTTCTGAAACTTGTTGTGATATTTGTAGGAAAAGATATATAAATGTGGTTGCATACTCAGCCAGATTAATTGCTGGAAGTGAAAGTGTAATAAAAAGCATTTTGCTTTTAGTATATATTTATATTATGGTTTTCTTGCACTGTATGCATATATAGTGAAGAACTAGTCCCTTCTCAGAGTCTGTAAGTAGAGCACCAAGGTACTGAAAATTATATTACATTCTTCTGATTTTTATTTTTTTTTTCTACTGTGTTCTGTAGGTTACATTTGATGCTGTTGAGCTTTATAGACTGCTGTTTGTGTGTGTGTTTATGTATGCTGTTTTACAAATAAGCTAGACTTGCAGTCCTCATCTCTCTTACATTTAGGCAGTCTTGACTGAGTGTTTTTCTTGAAGATCGGTGTTCCTATGTTGCGCTTTCTGCTAAACTAGTTTTATGCATATTTCATTGCATTGTCCAGTGCAGGGATTTCCCAGCCATGCTGCTGAATCCTAGAAGTTAACTACTCACTCTGCTTTTCTAGCTCCAGAAAACATTCTCCTTAATCTCACAGAATCACAGAATGGTAGGGGTTGGAAGGGACCTTTAGAGATCTAGTCCAACGCCACTGCTCACGTATTTCTTAGTAACGGAAAGGAATGATAAGTCTGGACGTCCACCTCCCCACTTCTGATAATCCAATGAAGTGCCTGGAATTTATCAGTCTGACTTCAAAAATGTGATACATGGTAAATGAGAAGCAATTGTATAGGATTATTGTTTGAGCAGTAAGTGACACTAGACATACCTTGAGAACTGATACAACTTTTGAGGGGAAGTAGGAAAGATGACTTGGAAGAATGTGCTCTGCTAATCTTTTTTTCTTTAAAAAAGTACCCTAGAGCATGCTTGCTCCGATCACAAAAGCTATTTCTGTTTCCATGTGCAAAGTGTTTCCTTGGTTATGCTGTTTTCTCATGACAAGAGAAAATATGAGGTCTTTGTTTATATGTAGGCTCAATATAGATTCCTAATCAGTTCTGTGGAAACCCATGGTATGCTTTTGGGTCAAGTGATCTTCATAAATTTTTTCAATTAAAATCTCTAGGAAACAATGTAAGTAATGCTTTAACAGTTGATTTTTAAATATGTCTTTCATCAGGTTGCAATGGTAGCTAAAAATTGTATTTACAAATCATTTTACTGTTCAAACTGTTTGGGGAAAAAAAACTCAAACAAACAATACCCCCAAAAAAGAAATCAACGGAAAAATGTCCCTAGAATCCAAACAGTACTTCGACTTTAAAGAAATGAGTTGTATCTAACACGATACTATTTCTCAAGAACTCAGCTTCTTACAATGAGGCTCTGAGCTGTTCAAAGGTGGAAATCCTTTCCCAGCAAAACAGCTCAGTTCAGTGCTGTGTGCAAGTTTTGGAGAATTGTTGATTGTTATTTGCATTTCCAATGTCTTTCCTTAAAGAATTTCAAATGTAAAGTGGCTTGCCAGATCCCAATCAACTCAAGCTGTCATTCAGAAAGGTGGCTGATAGAGAGGTGCAACAGACTTGGCTTCCTTGTCAAATAAAGCTTATAATACTGTGTTGTTAGGGGTTTTTTTTTTTTTTTTTTGTTAGATGTAAAGAACAGAATCAGAAATTATTAAAGAAATCTGTTCATACACTTATGTCCAGTTCATCATATGGAACTTGGATCATGGATATCCAAGGAAATGAGACAATTATATGGAGTCTGTAGTTTTAGAAAGAAGGTGTGTGCATCCACAAATAGTCTGGACAGATATGCACTGTAACAAAAGTTAATGATACTAACCAGCTAAACACTGAATTGATTGCATGTATGTGAACACATGCTGAAATAGTCTCTCCACTTCTGAAGTTCTATACAGTAATTTGAGAATTATTCACAAAGTTATTCCTTGGCTTTAGTATCTGACTCTAGTGGGCACTTAACCATACTTAAATGAGAACACCTTTTCCACGTTCTTTTAGTTGTGACAAGAATCAAATTAACTGATTTTTACTTGAAAATATTTCAGTTATATCAGTGTCTAAAAAGCCTTACAAAATTATTTTCTTCACTTCAGCTTCTCTCTAAAACATTACAGTATTTTTTGTGACTGCTTTGTCTTTTTTAGTGCTAATAAATATATGAAAGCAAGCAATTAAAATAACAAATCCTCAGGAATGGCAAGTACAAAGTAAGTTTTACAAAGAGAAGACAAGTCAGTGAAGACAGTAGTAGGAAATGAAGCATATGACACGATTTTTCATGTGGCTTTAAAAACTGTCTGGACTGAGTTTGACAGTTTTTGATGTAAAGCAAATATTTTTCACTACTTTTGTAACCAACGTGCTTTCAGATACCTACATCCAACCTAAATAACTGCAGGACTTTCTTTTTTCTAAAATGTAGTTCCCCTTTTAGAGCTATGTTTATTGACTTAGATTAGGACTGGACTAGAGCCCAGAGACAGTCAGATCTAGTCCTCAGATTTTTTGTTACAAATCAGTTTTTGTTACAAGGTTCAATAAATATTCTTGATTATTTATGTTAGTTCTATTGTGAGTTCTTGCCAAAGATACATTGTATTATAACCAAAACAGATGTTCTGTTTTAGACAAGTGTATTTGTTTTAACAGGACCAGAAATGTAAATGAAACAACAGTGTGTTCAGCATTAACATGGCAGATGATGAACTTTTCAGATTTCATTGGCCTTTTTGGATTAAATGAAAATCTTGGAAAAAAAATATTTCAGGAATCTCATTCCGCATTTTGTTCACTGTAACTGGTTTTCTTTGATTGCTGTCAGTTGTAGTCATCTTGGAAATTAAAGTTATTTGAATGATAGGTGGACTATGCTAGAACAGGACAACATGAACAGCTCAGTCATTGTATTTGCAAAAATAAAATCACAGTCAAGCCTCACTGGTTTCACTGTCACAATACGAAGGTTCTTATTCATCTGTCTTTTTCTTATGTACTTCTTACACTAATACACACTCAGAATAAAGTATATCAGCTCATATTTAAATGAAAATTTGATAGGTATCATGAATTGTGAATTGTTTTCAACCATCAGTAAAGAATGAAGACAAGTGTATTTTTTTGGTTTTTAGGTGGCTTGGTTTTTCATTTCTGTTATACTTAGTTTTAAACTTGATACAAATTCCTCTTCTGCCTCTTTAGCAAAATCTTTTCTTGTTTTTGAGACTTTAGGCACCATAATTAATAATTTACTACTGTTTAAGTTCAAACACTTCTGTACTGTGACAAATGGAAGTAAGTCTGTAATATCTTGTTAAGTTCTCATTGGGATTTCTTTAATGTTTAAATTGTCTGCTTTAGAATACTTAGAAATGTTCTGCTGAGGTAGAATAGGACTGTTTAATACCTTTTGAAGTTGGACCTTGGTGGCAAGAAATTGATTTGGAAATGTTTGTTCTACAGGATTTTTGGTCCGCTTATATTTTATAGGTGTCTGCACACGCTTTAAATATCCTTTTCAATTTAAATGTGTATTTTATGTTGTTGAATATCTACATTATACTCTCTCAGCTTTAACAAATGCCACTTTCAAGTTCCATGCCTCTACATTTCTAATGTTACACAAGGTTAATTCCCATTACTTTTCTGCTTCATAGCACTCGCAGTTTGAAAGGGACCTAACATTTGGGTTCATATTATGATAATTAGGTTTCAAAGCAGTGTGGAGGGATTAAGATGTCTGAAGTCTAGTTGCTGAATAAAGTTCAGAACTACTTGTAAAACTTGTTTGAGTGGTTAACAGAAGTGGTTTTATTTATTCAGTGCTCATGCAGCATTAATCCGTATTTCATCAGGTACCCACAGTGCTGTAACTCTAGATATGACCTTGGGACTTAATTTACCCCATCTCAGTTTTCCTTATTAATGTGCCATGAAAGAGGTACATGAAAGATAGCCAACATCAAAGCACCTTTTCAAATAAAGTGGTTGATATGAATCCTCTGGTATTTAACACTGTCTGTCAAATGTTTCAGCTGGTTTGCATCCTTTTACAAGCTATTGCTTGCTGCATTAATGCAGTTGTTTCAAGTCTGTTGAGAGTACAAAGGGGCATCAGGATATGGGAAACTTTATTCCTATTTCTTTTTTGATTGTATTTTTTTAAGCTGTTATTTTTGTCCGCTAAGCTATACAACTCTATTGATGACACATTTATGTACACACACCTACACACTTAGGTCATTAGATGTCTACAGAAAGTAGAAAGTAGTTTGGAAAGTTTTGGCAAAAAGAGTACATATTTGGTGGAAACAATGAACATGTCGGAATTGTGCACTGAAGAGCTTTTGTTGTGCTTTCATCTCTTTCAAGCTCTAGTGGAGTCATGAGAAGTCTCAAATAATGAAAAAATAATTTGAGGAACAAACAAGTTGAAAATGTGCTTGAAAAGGACGTAATTTAAAAGGTTCTCCTTTACTGTGTAGTGATTTCCAGCCAAACTGTCATCTATTCTTTACTTAAAAGTTTCTTTCTATACTTACTTCATATACACTTAAAATGAAAAATCATACTGTGTGTAAATATTGTCCTGTAAAGTGGAACCTCACTCTGCACAGTGACTTCTTCCTCCTGCTACTCTTGATTGTTCATAACATTAGTTAGTAATTAGTCTATTGTTGATCACAATGTGAAATGTAATATGTCACGTTTAAAATACTATCTGACATTTGTTCCTGGTGCACCCACAGACTGCTGTCTCTGTTGAGCTGAACCCATTCTGTATTCCAAAGGGAAAAATTAGAAGTCACTTCAGATTTTGAAGCAGTCCAAGAAAGCAAAGGTTCCCCTCTGCCCGAGCTCTATTGCTTATTTTAAAAGATTACTTCAGTACTATCTCTATCTCTGTTCTTCTGAAGAGAGCAAAATAAATGTGTAAGCAGTGAAGAAAGAAGAGGGACAGGTGAAATAGGAGATGATAATTTCTAGCTTGTGTTGCACAGATTTTAAAACAAACTTTGTTTGCGATACACTTGACACAATTACGAAACTATCTTTGAATTCTATTTCAGAGGGATAACTTCACAGTTTTTAAAATGAGAATGAGGACTAATTCCAAGTATGTTCATGTAGTTAAAGAGATTAGGTATTCCTTTATGTTCAGAAAAGGAGTAACATATATGTGGAGTCTAGTTTTTAGCAATGCGAAGGCAGGGGGCCAGGAAGTAAATGCGACTAGCAAAAGAAATTTAAATCTTGGGGAAAAAGTAAATTTTTCCAGAAGACTAGGATATGTCATTTGACTTAGGTCCAGGGCAATCAATGGGAAAACAGTTTTGGGGGAGAGAAGAAAATAATTCGTTCAACTTCTGTGTTTTCTCTAAGAGAAAGTCACTATAACAGTAATATTAAACAGTGATTTTAAAAGTTATATATTCTCAATATGTAAATCTCTTCAGACCTTTAAAGGATACTAAACAGACAAACAAACCAAAAAACCAAAAAAGTAATTTCTGTAAAGTTAGGAAAGATTTTAGGATGAAAAGCCACCAGATGTGTGGCAATATGTTCAGGAGCAGGTTTGCATGCACTTCAATTAGGAACGTACAATCTCAAATGCATGCTTGAAAAACAGATAATGGATGGAAGAAATTCATCACTGTAATTCCTCTCCCATCCTTTTGTTTTTTAAGAGAATAATTGGTTATACTTAGGATGGCAAAATGTCTTAACCATTTTCAGTTTCATGTTCCCCACTGAGCAGTAATTTGTACACAGACTGTTTTCTTGTAGATCTTTGTTATTTTCAGATAAATAAGAGACATTTTTTATATTAAGATAATAATCTAAATGATGTCTGTTACTGCAGTACAACAGAAGTCAAATGAAGAGGGAGAACCATCCAAAAATATTTACAAAAACAATCCAAGACCATGTTGGAAAGGTAAAAAGTTACTGAGAAATGCCAGACAAAGGATATACAATGAATAGGCACTACCATTTTCACACAGAGTGGGCCCATAGGTCCTCTGGGAGTAGTTTTGAGATGTGGGTATTGTAATGGGTATATTCATAGAGCAAGTCTGGATGTTTTGTTCCTAAAGCTCACTTAAATAGAAATCAGATTGCTACAAGATATGTGTAATGTTCTTTTTTAATGTTCAGCATAGAACTTCTAAAGCTACACTGTGAGTAGAGAATTATATTTTGCCGATTTTTGTCAGTTAATGTTCTGTACTGGTCAGTGTTTCCAATGCAGTCTCCTTTCATAAGAGCTTTCTCAGATGACAATGAAAATAACTCTGGCCTAAATTATATTCTTGAAGGCTACTTCCAAAGCCTAGAAATGAAAACATTTAATAGATTTGAAGAAAAACAGATCACTAGATATTTTTGAGGGGATGCGATACTTAGGTTATTGTTTAAGGCAGTTACATCTTTTGAAGTTTTTCTGTGCCATTTGGTCAACACCACAAGGTGTTGGTTTAATTTAATTGATTTAATTCAAAGAAACATTTCCAAGAAGATCTTATTTGGTGGAATGAACCTAATATAAGGCAATATTATTACATGTCTATTTATCGCAAAATTAGTGTTATTATTTGGTTTGACATTCTTCTTTCTGTGAAGGGTCACCAAACCACTCTTCCTTGCAATGGCTGTTGATTTGTGCATGTGATGTTTGGAGTATTGGTAGAGATACTGGAAGATGAAACTTCCAATTGATCATCGACGTCTGGAAAGGTTGTGTGCAGGTCTCTGCATTCTATGTACTATCTTGCACTTCTTGGCAGGAGAAGGCGAGGTGTCTGAGTGGTGGACAAGGTGGGGGTGGCTTTAGAAATGCAAGAAGTCTGAGGAACTGAGTAGTTGGTAGAGAAAATGGTGCAGAAAGACTGGGGTGCTGTCAGGGAATAAGAGGCAGGACAATTTTGAAATACTTTCTCTAGACAAAGGCACTGAAGTACAGTCTATGGAAACTTTTCACAGCTTTCAGCTCACTTGAGCTGTGTATTCTGTGTCTTCACAGTGCCACAGGGTAAATGCAGAGAACGGTTCCCTTTCCTCTTCTGTTCCCTCCCATAATCATTTGTGAGCATGAATGGTGTACAGTCCAAGATAAAAACTGAGGTTTGGGCTTCAAATGAAAAATGTGACCTGATGACATATTGCTTCTTACAGTGAGGCAGACTCTCAACAGCTGCACCTATGAGTCTTTTACCAATACTACATTTTATTTTTATTTTTAGCTGGAGTGAGCTGAAGCGTGCCTGTGGCAAGTAATGAATTTTCACTAGTGAAGACTGGAAAAATTAATTTTGGTTCCTCACTATTTTAAAAGCTCCAGCAGGAATTACTTGGGGAATCCTGTCAGGAGTTAAAGGGATGCACCTGAATGCAGTGCGACTAGTACTGAGAGCATCTTGATTAAAATTATATAAATACAAGATGTATCCTCTGATTTGTGAGATACTAAGTGTTACTGCACTGTCTGACGTGGTTGTATATTTGGATAGTGTTTTGTTTTCCATTACATATTCTGTAGGAACCTAATGGAGAAGTAAGCATTTTTCCATTTGTGGGAAGTTGTTTGTTTTGAGCAGTAAACATCAGGAAATGGCCATTTGTACTACTATTGACAAACAAATTCCCCCAGTACTTGGAAAACAACTAATACAATTGATTTTTTTTTTTTTTTTTTTTAAAGCACTTGGATTTTAGGGAGATTTGAAAATTAACTATTAATGACTTCGAGGTGACCGATAGCCTCAGAATCATCTAGAACTGAAAAGCAAATACATGTCAGTCAGTAAACCAAGGGCTCCTTGCCTTTGTAGTTACAGAAAATTGTCATTTCTGTTCTCGATTACAGGCTATCAGCTCTGAGAGGCTGTTGACAGTGCAAGAGTGAGTGCTACCTATGTTGCACCTTCACTTGGAGTAATTTTGTGTGATAGTGAAACTGAGGGTTTTGTTTGCTTGGACTCATTGAACTTTTTCTTACCAACAAAATGTATGGCAGTCTTAAAAGCTTAGTAAGTGACATTGAAAGAAGCCACAGCAACAGGAGATACTTTAGCATGCTTCTGATATTTTCAGGGCATGAGAGGCAAAGAATATAAACTTGCTGTGTGTCTCAAAGGGCCTTTGAGTAGGTTATTTCAGCTTGAAAAGGGATTAGATTTAGATGACTGTGGTGTCCAACAGTTGTAACTGAAGGTGGCTATTTAGAATCATTCTTCTCTATAACTGGATCCTAGCAGTTTTGTCAATGATGAGTAAGTGCAGGGAAGGAGAAATAATCCATTTGTCATGTTGGGTGGTTCAGAGGCAAGAGTATGTCCAAAAGGAGACAGCAAAAAGCACAAGCTGGTTGAAGTACCTTCTTCAGTTACTGGCATGTCGTAGCAGCCACAGCATGAAGTGATGAGCAAGTGGTGGGGAAAGGACAGAGAGGAGTGAGTGCCATTGATTTTCAAGTTCCTTTCCAATTTTGGGAGATGTGTTGCTTTGGTGGCTTCATGTATGATTGTAAATGTAATCATGTCCATCTAGCAGTTCCGTACATTAGTTATTTCCCTTTGCTTGAAACATTTTCACTTTAATCCTGTTTGTTATGTCAAACACAAGTAACATCACAGTTTCTAATTGTATCAGATTATTTTATGTAACAGTAAATACTATCCAAACACCTCAGTTGTCTGTGGAGCTTTCTAAATAAAAAACCTGGAGATGGAGGGGAAGATGTTCATCTATATGCAGTTATAGTTAGTGCTACTACTAAATTGGCTTTTCATATAAAACTTCTCTCTCAAACCTAATTAGTTTTTACAGCTTTTTAAACACCTTTGGCAGCTAAGGCAACATGCCTACTGCCTGTTTAGTTCTTTTATTGAGTTGGACTAGAAGTAACATTTGGATAAAATACATTTTGACATTTGAATTTGACATAAATGTTTCAGGGAAACAGTTTAGACATGCATCCTCCATGAGTGATTCTCTTGTCAGTGTAACGATGTTGTACTGTAAATATACTTTGGAAGTGGGCTTTCAGTAAAATCAGTGATGCATTTATTACTTGTTCCTGGTCTATTTTTCATCATAGTGTAAAATCACAGCTCAAAGTTACTTTGTCATTTTTTTATTAAAGTTATTTTCTAGAAGTTAGTTTGTCATTTTTAGGTAAATCAAACTGGATATTCCTGTGTTACTTCTCAGTGATTATCTCTCTGCTGAAGGAAATGTTAACTCTAATCTTCTGCCATAAGAGTAAATAGAAAGGGACATTGTCAATTTGAATGTTTTAAAAGGAAATAATTTTGAAATCATGATATAGTATCCTTTTAATATTTTCCATTTCTTTAGCTAACAAGAAGAAAAAACGGCTTTTAAAGAAATGTTTAATTCTTTTCAAAGGAATGCTTAAGGCTGTCCTCTCCTCTATTCCTTTCGTTTTTCCCTGCTCCTGTAGGCCCTGGCTGTCTCTGCTGACATCCTGCTCTCTTACTGCCATGACCACAGCCGCTTGGTGCCTTCTCGGTCATAGATTTCTCCTTAGGGAAGCTGCCTAATGACCTCCTCATGTTTCTGGAGAAGACTGGAAAGGCTGATCATTATTAGCAGAGCAAGTTAGTGAAAATTGCTTCGCTGGCATCCTTTTTATAAGGTCGTTACAGTAGGTTGTAGGTTACCAGACATCTGACATTAGCCAGAGTAATATTTTCTGATTGACACAGAATTTTAAATAAAGAAGTTGTTCTGATAGTGAGAAGAAAAAACTGGTGACATCAAATTTGGAGCAGATTCTTCTCAGTTTTATGGTCTGTAGGGAATTCCTTCTCGGATTTTATGAAGCAAAGATACAGATTAAATGTTGATGATGGTTTATGTAAATATATTTAATATGCAATGCATAAAGTACAAAGTTCATCATTTTTTTGTGGCTCTTGAATACCAGCATTTTGAAGCGAAGCTAATTTGTCGTTAATATTAGGTTGTTGTAGAGACTTTGCATAGCAAGTTTTTGGTAGCAAGGGCTATACTTGTGGCTTCTGTGAGAAGCTGCTAGAAGCTTCCCCTGTGTCTAATAGAGCCAATGCCAGACAGCTTCAAGACAGACTTACAACTGGCCAAGGCCAAGCCAGTTAGCAGTGGCAGTAATGCCTCTCTGATTAATGTATTTGAAAAGAGGATGAAACTTGATCTGCCTCTGGAGGGGGTTTCGACTAGATGATCTCTAAAGATCCCTTCCAACCCTACCATTCTATGATTCTAAGTGCAAACTGTGGTAGAAGCGAGGAGTGAGAATGCAGAGTTGCTCTCGCAGACTCCAAGGTCGGTGGAGAAAGGGGGCCTTGCCCCTGCAGCCATGGGACCGCAGTGAAGCAGAGATCTATTTGCAGCCCATGGAGGACCCTATACTAGAATGGGTGAATGTGTCCCAAGAAGACTGTGACCCTGTGGGAAGCCCATGCTGGAGCAGGCTTCTGGCAGGACCTGTGAACCTGTAGAGGGGAGGAGCCCATGCCAGGTCAGGTTTGCTGGCAGGACTTGAGACCTCATGGGCGACCTGCGCTGGAGCAGTTTGTGAAGAACTGTAGTCTGTGGGAAGGACACGTGTTAGAGAAGTTTGTGGTGGACTATCTCCCATGGGAGGGACCCCATGCTGAAGCAAGGGACAATGTGAGGAGTCCACCCTCTGAGGGGGAGGAGCAGCAGAAACAACATGTGATGAACTGAGAGTAATGCCCTTACTTTTGTCCCTGCACTACTGAGAGAGGGGAGGTAGATACCAGCAGGAAAGGAAGGGTGAGGGAAAGATGTTTTAAGATTTTGTTTTTATTTCTCATTATGTTTATTTGTTCTGATTGTCAATAAACTATTTTTTCCCCAGTTTAGTCAGTTTTTGCCTGTGGCAGTAATTGCTGAGTGATCTCCCTGTCCTTATTTCGACCGATGGGCTTTTTGTTACATTTTCTGTTCCTTGTCCACCATAGGAGGAAGAGTGACAGAGCAGCTTTTGTGCGCATCTGGCATCCAGACAAGGGTTAACCCACCACAGTTGTGATAAGCTAAAATTTATAATTAGCATGTTGAACTTTGTGGGAAATGCTTTCTTTATGTAAACTATCTTTGGATCATCCGAACTACCAGCTACCAACACAATACAAGTTGAAGCGTTTAGTTATTAAAACAGGTCTCATGTGAAAATGTTAGTGAAATATGTACGGTGGAAGTTCACGTCTACTCCTTATTTATAAAGCATCTATAAGTTAGTTTCCATTAGATTTAATGACAAAGTAGAAGTTTGGGGTTTCTTCTTTACTGTGCCATGATCACATGGTGTTTGTGATGATGGTGATGTTGTGGGCCTTCAGAGAACTTCAGAGTAACAGTTGAAGTTTGTGAAATGTGTTCTAGTTCTCTGGGTTTGATTAAACCCAAATCCAGAACATGCTAGTTTGTGGTCTTAGTAATTTTAAAGTTTTAGTTGTATTTTATTAAGAAGATATCTCAGCATCTTGAATAGAATTCTGAACATACCTGTCCTTGGCTGATTTATAGAAAATAATTTTCAAATATGTAGTTTAGAAGTATTTACATAGGATTAGCTTCTTCTTTACCCAATTTCATAAATTAGTGTGTGAGGGGGGGAAAGTAGCAATTAGACCCTTAATGTCAAAATCTACATTCATACTTCCTTAATATAATTTTAGATATGCATTAATTGAGCTTTTGATCAGGCTTGGTCATAGAAACCTGTACTTTCTCTGAGGGAATGTATTTAATGTTTGTGCCTTGTTCTTTTGGTGGAGGTGGAGCTTTTTCCCTCTCTCTGCAGCGGATGTAAGAAATACTGTCAGTCTTATGACAACCTCACCAGTAAAGGCGCTAGAATGGTTCAGTGCAGGTCTCGGCCGTGTTGTTGCATGTGACGATGCATGTTGGTGTGCAAATGTGAGCTTCATGCTCTGGCTCAGGGCTGTGGAGATGCTGACAGCAGCATTAGTGCTGGCCTATCTACCATTAGCAGGCTGAAGATGAGACTTGGCTCTGCCACCTTCTGCACTAGCCAGCAGAGCTGAGCAGGTGCCTGAAGGCAGAAGATGTTTTGCTGTATGAAAGGGTGCTGCATGTCCCACCCTGGCATATGTTCTCCATAACCCCCTGTAGGAGCTGTCTGCATCAGCCCAAGTGCCTCAGGGCTCTGCGCTGATGTGGGATCTCTAGCAGATAAACTCTTGTTCTCACCTAGACGATTATTCTTTTAATATTGTATTGTCTGTTCTTCTGTAGGCTTGATCTACAAATTGAGTTGTTTAAGGGTATTTTTTTAAGTAACAGATGTTAGTTATCAAATGCAAGAATAGTCATAACAGTTTAACATCAGACAGTTGAGTTCAAGTGAGCCTACTCTATTATTGCAGGAATCGGTAGGACACACAGTTGCATTCATGTAATTTCCAATGTTTTCTTTTCACTTATATAGTTTTTGAGGAAGATAGGGTTATTTAAGGAGTTTTCAGAGCAAAACTGTTTGAAAACAGTGTTGACTTGTAAAATTTCCATTTGTTTCTCAGACACTGTCCTAGGGCAGATATATACTTTTCTGAAATGAATACGTGATGCTAAATTTTTAATCCGCTATTAAAAAAAATTCTGAACCTCAGTTTAACATCATCAAAACCTCAGTCCTCAGCTACAGAGGATCCAAGTGTCCTGTTAATAATATGTAGTAGGTTTTGGGATCCCCATTCATTGAAGTATTTGAAAACTGACTGGATGCAGCCCTAAGCAACTTGCTTTGGTTGACCTTGCCTTGAGTAATGGATGTTGGACCAGCAGATCTCCACAGCTGCCTTTCAGCCACCATGATTTCCTGCAATGCTGGCTTGTTTTGCAGGGTACAGATATAAGAACCCAGTAACTGATCCAGAAGTAGATAGGGAGCAGCCGTCCCTTGCCCACATGTTAGGGTAACTGTAGACTCTGCTAGCATTGGCAGATTCTGATTGTCAGTGCTATCTGAGCACTGACACAGAGCAGTGCATAATGCTCTCCAGAAGACTCTTCGATCGAGCTCCAGTGTACTTTTCTTGCTGCCCAGATACAAACTGGGTAGAAAGCTTTGACATAATTTTATGTTATTTTTGAAATAACGTGATGAGAAAACAGCTTTGAATGGGGAAAGGAGGACATCAGTACTTCAATCTAGACCTTTGGCTTTGGGTGGGAGTATCACTGTTGATGGATTATTATTTTTGTTGCCTTGCAAGAAACAAACTGAATCTGAAAGCCCTGCTGCATACTTTGTCATCTGTTAAGAGAAAACAACATAGTTGTACATGAAAAGGACTAGTCAACCGTTTTAGTTTTGTTAGTGTGTTTGTTTATAGTTATGCAACTCTGACTTGCAACTCCTCAAATGTTTGAGACTTTCCCTTTGTACTACAGGGGGGCAAAAAGAGGGCTAACATGGTTAAAAAATGCATGTTCCAAGTTTTTTTCTGCATAGTATTTGTCATTGGACTTAAAAGTAGCTACATGTATAAATGTGCTAATGAACCTTTATACTGTTGTAAGATATTTTATTGCTATAAATTGACACTTGAGTATCTAGGTATTGTGTAACATACCTGTGACTGGACAATCACTTAGAAAATTGTGATGTAAAAAGAAGGACATGATTTAGCCATGTTTTTATGATTTAGAAGTAATATTACCTCTTCAAAAACTAGAAAGCCATTTTATTCTACACTTTCATATCTTGATAACTAAAAAAAATTATTATATTATAGTTTTGCAGGTTTTTTGAGTCTGAAAGTAATTGGTTAGAAATGAAGCATAAGAAATTTAAGTCCCGAAGAACAATTATTTTTTTAAGTGTTTGTAACTGGATGAAAAATGTGTTTTAAATGAAGTGGTCTTTCAACATATGTTTATGCCAGTTCCAGTGATATTACTCATGGAAAGTCTCCAGTGTGGTTCTGTCACAACCTGAGGGAACAAATTATTCCCTTTTAAGAGAAGAGGGAAAACAAATATAGCACTACCTAACTGAACTTTTATTCACTAATTCCAGATATTTATTTTTGTCATTACTTTCCTCCATTTGGTTGCAGTCTTACTAAAAGAATTTGTTTGCTGTAAAAACAGGGAATTCATGAATTCATTGCAAGTTTTTGGGGATTTTGGGGTTAATTTTTTTTTTTTTTTTTTACAGAGATTTATACATACTAATGCCTGTAATACAAAATGTAACTGTATCCAGTATTTTAAGTGACTAAAGGGTAAACAATAATGTACCGAATATATAGCTCACTTGGATTTGGAGATATGTTTGATTCAGTTCAGCAGCTTTTACTGTAGATGCCCAGCAGTTGGGTATTATTGTCAGTAAACCATTAATATTTAAAACTTATGACAAAAAGAAGCACCAGAGAAGACATGAAAGAACCCTAGAGGCCTAAAAAGTATAATTTGATAACAAGGAACTCAGTGTACTGTTGCTCTACAGGTGTTTGAGTATGTCTTGTTACTTTTAAATCTGAGAAGGAACCAAACTGGTTGGTTCTATGCTTGTTAGGGTGAAGCAAGCTTTGTCTTTTTTTTTTTCCTAGTTTTATGTGAAAAATGTTAAGTTTTTCTGAAGAATTAGTAACTTACTCTTCTTGTTAACTTGCTTTGTTTTTTTCTTGACTGTTGCTATGATGCCTTTTATACTGTAATGCTGCAGTTGCTCCATTGGAGATTAATAGATTTTGCTGGAAGCACTGAACAGGTACCTCAGTTTTACAGCCTTTTTTTCCAGTGAAGAAAAATGATTTCTTTGACGGACAGAGAGAAACACTTCTTGATCAGTGCTAGCTTTCAATATTCATAAACTAGAGAATAGGAAAATGTCAAAGCAAGCTGTTTTTTTCATGTAATAAGAAAATGGAACAAAACAAACTGAACAAACGAGGACTTGAAAAATTGTAAGAGCACTGTCATGATTGAGCTTGCAGAATTTTATTTTTGAGAGCAGCGTATAATTTTGATAAGATTTGCATGAAGCAGTATTTGATTTATGTAACATTTGTCTTGATTATGTTGAGCTGGAGAATAAACACAGAAGACAAAGAAAGGTATCTTCTGTGAACTGAAGCGGACAGCTTTTTTCTTTTTTCGTGAATTCCAAATCAAAGTGAAGTGACAAGAAACAACATAGCTAAAAAGATGTGGTCACACTTTTCCTTAGTATTTAATAGCTCAAAGAAGTTTTCCTGCCAGCATTCGTTCTGTTTCCAGAATTCTTAATTTATTCTGAGTTTCTCGCTGTTGAAAACCTGAGTACTTCAGAGTTCATTAAACTGTGCCAAGAAGTGTCCGTAGGCTAAAAATATTTAATATGATGTCTTCAGATACAGCCTAGATGTTAAGAGGGATAGGGAAGGAACAGAAAGGAGCAACTGTGGAGGATCTGTGATTCCCTCACAATGTGCAATCTGTCTACACTGCATAGGTTAACCCTAGTAGGAGTATAGTTGACTCCAGTCTTCCCTTGTGGATCTGTGCTGAGGAGAGAATAGCTTACTAAGGAGAGAGTACCAAGATCAGCAATATTGTCAAAAGGGGCTGTGGAGTGAACAGAATAAAGCCTGACTCAAGCCAAAGCTTCAGGTCAGAATTTTACATGAATCAGGGCTGCGGAGGCTGCACAGCAGTGCTGGCCAGGCTGCCTCCCAACTGCCCGGAGTGAGCATTAAAGAAAATGACAGTTGCTGGAGGTGCCGTTCTCCAAGAGGCATTTTGCTCCATATGTTGTGGTCTTGTCCAGTTATGCTCTGCTCAAGGGATCAAGTCTCTATGGGAGTTAATGTGACTCTAAGCTCCAGCCTTTCATCTGGCTTAAATAGCTGCTTTGTAGCCACAACAGTTGCTGCATCTGTGTTGCCTGTTCTACCAGATTTTAGTCAAGTAAAAGCTGTATCAAGAAGCATCACATGCCAACAATCAGTATGAAATTATCTAGAAAGGCTACAAGAACATGCTATTCAGCTGCTATAGTTGCTCTCAGAAATAATTTTTGTTGACTAAATTTACATGCTCTATGAAGTTGGCTGACAAATAAATTGAGAGGTCTGCATTCACTGGAATACCTGGTAAGCTCTCCTCAATGGATCATCTGTGTCTTAAATGTTCTATGTCCCATGGGAAAAGGGCGATGTGAGTAGGACCGTGGGTGCAGTAGGAAGAGGTTTTGTTCTGAAAATTAGACAGACCTTAGGCAGACATAATTTTCCCCAATTATAAACTGTTGGTGACAATCTGAATTATATATAGTACTAGCAAAGTTTGTCTTTATAGACAGTTGTTCCCAAAAGCCTAGCTCTTGCTACTTTATAATGCTTCAGCTTGAATAATTGTATGTGAACATGAACTGCAAAGTTCCAGAGTTTTACCCTTTGCCTCTGCTGCTTCTAAAAGCAGCCAAGATGAGTCTTATCTCTTGCAAAGTCCTGCATGGCTGGCGACGGGCTAGATGAAATTCCAGCTTTCCCTGTATGCTACCGCTGCAGGGATGTCTGCTTGGCTGAGATGAGAAGGAGCTGTTGAAGGGACAGCATTAGTGTTGGCCTTCTGCTCTGGACCTTTCAGCTTCCTTTGGTCTGCTGTGTTTTGTGATGTTGATTCAGGCTATTGGCTTCACCATACTCTTGAGAACAGGGAGGTGCAGGGCCTAAGTAAGGCTGCTCATTGAGCTCTTCTGCATAGAATAGTTTTGCTGAGCTTTTGGAGGAGCAGCAGCATCTTTTTGGACTGCAATATTTTTAATGTATGTATCTAGGCAATTTCATTTCAAGAGTGTCTATAAATATATGAAATGTGTTTAAAATCACCTAGTGTTTCTCTTATTTTTGAAATGTGATTACTGAAATTGGTTGTGTTTGTCTCTCTCAGTGGGTAGAAAGAAAGTAGATAAAATCTTGTCAGTGTTAGGCTATATTTTTTAGAGCTGTATATTGAATTTGTTCCCTTGAAGTCAGTGGGATAATTTGTGTAAAACCGAGTGAATGCTGGGAGAATTGGTCTTGAATTTATAAAGTATATTCATAAGGAGCATACCATTTTTCATGCCTGTTATATTTTTAGATGTAGGCTCTAGGGTTTCCATTTCCTATGTCAAGCCTGAAGCCTTTTTTACTGCCTACTCTTTCTCCTAATCTTAATATTAATTGGTTACAGATAGGTAACTTCTTAACATATTCGAATACATCCAATAATCATTAATTCTGCTTAAAATTATTTGAATGCTGTCTTATTGTCATCACATAAAATGTACTTTTTTTCTCTTTTTAAATGTGTCCTCTTACATTGAGGTAATATAGTATTCAATAACGTTCATATTCCTGCAATTTCTCTTTATGTCATTGCTGCAACAGGAAGAAGAGCAGTAGCTAAATTTTCTCTCAAGTTCCTACTGTATTACAGTTTTAAAAATAAAAATAAATTACTTAACTGCCTTTTAGTTGGATAGCTAACTTGGAAATAGATTTTGAATCTAGAGTTCAGATTTTCAGGCTCTGTGCAAGAGCAGGAAGGAGCTTCAACTCCCAACTACTTTATGAGCAATGACAGGACCCGTTTTCTCAAACTGTCAATGAAAGCAGTGGGGGCAGTCACAGGTGACTGTCACCTTCAGTCTTGAGACATGCCACCTCAGGTCTTTCACTTTTCACTGCAGACATGGGATGTGTATTTCTTCTGGGGATGAATCTGCAGAACCAGTTTTGTTCTGATAACAGCATCTGGCACTAGATTGATTTAACAGGCTATGAGGTTTGCTCTTTTCAGATATGCACTTGTACGGCAGCTTCTGTGCAGCTCTGACATGGCCACACGCTACTGTTGTTTTTTCTGCCTCCTAGCACCACGTGTGAAGCTAAAGCTCTTTGACACCTGCCATTTGGACCCTTTTCTTACTGAAAAATGTCATCATTTTCAGACAAGATGAAGACAGATATCTGATCATTCTTCCCTTTGCAGGGTTGTGCTGAGGGCATGGTTCATACACAGATGAATAAAGGATTCCATGCTGTAGCTATACAATTAGTTTTACTAGTTCAGTACAATAAGTAGTTTTTATTTAGAGGTTCATAGGGTTGTATCTAATACAGAAGAAATTAAAAGCATGGTAAGATCTTGTGAGAATTCTCAAACTTATTTCATTCTGCTGCAAGTAGCAATTGTCCTGCTGTTTTAATGGTGGGAAATTTCACACTACTTTCCTTTGCGGGGAGAGATGATGGTAGTTGAGGAATTGAATCCAGAAGATTTTTAAATGTTCTAATTCAGTAATGAGTGAAATGTTTTACGTGGGTTATTTTCTATTTTCATCCAAATCTGGAAATTAATAGAACTAGGCTGTGTTTTTTTTCAAAGTAGTAACTTTTTCAGAGGAAAAGTTTTTTAAATCCTATGCCACAATTTCTTCCTCTGTATTCTTGAAACCTGTTTTGTGCTAACAAATAGGCGGTCAGGTTGCATTGCTCATAACAAGATTGTCCTTACGTTTGAAATATCCTTTTATTATGCTTGATTACAGGCAAAATGATCTTCAAATGTAAAATCAATATGTAGCCCTCTCATTCTAAAGGGGTGGAAGTAAAAAATGTTGGGCTTTCTTAGCCATAATATTTCCCAGCTTACAGGGAGGTAGGTAGTGCTTGATGACAACTATTTCAATAATTGCATTTTTAATATACTTCCTAACTTTTCAGTCTGTCATGCATTTCTCCTGAGATTTGGATTCAAGTTTTCTTAGTTATTGTATTCCTTTTATTTTTTTTTTTCAATAAAATACAGATTGAGGAATTGTTGCACTTCATCTGACGTTGAAAGACCATACTTTGGTATTTCAGACCATTAAAGTTTTCTTTTGCATATTGTTCTTCATCTGAAAGTACATACTTCATTTCTGAAGTGAAATTTAGTTCTGCATAAGCATATTGGAAAAATGGAAACTCAAATACCATTCTGTGATTCTAAGACTTAATATAAGTTAAGTCACTCTTCATGGTTTCAAGCCATGATAGAAACTCTGATTAGATTATCTTGCTAAACACTTAAAGAAGCAGGTCTAATTCTTTTCTCAAGAAGATTCTAAAGATTATGCTGGCTACCAAGAAAGTCATCAGGTTAACTGGCACTAAATATCATTTGTGTCTGAACAGAAGAGAAACAGTCTCTTAAGGCAAGGATGTTTGCTTTGAGATTCTGTACTTCCAGAAGCTGCTTCACAAGATGCTTAATTATTGTCCCTGCTGTAGAGTCAGCAAGCTGTTTCAAAAGTGACATTTGTGACTGAAAAATATACTATTCTGTGTTATAATTTACTGCATGTCAGAGTTCCTGGTTTGAAACAACTTACTAATTTTTGCTTTAAAGACTAGATTTTGTTGGTCAAGACAAAAGTGCTTTCATCTTTATGTGATGTAATTTCTGGTGAACTTTGTGAAATACTGAGCAAATTTATTCATATGTGCGCAGAAACCTTTGCAGAGTTTTGTTTTGAGCTCAAAACACTAGTTTTGATCAGAATTTCACTGAATATTTTCTATGAAAGGTTTCAGAATGGGGCTGAGCAACAATGCAGGGTCTATATCACAGCTCATTTGATGTACTCTCTGAAGACACTTTGTGGGCTTAACTTCTTGTGTGCTTGAGAGTTCCTGAGTAGGAGGTGTTCTGTAAAACTTGTCCATGTCATATCTATCAATGCCCTCCTCCATCTAACTGAATGGTGTCACTATGAGCTTTTCTGTAGTATTTTTGCAAAAGAAAGCTAATGCCTCTTGTCTAATGTGACTGATTTTGAAAAATGGACTTCTCTATAAGTAAAACATGTGTGGTACGTAGTGACTAACCTTTTTTTTTTAAATGAAAGAATGGAAAGTATATTGTAAAATATATTTAATAAGAGAATATCTCCTGAATTCTATAGCATAGTTAAAATATAAAGTGAAATCTTTAGACTGTTTAAAAACAGAGATTAATTGTATAGATGTTGGGATGATTCAGTTGAATAATGATTGCTTTCTAGTATAATATTTTTTTTATGATCCTAACATCTTCCTTTGCCATACCACTAGCTCATGGGAGAGGGGAGAGAGACCAAATTTTGGATTTTATCTCATGTCAGAATGAACAGACTTTTAAAAATATTTTCAGGCTTTTTATTGTTTGAGTATATACTAGAATGTTTTTAACTTTCACTTCCAAGACATATGTTCCTAATTAAAAAAAAAAGCAATGGTGTAGCTGTGTCAGAGCCAGGGTCTGTCAAGCCTGGTATCCTATTGTTCCTGTGGCAAAACATGCGTGGATGAATAAATCACAGCAACTCGCTCAGCCTGCACTGCTCTGCAGTCTCCAGTCAGGCAAATTCTTCATCTCCTCCAGAAAAGGAACTGTGCTGTGTGCAGTGCGTAAGGGCTGGAATGCTTACATACCCGAATGTGAGATCCTGAGAGCAGCAAGTAACTCTGCCTATAATGGCAAGGAACCTGCAACTTGCCATTGGTAATGGTGAGTTCAAGGGGCTGTCAGAGTTACTTCTGCCATGGACATTGTCCAGCTTGACAGGAGAGGAAAGAGTGAGACAGAAGTCAAAATGCAAATCAAGGGATTATTGGTGTTTAATGTGAAGAGCTTCTTTGACCTCTTCCCCTAGGTGGCTTTCATTAGTTGCCAGAAATGGGTAGAGAGACAGATAAGAACAGATGCAGACTGCCTATTTCTCTAGTATTTCCATAGCTCTAAACCATTTTTTGTTTTGGGCTCTTCTGAAACTATTTATGACTTCTGCAACTTCAGTAAGGCCCAGTGGATTTCTCATTCCTGAAATAGCCCAATCTTCTTTTGAGCCTGTAATTAATTAAGTTCCCTGTCCCTCCTCGGTTTGTTTTTAATCACTAAGCCTATCAACATAATTAAAGCTTGTAAGCATTCCAGTCAAGCTGCTAAATGTAGCATTCTTTTCTGGCAAATATTTATAATTATTTTCTGTTCTGAGTAATTCTTAAGCCAATTAATTTAGTGAGTAACACTTGAGTAATCCTCTGACCCTTTTGTACTTCCGTCCTTTGTGGGAACCTCTAGCTTTTGTTGCCACAAGCTTAGGAAGAATATACTTCTCAGTTAATATGTAAGAAGTCAGGTTAATGGAGTTAACCTCATGAACTAATTTTTGATCAGGGAGTTACGTTTTGGCAGATGATGATTTTTTGACCAAATATAAAAAATCTTAGCCCGTTTTGATGTTGACATTACCCTTTGCTTTTAGAGTGACCATGATTTTCTTCCAAATGTTAACACTGGTCTCTTCTTTGTACTGATATTGTTTTTTAAAATGTAATTTTAAAGGCTTATGAAACGTGTTTGGAGATTATAGGAACAGTAGGTTAAGTTGGTTAAAGTTATTTTTTTCATTCTCTATGGGCTATTAATCCAGTGTTGCATTTAACTGTGTGGAAATTACTTAAATGGAATAAAACAGGCTGAAAAGTTGGTAAGGCTTATGAATATGTCAGGAAGATGCATCCATCTTTAACCTTAGAAGCCTCTAGCCTGAAGTGTCTTTCTTAATACATACAATAGGTTTCTGCACATGGTTTTGAAAACATTTTCAGTAAGAACTTATGATCTAGGAACCATATAAGTTTTTAGACATGCCATTACATATATGTAATATGAAATTCTAATATAGTTTAACTGTTGCTAACTCTGGTTTGTTACATGCAATATTTACCATAATGCAATTTTGTAGGTAAGTTGGTTTTTTGTCTTTCACAAGAAAGTTTTTTTTTTTCCTATGAAAGTTAAGAGATCGAAAGTCTACATGTTTTAAACATGTCTTTAAATTATCTTTCCATACCAAATATATAGTGCTTATTTAAACTGAGTAAGAAATAAGTTGCTCTAATAAACGTTATAAGGCTCCTTAAAAGAGCAGCCATTGTCTCTGGTATAAAGCTGAGGGCCCACCAGGTGGTGCTGGTGGAATATATTTAATGTTAGTTTAACAGGGCTTAAAATGTGTCTTAACAAACCTGAGTGCAGTATCTAGAAACTTACTTTCTATGCAACAAGCTTGTTTGTACAATGAAAGATTAAATTGAAATATTGTGTAGTGGCTTCTTTGTTGGGGCAGTTTTCATTTTTTAAAGTTGGATACAGGTTCTGAGGAAGAAAGCTTGTCTGTAGGATGGCTAATGTGGGAAACTGAGAGTGTGCAGGCACAGTCGCAGATTCCTTACCTTCGTTTTTGTTAATTCAGCAAGCAGTTTATGAAACTTGTCCATTCATGTACTAGAAGTGTACTGAATCATGACATCTTGCATATTTGCCTACTACATTTTGACTTTAACTTTTTTAATAATGTTGTTTTAACTGTTAAGATTTAACTGTTAGTGCAAGTCTTTCCTCTGAACGGGGGTGAGGGAGTCTAGTTTTATGGTTTAAGACATTATATAGCTTAAAATACCCAAGTACAAACAAACTCTAATTCTGAAGATATACATTTTATTATTTTTATAGTCCTTACCAGCTCTTGTAAGAGCTTTCTTTTGACACTATTGAAACTATATCCTTAAAAACAAGGGGAGGGAGGAAGAGAAGGCAGAGAACAGTGTGGATTGTAGTAGTTTGGAGTAAATTTCTGTCACCTACTGATTTGAGCAGATTTGGTTTTGTCTTAATGTTCCCTGACATAAAATTTGTATATTCTTTACAAGCATGATATAGAACATTTTACAACATTAAATTAACACTCCCTTTTAAAGAGAATTATTAGAATTTGAAAAACAAACAAGCAAACAAAATGTCTGTAAACCAATGTGTCTGTCCTGTCTAGTCAAAAAGCAAAATCCAAAGCAACTGCAACCAAAAATCCTCAAACCAATTTTGCTTGTAATCTTAGCATTGTGACCAAGCTAAATGTTTTAGTGTTGTATGTGCCAGTGTCACGTTACTAACCACCTCACTGCAGCTAAAAACAAACTAAATAAAACCACATGACAGCCACTAATAGGTCTGTAAAAGTTTGGTTGACTATGGTTGAGTGAACTAGAGGATGATTTCTTTGGAGTTTGTGGCCCTACGCATTTACTCTGGGTAACAAATGTATTTAACGTCTGGGTTTTACTGTCTTAAGCGCTGTGATATGGGGTTCTGCGTGAGCGGAAATTCTTCCCTCTGCTTTTACAAGTATGCTACAGCAAATGCTTATAGAATAACTGCATGCGTGTATAAAACTGTATCAGAGTGAATGTCAACAATATAGTATGTGCTGCTTCTAAAAGTGCTTTTTATATCTTATTTTCCTGCTTGAGACAGGTTTCGCTTCTTCTCCCTCCTCCTCTTGGTATATAAGTATTCTGGCACTTGAGGAAAGGAAATGTTTTCTTTTCAAATATTTCTGTCTGAGTTCAATTTTATTTACTCATTTTAGCAAGAACTTTTTGTACTACCTACCTTAAAAGTTGGCACTATTCACTTACTACTGTGGAATGATAGTATTATTGCAATCCTCTCACTTCTGAATTGTCAGTATAGCATTAATGAGAATCAATTAAATGTCAAGTGTGTTAAAACTCCAGGTCACTTTGTGTTTTCACTGCATGAAAGACTGGCAGGGATCAAGCAATAATCTTATGCGTATTAGTACAGCACTGTAAAAATGTGTGCAAAATACTGCTTTTATTTTTTTACTGACATGTAAGATCAAGGTATTAAATTTAGAAATTGTGTTAGAGGTGGCTTTCTGGATCTGTTTGAATACAAAATTTGAAGACCTATTACTGAAAAGCCTTAGAAGTATGTGCTAACGTGTGTGGGTTTTTTGGAAGCAATATCCAAAAAGAGAGTGCTTGCCAGGTGCTGCCTTTTTAAGGTGTGAACAGATTAAGAAATACATTCTGCTGCGCTGTTCTTTAAACTATTAGTTTATCAGAAAAGTAAATTTTAAGCTTCTGTCAACAGCTTCATTTTTCAGCATACAAACGTATTTCAGAATCCTTTAAGAGACTATTTACTGAATGTCATCTGTAGTAAAGGAACGCCTGTAATGCAGAGTCCTTTTAAAAGACCACATAAATAGTTTTGTTTTTACTTGCCTCATGCATTTTTTTTCTTTTAGACTCCTTCAAGCAACTAGTTTAGAGCTATACTAATACAGAAGAGAACAGGATTTTATTCTCTATAGTTATTGAAAGATCCAGTCTGTCTGTAATACTGAAATGCTTTTTTCCTTTTTGAGTATAAAATCTGACTTGTGTGTGCAGCACTCCAGCAAATTCCTGTTTTGATTAGCAGATCTGTAAAATCAATAGTAAGAAATTATTACCTTTTATGTCTGCATTTTACACTATTTATTGTTAACATGATTGGAACACTAAATGAGTATGTCTCATCTCCGAACTCCAGCTTTTTCTAAAGAGTAGGGCTTATAAGTATCAGTTTATTTAAAAATTCAACCTACTGATTATTAGAAGACATACAGTGTTGATTCAGTGGTGTCAAAATTTCACATCTGAAAATAAACTTACACTGTGACTAGTTGATTACCGTTTTCTCTTGAGTGGAACTAGAGCACTCAAGGGTTTTTTAATGATGTGTTGTGATTGGAATTGGTGAGTTTATCATCATTACTGAATAAGTTCGAGGTATGTGGTAGATATATGAACTGTAGTTTAAGTTATTGATGACATGCAGTCTGTGGTTTTTTGGGAGGATGGCAGTGAGAGCAGGGAGAAGATGATATTAACTGCTGCTGAGAAGCAAGCTGCAGCTCTGTGGCTCAGTGTGTATCAGGTTGTGTGTATTTTTTTTTTGTGCGTATTTTAGGCATCTAGCTTTAGATAGTGTGTGTACACACCAGACTTGGATTTATGTAATAGTTTGATGTTAGACTTTACCACATAGCCATTGTTAATGAAGTTGTCAGGTAAGTTTTTGTTACATTTATGGAAGCTGATTTCCCTATTCTGGTAACACGTTTCTTGTGTTCATTTCCTCCATTGCAACATTATTGTGAGGGCTCATGTCATGCACAGAATGTAGCTATAATAGGGCCAGAATTTCAAAAGAATGGATGCTGCAGATTGAAGTGGGATCTTTTGTCATAAACAGAGATCTTTTATTTTGTACTGTCTTAGTTTTCATAAATATTCAGTTGATTAAAAACTTTTTTAAAACATGGGTTTTGAAAAAAAAAAAATCCAAAAATTCAATTAAGTTACTTGCTAGGTCTTTTAGTTGTATTATTCAGTTGTGTGGTGTTTTGATTGCTTGCTGTGTTATTTTTCAGCATTGTGAGTGAAGCAGGAGCATCCATCTACAGTGTAAGTCCAGAAGCATCCAAGGAAATGCCAGATCTAGACCCTAATCTAAGAAGTGCAGGTATGAAGTGTATTGAATTTTATCACCATTTCAACATGGAGGTCAAATCTCATTTCTCAAACGGTAATATTTATAATATTAAGTATAATAATAGTCCCTAGTGTAAAAAGTTAAGGTTTTGGATCTTTTGTTTCTAAACTTCAACTATTCTACCAATTCAGATTTGAAGTCATAGGTATGCCAATGAATTACATCTTGTAATAATGCTTGTAAAGTAAAGGTCCTTGTAGATGGATTCCTTCGATAGGCTGATACAGGAAGCTAAATGGGGATTAATATAACTGTATAAACATTCACAATTGGACATGTCTATGCCCAAAAGAGCTAGTTCTTCCCTCTATTCTCTTGCTCCTTGTGTACACACAAATGTTTCCAACAATAATGAAACACTTAAAGCTAAGAAAAAAAGTAAGAATAGAATTGATAATTTAAAGGTGTTATTCATTGTGATCACTTTGAAGTCTCCATGTAGCTGAATATAGTCCTCAGGAAATACTGTTTAGTTTTGATTTCTGTCGTGGTTTGGCCCCAGCTAGCACAGCAGCACCATGACAGTCTCTTGCTTGGTACCCCCATTCACCCCTACCCTCGTTAGGATGGCGGAGGCCCCAGCGAAATAGGAGTAAAAAGATAAGCAAGGTAGTTGTGGATTGAGACAAGGGCAGGGAGGGCTCACTGCCAATTACTGTGCTGGGCAAATCAAACTCCAGTACTTGACTTAGAGAGTAAAGTAGGAAAGTTTATTCTACAAGAAACAGAATGGAATAAAAGCAAAGGGAGTAGGATGATGAGAAAATTACAACCGGCACTTTAAGATCTCCCTCCCCCATCCCTCCTTTCTTCCCGGGCCCAGCTCACTGCTCCCGATATCTCTACCTCCTCCCCCCACAACGGCTCAGGGGGGCAGGGAATGGGGGATGTGGTCAGTCTCTCACAGATGGGCTCTGCCGCTTCTGTCTTCTCAGATGAGGGTGACTCCTGGCATTCTTCCCCTACTCCAACACGGGGTTCCTCCCCCGGGACACAGTCCTTAACGAACTTCTCTGGTGTGGGTTGTTCCCAGCAGCTGCGGCTTCTGCCGATATGGGGTCCCTCTCTCGGGACAGAGTCCTTGGTGAATATCTCTGGCGTGGATTCTTCACCACGGTTGCAGTTTCTGCAGTTACAGGGTCCCTCTCTCGGGACAAGGCCTCTTCTGGGCATAGGTTTGATGAGCTGCTTTGTCGTGGGTTCCTTCCCACAGTTACAGCTGTGGATATTGGGTCCCTCCTCCGGGACACGGCCTGCTCTGGCCATAGTTTTAAAGAAGAAAATCACTGCCCCTGGCTCGGGGTCTGTAGTGAAGTGAATCGCTGCCCCTGGTCTGGGGTCAGCTTTATCAAAATGAGTCGCTGCCCCTGGTCCGGGGTCAGCTTTATCAAAATGAGTCTCTGCCGCTGTTGCAGAGTCTTTAAAGACATGAAAATAAATCTCAGCTTCATCAGTTCTCTCCATAGAATGCAGGGGAGTCTCTGCTCTGGTACACCTGCTCCTCTCTTTCATCACTGACGTTGGAGTCTGCGTGGTTGTTTCTCTCACTGTTCTTACTCCTTGCACCACCACCAGCCAGAAGAAGAAGAAGAAATAGAAGAAGGAAGAAGCAGGAAGAAGATGGAGGAAGAAACCTCTTCTTCTGGCTTCTTCTTAAAAAGTGATCGTGCAGGCGTCTAATTGGCTCAGCCTCAGCAGTGGGTCTGGCTCAAAGCTGGGGAGAGTTGCAAACAACTTCTTACAGGCGCCATCTTTACAGCCCCTTCCCCCTTACCAGAAAAGGCTTTTATGTCAAACCATGACAATTTCTAAAAAATTGCATCCTTCGGCAGAGATGTTACTAAGATATAATACAGCCCAAGTTCTTAGAAGTGTACAAATATTACCACTTTTTAGTGTTCGGACTGGATGATCCCTGGAGGTCTCTTCCAACCCCTAGCGTTTTGTGATTAAAAAGTAGTCTTTCAAGATCAAATTCCTAGCAGATTTGATGGTGTCCAAATTCTACTCATGGATTTGACTTTATCTACCCTTATGGCTGTCTCTCAGTCTGAGGTTATTTTTTTGTTACTTCATTTGTGTATTTTTATTTGTGTGTCCTTTTGTATTTGTTTTTATCTACCTCAGATGTTTTATATTCTTGGTTCTTATGCAATTTGCTGTTATACTACACTTTTAAATATACTGTATTTGATTAACACTCATGTATAAATCCTTTCCAGTCAAAGTTACACTGTTCTTAATTTTAATGTTACTCTAGCAGGTTAGTGGCTTGGAAATTTTTTCAAAGATGTAGAAGTGGATCAGCAGAAAACAGTTCTGAACTTACATGATATTGCTCTCTTTTAATTTCCATGAAGGAGGAAAAAGAAATTTGTGTTAACTCAATGTTTCAAGTGAATATTTTTACAGAAATATTATTTAAATGGCCGTATCAGCACTTCTGTTTGCAGAATAGTCCTCTAGATTCTTTTTACTCAGCTCTTTCCTCCCTGCTTGTGAAAGTGGTGATTATTTCTTCCCTGGGTCACAGAAGTTTTGAGTCATGGTATGGCCAGAGAAAATATTTGGCGTGTGACATTTGTCTATATGTGACAGATGCCATTAACTTTCCCTTGGGCCAAACGTTTTTATGATGCTGATATACTTAATGTGGATTTAGAATTTAAGTAAATGAACAGAAAAACACTAAAAAGGAGAAAATATATTTATTAGGAATATACTTTTCCAAATGTACACAATTTGCCTTTTTTTCAAAGTTAATTTTTTAACATTTCAGATACTTTTATTTAGCATTATGCATCAAATATGGTAAACAAAAATAAAATTTATAATTAATATTGAAATTAGTAATATATTATCCGGAGTTCATAATTACTCCTTTATTACAAGACATTGCTTCAGGCGGGGCTTCGATGCTCCTGCATCCTGTTTGAAAAGCATCAACAGTTTTAAAGTGCTGCAGCAGTATCACAGAGTGGATAGAAATTGAAAAAGGGTAGGATAGAAAGTGAAAAATGATTACTTAGTTCCATGGATGCCAGCTGTTACGGAACTGACTCTATTCATTACAATAGAGACTTCTAGAAGTTTTAGGCTTCCTTCATGATGTCTATTGGTGTCAATTTGCAATTAGCTGTGCCAAAGCTGTGGACACGTTTTGTTGAAGCTGAATGTAAAAATGTGACATAACATTAGAGAGAAACATTAACTGATGTTGGGGTTTGATTTTTTTTTTTTGCTAACTTCTTTCTTGTCTAGCCTTTACTTTTTGTACTTTTTGATTTTTTTTTCCTTTAATTTGCAGCAAACAGAGAAGTGACATGATGCCAAAGCTGACTTGCTTTTTATTTTAATTGTTGTGTTACATCATGTCAGATTCTGTGCTTACATGATAGCATTTAGTACATTAAAGGAAGCTGACAGCTGCATGATGAAGTGTGACATTTATAGTTAAAATAAAAGGTACAACTGACACGAAATATCTGTGATCCTAACACAGTTTGCCACTTTAACATTTTTCTCAACACAAATCTCAAGAAGGATTTGGTGGTTTTTGAACTACACAGGTAGGGCTATGTTTGTCCATCAGGTATTAAATAATGTATATTATATGAGAACTTACTTTCATATCTTGTGATATGATTTCTGACATATTTGCAGTGCTGTTTAGCAACTGTATGTACTGAACTTTCACTTGATACAGAGAAACAGAAGATATCATTCTTGATTAAAAATATTACCTTATCCTTGGCTGAATATTTGCATATAGGGAGAAAACCAGCAACCTTTAGCATTTCTCAGGGTTGATAATTACAGGCATTAGTTGAGCCAAGAACTCATCTCTTTTGTTGCAATGTATTTGTTCTTTTTTCTTTTTTTTTCCTTTGAGCTGTCTTTGAAGTTCTTGGATGACATGGATTTGTAATAAACGATTGAGAAAGATCTCATTATAAACTAATGGTGTATGTACAAACTATAGTGGAAAGTCTGTGTAGTCATCCCTACACCACTTTTAGCCAAAACAGCAGTTGGCTGTACTCTTTCTGGCACTAGACAATATCAGCTGTTGTTAGATAGTCTTTACTTTGAACCAGGTTCTTTAAAATTTTTATAGCATCAAATCTGAATATTTTGTGAAAGTGCAGAAGCTTGTGTATTGCTATTCCAATTCCTATAAAATATCTTGTTGGTAGTAAAGAACTATCTGTATGAAACCTACTTTGTTGTGTTTGAGTGAGAAGGTATATATCCCCTTCTAACAGATGTTGTAGGATTAATGAGCAGAACAGCTATTTCTCAGCCACACAGAATTAGGAGATAAGAGGCTTATAGGACAGAGCACTAAAAGGATTTCCTACTTGATAGGCTGAGTAGGTTCAGCTGCAGCAGATTAGAAGGTTCTGACTACAGAATGGGCCACTGGAGTTCAGTAACAGGGGTTTTAGGATGAACTTGCAATAGGGTTGCAGTCTGACAGAGAAAGGAATGCAAAGCTTCCTTGAATTCTGCTTCCCAAAATCTTTGCCAAAGGACAAGCTGAAGATTTGAGGTTTGTTTTTTTTTTGTATGAGAGAAAAGACACAATGAAAAGAGTGCTTAGCAAGCTGGAAATGTAGATAACCTTTGTGAAGCTTATTAATATGTACCTTCTCAAGGTTTTGTGACTGCCTGCTCTAGAGTTAGTGGAACGGTAAGGCGGAAGCTTTGAGGCTGGGTGAATGACAGCCATTCTTTTTCTGCCCTGGCATGTGTCCTCTGGCCACTTTCTTAGAGAAGTCAAATGATTCATTTCGTGGCTCTCGTAAAGCCATCAGGTTAATATTTACTTGTCTGTCCTGTTCTTTTGTTGTTTGGTTTCTTTTTTCATGAGCTACCATCAGCGTAACAATGTTCAACCTTTGGCTAGCTTTCATTCATGGCAACTTCACGTAGTAGTTTTTCACTGTAACTTGTCCATAAGATCTGGATTGCTCTAGGTCTCCATCGTAGAGATTTGCTTATGCCTCAACTGCTTATAGTCTCAACTGGTGGTGGATTTTTTTTTTTGTTGTCCTTAGTACAAGGAGAATAAAGGATGCACCAATATTTTGGCATGTGCCCACACAAGAAAGTTTTTTTTCTGCTGCCTCTCTGCTTCTTCAAGTGTATACTATGATGAAATGAATGTCACTTAATAACTCTAAGAACAAGAATTGAATTCTGGTGGAACAGTGATCTGATGGTGGAGAATCACCATGAGGTGGTAGTCATGCTGGGATTTTACCCTGGTTTCGATGTATGCTCAGTTATATTAAATGAGAAATGCCTTTCTTTCATTAAGTTGATGAATTACCTTTCATTTTGAGATGATTACTCAAACAAATAAGCAATCTTTCTTTCACTGTTTAAAAAGCAAAATTAAAACCTAATGCACTTCATTGCATTGATTTATAAAAATGCATCAAATCTGAATACATAGAAGTCTTTAAACACAAGATGAGGTGGGAAAGATGATTACGTCTTTTCAGACATCACATTTGTGTATATGTGTAATCGCTTGTTAGCTGAGATCTTGCTCTAAGCTGCTCCAGTTTACTTCCATATCTTAATGCAATCATATGCCTTTGGTTTTTCATTTGCAATTCTATGTTCAGATGTGAAACAAGAACATTGTACTTGGGCTTGTCTAATGCAAAAACTCCAAGAAATGCTTATTTTTCTCTCAGACGTGAAGCGCCGGGAGTCCTTCATGAAAACTGCACAGTTGTGTCACCCACTTAGGAAAGCAATAAATGTAGATACAATATGCGCTACAATTACCTTTTCTGCAAGTATTTGGAATACTAACAGGGCAAGCATCTGTGTCCTGCTGCATGCAAAGGTATGATGCAGTGTAGAAACTATGTTGCTTCCAAAGGATGATTTCTGAGGATAAAGAAGTATGCAGGAGAGCAAAAGGTCACACAGCGCAGCTTGCCTTAACATTGTCAAATCCCATCTGCTTGTCTCCTCTCCACAGGGCAGAATACATTGGATTATTGTACACTCAAAGTTCAGCACACCACTTGCACTTTTCATTGCAAAAGAAAGCCTTATAGGCTTTCGGGGCTTGTTAGGACTTTGAGACTGTCATGCTACAGGGTTTTGTTCCCTGGAGTGCTGTTAAAGATAGAGACATACAGTTCAGAGCTGTCACACTGGCCAGCAAGTTGAAGGTAGAGATTGGAAAAAATGTAATTTCTTTTGACTGTGTCTTAAGGAAAGTAAAACAATTTGATGATTAGATGTGTGGGACATAGTGCCTTGATGTCTACTTGAGCTAATTTCTTCATGTTCTTAAAAGAGCACTGCAACCCCTTGGCTACTCAGGAGAGAAGGTCATTTTTAATAAACTTTGTTGGGCAGAAGTCTTACAGTTAAACCATTTGTACTGCTTTCTAAGTGGAAGCTTCCTTCTGCAGCTTTTAATGGAAGACAGGTGCAAGTTTCACAAGTTTTCATAAAGTTAGAAGAAATGAAAGTAAGTTCTGAATTCTTACATTCTTACTCATTACATTTTGCCAGGCCATTTAGTTAGGTTGTGTGCAACTACAGCAGTGCAAAGTGAAACTATATTCCATGTTTCATCTCCTGTATTCTGTAGCATTTAAGAAATTGACTAATAAAGCTGTTGGAAGGGAAAAGATGCAGTAGTTAAAAGCAAAATGGCTGGTGAACAGCAACAATAGGTAGAGGGGCTTGTTCCTTTTCTCACAGGACTCAATTCCTGCTAACGAGTAGAAGCTCAAAAGTAAATGTGTGAGCTAGGCTATACAGTTTAAAAACAGCCCCTAACTGCAGATAGTCTGGAAAGGGCTAGACCTTTTACAGATGTGCATGGGCATATGTGCTTGCATCAGGATTTTGAAAGAGAAAAATGGGCTTGAATTGCCTCAAATCATTGACACAGTGCCAAATGGGTTGTTACACAGGTGCTAGAGATGTTTGTAGTCTTTGCTTTCTTGTTGTTCTAGACAAAATTCTTATGTTTTGCAGATTTCATGGCATATGCAAGGGAGGGTATATAATTATTAACATCCTGCTTATCAGCACTGTATTTCCTCTGAAGCTGTAGAGTGTAGTAGTAGGCAGGAGTGAGTTATCTTCTGTAATCTGCAAGGTCAAGACCCACTTAGAGTTCCTATGACTTCTGACTTATTACAGGATCAAAACAGAATTTGAGCCAGGTGAAAACTCTTCTGTCTGGTTTGGATCAGTACTTTCACCATACTACGAGTTGTCTGTATGTGTATAGTTTATAACTGAATGTCATTCTTTCTATATATGTTAATGTTTGCAACTGATGTCTAGTCTTTGCATGCTTTGTGGAAACGCAAGCCGTTTGCTTTGCTTTTGTCTCATTTACCTATTTTTTAATTTCTCCATCTGAGTTCAGCAAATGAACTTGACCTTTTCCTTACAGAATATAATTTTCTGTGCTTCTGAACAAACTGAAAATACCCCACCAGTTCTGTCTAAAAGCAATCTCCAGAAGCAGAGCACTAGTCCAGGCTCTAGTTTCCCTTAGCATAAAAGAGTGATGAAAATGATTTACTTCCTCCCTGTAGATGTAACTGCATGTGTTTTCCTCAGAAGGTTTTGTTGATTTTTGGAAGTGTGGAGCCAGAGGAATGACAAGTACAAGAAGTTTTGGTTTGCTTTAAATATGGCAGTATGATGTGTTAATCGCCAAACCTGATTTTCGTACTATGGGTATAGGGAAGAATGTTCTGGTTGCTTTCAAAAGGTTAATTTTTGTTGTTGATATAAATGAATGGCTCATGTACGAAAGTACAAAACTTCAAGCAACAGTAATCAATAGCATGGTGATGCATTTAAAATTAGTATCAGTGATCTGAATTTGCAAAGCATACTGGTGATGTCTACCTTTTAAGGTGAGCAGATAGGGAAAGATTTTTATGAAGTTATACCATCCTGTAAGACTTTTTCCTGTAAGACTCTTTCTGCAAAAGAAAAGTCACATCAGGCTTAAATTAAATGATTGTGTCTCCCATCTCACCTTGGATTAATAAAAGTGCTACTATCCTGTGATACATAAATTACCAACACTTGAGAAAAGTGAGACTGTGTTTCTAAGAAAAAATACTGACTTTAATAAGCTGCACTATAATGTTCACTTGTTGAAGTTTTATCTTTAAATGTATTTCTTACTTCCTTTTTGTATTCAAGCAGTTTCTTTTAAAGATTTTTGTAGTAAAGAAATAGAACTTTATCATTAATTATTTCATTAATCTTAAGCAAATAACAGATTATCAGTTTTATGGAGTTAAAAGTAAACTAAAATGTAACCTTTTTAAAACAAAAGCCTGCTCACTTGCCACAGAAGAATTTTCGATGAAATGCAGCTGTTGAGCAGTTGCTTAAAATAAATTGCATACTTTAAACCCACCAAGAAGATATATGAGGATTCAAAACTGTGTCACAAATCCTGACCTACCGAGAAAGAATGCTTAATGAAAAGACTACTGTACGTTTCACTGTATCCTTTGCAAGGAGGGTGAAATTCAGGTCAACAGGATAGAAAGCTTCCAGGACTCAGGAAACCTGAACAATCGATCACTGAGTAAACATTATTGCAGATACTTATGGAGGGTAATTGATCTTGAACACAATAATAGGCTTTAGAAAAGGATTTAAATAAGTTGTAATGTTTCCATATCTATCCCAGTATGATATATGGACAGTAATTACACATGCTTTTGTAAGTCAGTCTCTGATTACCTTAATGTATTATTTTTTAATTCCACTGACATTGAAATTTCAACCCAGACTTTTGAGGTGCAAAGGCTAATTTAAAATAGGAAAGGGGATGAGTTACTTGGATATTTTAGTAACATGTCTCAGCAAGAATGAAATACTGAGGTTTTATAATAAAAATACAGAATGTTCTCATTTGTGACAAAATTGAGGTTGAACTAACCAAAACCTAATAGCATGTGGTTGCCATATATTTATTTCTAAAACATTTGTAAAAGTTATCCACTGCGTTCACATCTGGGAGCTTCACATTGCTTCCAAACACATACAAATGTTCCCGCTTGTATGAGGTAGCTAAACTGTCACAGTTATTGATTGGGACACATTTTTATCCTTATATAAAGACCCCATGTGTTTAAAGGAAGGAATACCATCATCTTGGACTTTTGACGAAAAAAAATGGTTTTCTGTTTGTAGTGGCAAGCAAAACTTAAATGCCGTTAACTAAAATAAATTTCTTTTCTTTTTTTTCCTTTGTCCACCTAGAATCATTCCTGGCAGTCTCTCTAACTTCATTTGGGCAGAACTTTTTCATTCATTTTTAGTCTTTCCTTATCTACAGCAATTAAACTTTTGCTCTATGGTATGGCTCTTGCATAGAGCAATGCAAAAGGAGAGCATTTTAATATGCAATTGTTTGAATACAGGAGTTGACAGACTGCCCTCAAAGCAGGCATAATACTTGAGACTGTAATTTTGTTATATAGTCTAGCTGCTTTTGCACCAAATAGTACACACATCTGCTTTGGACCATAGCGATTACTTTAGACTGATTCTGTTACTGAAAGGAGGCAAGTAGCCTAATTAAGAAGTTAGCACTAATTCTTTGGTTTTTCATGTCTGGCAGCTGATATGATCTTTATATACATACCATCTACAGAAATATTTGGAAGCCTGCTATGTTGATTTTGTACCTCATTGTTCAGAGTGAGTACTTTTTTCCATCCTTACTCGGAAAAGATTTATCCTGAAATCTATTGTCAGTATTTCAGAGTGGAAATTCTCTTCTTTTTAGTCTCTGTGAGAAATGATACCACTTGCTGTAGAAAGTGCTAGTTAAAACAAAGTTATGTTATGTGTATGTGAAGAAAATAATCTTCATTTTCATTTTGTCAGTTTGGAATTAATTTTGAACTTCTAAAGACAGGAGTAACCTTATAGTTATGTTTGCAAGTCTGTGAGGGCTCATCTGCTCATTAGTCATTAGGAAACAAAACATTTTATTATAATACCTTATTTTATATGAAGATCAGACACTAAGGCTGACATGAGTTGTGGAAGCAACCCATAAGCCTCCATAAGGAAGCTTTTCACCCACCACACTGTCATGACACTCTATTGTTGATAGGCAAAAATACTTAACCGTCTGTTGGGTTTGTCTTGTCTAATAGCCAAAGTCTGGAGTGAATTGAGACTGCTGAACAGTTAAGTTGTCTTTCTTACAAAGTGGCAGAAAATGTCCTAATGACAAGACAGGATTTCAGTAAACGGGCTTTCTGTAACCTTTATTTCTCATTGCATTTGGAGACAAAGTGTGTCAACGTTAAAGTCCAGGGACCATCCTGTGGTCTCATGGATGCCCCTCCAAGCTTTAAAATTTTACATGGAATTACTGCATGGCAGCACAATTTCTTAATGTCATTCCAAGTGCAACAGTTATGTTTTCTTCTTAATTGACATCTTGAAGATTTGCATCTGTTGGATCCACAATTATTGTGGTGATTTTCTAAGAGAGGGACATATCATCCTGATCTTAATAACTTGTTCAATAGTGAATAGGTTTTTTCCCCATTTTAATTAGACCAGAATATTTTAAGAATGACATCTCAAATGGCCTCTTTCACGTTTGGCCCTGCTGATTACTTTTGAGAAATCTGATTTTTCTGATTTTGCCCTGCATGTCATCATAGAATTTGTTCTATGTTTGTTTAAGCAGAAGTGAAGCACATATCTGCAAAAATGAGAATGCACTACCTGTTTCGTTGTCAGTCTTCTAAAAATGTATAGTTTCTGACAAAGTAGATGCTGATCTTGACTGAATTTATGCCTTTAGAGGATGTGAACTACTCTTGCCTTTTCCCTATTATGCTCTCCTGTATCTTGAATTTTAAGAGTTTTGGAGTAAACTTGTGGCTCTAGCGGGGAATTCTGCAGGTCAACTATCCTGCTGATATTGGCCGAAGGAGCTGCATCCCTTAAATCGTGTAACTGACTGTTAGCTGATCTTTGTGCTTCAATATTGTAACTATTAGGCCGTATCCAGGAAGGCACTTAAATGTCTATGTAACTTTATGCATGTGAATAGTTTTGGTGGTTCCGGTGGGAATATGGACAGCAATCTCTGCTGAAGTGCTTTGCTGGATCAGGTCCTACACCTCCGCTGGAAGCCTCCTAGGGATATGACGACATCGTCAACCTAGTTATTATGACAAGAAGAGTCTGAATTTTACTTCTTAATTGAAGGTTCCCAGGAGAAAGTTATGCTTGGAAAATGCCTGTATCAACCTATCCATATAGTTGCCTATTTTTAAAAGACTTAATGAAAGGCTTATCTAAAATACAACTTTTGAACTGTGTTTTGTCATTAGGAGAAGCTAAAAGAGAATTCTGTTGAACATTGTATAACTATTAAACAAGTTTAAGAAAGCTTGCTGGAAGACTAGTATAGTACCTATACAGAGACATACATGCATTCAGAAGAAATATATAGTTTTAAATGTTTTCTGGTTCGGATCAATACCTTCACTAGTGCTTTGTCCCACTTTCATTTTATGTGACTAATGATATGTAGCACTGGTGTTTCAAAATAGTTAATGTGAAAGATTGTTATAGGCAAGCATTTCTGTAGAGAGCTATACTTGTGTAAGTAATAGGTATTTGTGTAAATTACTTGGTGTAAGTAATTTAGACTGGTTAAACTTTTGTGATGTTTTGGTGGGTTTTTCGGGTTTTTTTGATTGGTTTGGTTGGGTTTGTTTTGGGTTTTTTTTTTTGACAAAAAGTTGTATCTGAATTCAGAACTTCTCCATCAGAAAGTCAGGCAGATCAAATGTCACTAGCAGAGTGCTTTCTGAGCCTAGCTAGCAAATTGCCATTGTCAGCATTTGTTAAAATGGATAATAAAGGATATGCAAAGTCTCGCATGACCTAGCAGTGAACTTCATGTTAACTGTTCATTTAAGCAGAGCTAAATCTCTAATGCTCTATTTAATCGATAAACTGTGCATCTGTGGTTTGAGAAGCCTGCATAGCTAATAAATCTTAAATCTATTTACTGTTTGGCTTCAAGTATCAATATTTAGTGAAGTCCCTTTCTTAAGGCTACAAAATGATTAAGGAACTGAAGCACCTTTCATAGAAACCAAGAGAACTGAGATTTCAGCGTGGAGAAGCAGCAGCTCAGGGAGATCTTATGAATGTGAATAAATACCTTCTGGGAGGGAATTACGGAGACTTACTCTTTTCAGCAGTGTGCTCTGTCAGGACAGGAGGCAATAAGCACAAATTGCAACACAGGAAACTTGATCTGAAAACAGAAAAACACTTAATTATTTTAAGGGTGATCAAACAATAGTGTGGATTGCCCAGGCAGGTTGTATAGTCTCCATCCATGACAGTAATCAAAACCCATCTGGGTGAAATCCTGGGCAACCTGTTCTAGCTGACCCTGCTTCAGTAGGAGTGTTAGACCACATAATGTCTGTCCTCAAGAGGTCTGTCCTAAACAGTTCCATGTTTCTGCAAAGGCGCTTATATATTTTTTGGAAAAACTTTTGCAGTACCTCCAGACACTTGTATTCTTTATCAGTGTTTACTTCACTAAGTAGAATGAACATTCTTATAGCTGCTAAACCAACCAACCTGTATTGTCAGAAGAAATGTATAAATGTGGTTCTGGAAGACTGGAACTGTGATGGCAGATTGCAAATTGATGTGTTTTGGTATGCAGTTTAGATTAGCAAAGTCCAATAAGCACTTTAAAAGTGAACAGTGATTTTTATGGTTGAATTTTATATATATATATATATACATATATATATATGTAATATGAAAGTATATAAGATGATCTTTAGGAAATACTGCATTAGATAATTAAGTCTGTGAACAGTCACTCCATTCTTTTTAAAATGTTTCTTAGTTGCTACATATTTGCTATTTAAGGTTAATGATATTTCAGATTAATTTTAAATGTTACATGTGCATTTCAGTAAGAATACAAGGGAAAAATCTCCTGTACATAGTTTTGTTTAACTCCATGCTTTTTTAATGCCATGATTACAATTAGAATGTCTTTGCTTGAGTTATTCAAGTAGAAAGTTTGATTAAAGTACATTTCATGTCCTGTATTTCATAGTGAAATAGGACTGTGCTATATTACTGATTATTTCTAGGTTAAAAGAAAAAAAAAGATTAAATTTGTAAGATTTTTTTAAAAGTAAGAGCAATTACATTATTCTGATTTTCTGATAAAACCTATAGTTATTTTGTAATTATTTTTTTCAGTTTCCATAGCTAGACGTGTCCAAGACCCATTAGCTGAACTAGTGAAAATTGAGCCCAAACACATAGGAGTTGGAATGTATCAGGTAAGATAATACATATGATTTTATCTAAGCCATCTATCATGACATAGAACAACACCAAAATGCTGCTTTATAATTGTCAACTAATTACATCTCCTTTAAGGCATTTGTATAGTTGATAGAATTATAGTAAACACTTGGAAGTCAGAGAAAGCGGGTTTTTTTAATCTCTACTTTTAATGATTGTGATTGAGACTCTGAAATGACTGTAGCCAGATTTATAGTCTATTAAAAACATCAAATCAGATAGGAAACCTGATCTGTAAAGCTTTCTCTTTTTTTTGTATTATTGCAGCAATGGGATTTTAGCTCTTTGTATAAAATACAATGAGATATTGATCCCCCACTTAGAAGCCATTAATTTGTACAATTACATGCATTCTTTCTTGTAAGTTTGTAATAAAACCACTTATTTTAAAGTTTTTCATTTACTAAAGCTGAATTCTTTCTTCTGTGTATTTTTGTAGGTTATTTCTAAAAGGTAACCTTTATCTTCAAAGTGTCTTTACAAAGTGAATGGTATTGAGAAGTGGTACAGAAGTTATTGCCACTTTATAGCACGTTGGCATCCGTTCAGGAAAGCATTTATTCATATGCTTGAATCCCACCAAATAGAGAAATAAATAAAGTAAAAATTCAGCATGTGCTTTTCTCTATTTTTGAAACTATAGAATGTGAGTAAATTTGAAAGTCTAGAACAGAAGTCAGAACAGAAAGCACTGAACTGACTGGATCTGTGTTTTCACATTAGCACATGGTAGTTAATGGAACAGAATGTCATTAATGGCCTGGAATCTTTTACTGCCACTGCTAAATGTGATGTGACTAAGAAACGTGCTATGAAAAATTTCAAAGAACTGTATACCCTGATTTGCTTTTGGGCTGGTTTTTGGTTTTATTGTTTTAAAGAACTGATGCCAACATTTCTTTTGGTTAAAGTAGCACTCAGTACTGCTTTTGCAAGCCCTACTTCTGTTGTCACAGAATATAAAATGTACTCATGTTCCTTGCTAACTGGAAAAATGTATTGGTAAAAGAAAATTAATTGGTACGGAAGGATGAATTGTGCATACCACAGTTTTTGAGGAAAATTAGATCCAAGAGCTGAAATACTGTAGATTTCTTTAATGTATGTATCCATATTTCAGCAAAGGTGTGCTTTAATGATGTCAACTATAAATCAGGGGGTGGTCATCTGGCAAGAAGAGCAGCTTCCATCTGAAGCATAGTTAGTTTCCTTCCTTGTAGAGACCCTCTGCTTTTATTTATAACAGTAGCTACATTAACAACAATAAGTGGTACACATTTTTCTTGGTCCTTGCTTTAAGGTAAAAAGTATTTCACAATAACAAAAACATCTTGAAGTGTTGTATCAGCCTTTTGAGAAGCTGGTTGCTTTATTTAAACAAAATTTTAAAAAAATCCATTCCAAAATGGAATATCTTACTATTTAAATTATACTGTGAATTCGTACATATTAGGAACTTGTATTGCTGTGGCTAGAAGGTGTTCATTTAAGTGTATGAGCATACATCTAAAGCAAAAGGGTGCTGAATTGATGATGGTTGTATGGTTTTGAAAGCATGACATTATCAGATGAATGTTGCAATGAATATACTGCAACAGTTCACTACTGCCTCAGTGGCTGAAGCTGGCATCATTCACTTTGCACTGAAACAGAGCAGGTGACGTACCATGTTCCCAGTCCTTTCAGGGATACTTCTTGACCCACTAGATGCACTTTTACTTGTAAGCACCTAACTACAGTATTTGTTCACGTGCAAATTGGTTACATGAGAAGTTTCAGAGAAATAATTCCTATAAGCATGGTCAAGTTAGACCTCAAAAGTAGTGCTCTATCAGCTATCTTCACTTTTGAAGTCTTGTCATGGTTTGGATAAATCCTCTGTGATAGGCCTTCTGTCTGAATTGTTAATGATTGCTACAGAAGCTATAAGGTGCTTGTTCAAAGAAATTTTGGGGTTCTAGAGCTTTGCATGACACTCTTGAAAGCAAATCTGCACTCCTGAAAACCAAATCAGAAGCCGTGATGCACTTTGGGTGTGAGAGTTACCTCATGTCAGGTAAGTGGGAGGGAGAAGAGGAGGAATTAAGCTGTTACGTCTGGTCTTCTCTTGCTGGCATCTCAGAGGGCAGGCATGGGAAAAGCTGTTGTGTTGTACAGGGAGTCACAGAGCAATAGCTGATATAATCCCTCAGAAAAAGAGTATATCGGGTACAGATTTTCATATTATCCAAGTCAATTTTGTTATACTTTATAACCTAATTGTTAGCTTTTTATTAATTTCTGGGATGAAATATGCAATATGTAGTCAAGACCAAAACTAAAGCTTTTCACAGAGGACATAACTTTCTTAGTCTGCTGTAGGTATAAACCTAGCATTTACATATGACTTCTTTCTTCAGCACTCTGAAATGAATGTTTAGAAATCTGACAGATCCAGGTTTTGGCATTCTTTACCTGAAGGACAGACAGTGATTGGTCCTACAGCTGGCCTCTGTATCTTTTGGCAGAGGCAGGCTGAGGTTGTGTGCTGCTGCCACCAACAGCTGTGGAAGCTGTATAGCAAAAGCAGGATGGTGGCTGCTTGAAGGATGGTTGCACGCTGACTTTGCATTGATCAAAGCTGAGCATCCTGAACAAGGGATCCTGCTTTCTCTGCTACACCTGCCCAAGTGGCCTGACCCTTTTCTGGTGCTGGTAATAGCTACCTGATGCACTGTGTTGGCAAAAGCAATGCATAGCTGAGGGTAGAACCTAGCTGGGGCTACTGCTTTCACAGCAGCTGAGTTTTGATTGAATTTAGATATGGCCTGTATTGGTTTGATAGCCAGATATTCCAAACCGCTGTTTGAAAGGCAGTATCTAAGAGACATTAATTTCTCTGCATTTTTTGGGAATTTTTCTGAGATATTCAAGTGCTGGCAATGCAGAACCTGCTAGAAGACACTAGCTGTTGTAATGCCAAAGAAAAGGCACAGGAGTGTTGTATGTTCAGACAAGTGACCCTTGGGCAGGAGCTGCTGTTCCTATCATCAATGACAGTAGTGCTACAGGAAGCTGAAGTGGGCATGTGTTAAATCTGTTGCTAAAAGTCCAGAGTGTATGCACTGCTGCCTCCCTCCCCCTGCCATGTGCCAACTTGTATTTGATCACCTGCTTTTATTCTTATTTCCACTTATGACTCTGAGTTTTTGTGCTACCAAGAAAATCAGGTTTGTCAGAGAAAAATAAACAGACCCCAGATCTCCTAACAGGTATTTCCTTAAACAAGAAGAAGCACAACCTGATTTATTAGGGCCTCTCTCAGACTAAATTCCAGTTGCCTAAAGGTCCTTGTCTTCCTTCATCTTTATCTCATTAGGAAAATTGTTCTTTCCTCCCAGACAGGAACCTAGCCAAAATTAATTTATCACCTTCAGGCCATATTACTATGATTTCTTCTGTAGCTGAGCATGAAGATGATGCCCAGACTCTGTCTGATGCAGAATGTTTTCCTTGCCACCTTCCTATGCCAGTTCAAAGCTAAATTCCTTTCGGGGAAGAAGCAGTTAGTGGCTTAAGATATTTTTCTGCTGCAAACTGAATTTTGGCTGATGAATTACCTCTACAGTTGTAATGATTTTGGAAGATGTAAATAAGAATGGAGAACAAAGCCACTTACAAAATTGCAATTAGGGAATTGCATTCCAGAGCAAAGAAAGGGAATAATATTAAAAATGTGTCTAAAGAAGAAAGAAAGAAAAAAAATCTTTCCTCTCAAATAGAAACCAAACATTTTATGGAAGAATAAAACATCACTAGCATAAATGTTTTGTCCAGCTGTCCCTGTCAAAGACAAATAGGTTTAAAGAGAGAATTTCATTAAATTTTTAAAGTCAAAACCTGAACCAGGTTATAAGGCAGAGAAAGGAGAAATAATAAAGTTTGGTTGGTCTTTTGCTGTTGCTAAAAACCCAATAACCTCTAAGTGAAGAGCTAGGTGGAGCTAAAACTCACCTATAGCCTAAGCACAAAATATGTGCTGTGTGTTGAAGGATCAGAATTTTCAACAATTAGTGTATATTGCTAAAAAACATGCACTATGATCTTGAAAAGGCAACATCTTATTTGGGCTTCATAATTTTTGGAGCAGAAATATCTCTTCATTGTGTGTTTTGATTACATGTTCACTGCTTACCATATTTGGAACATTGCAAAAGGATGTAAGGAATAATAGCTGTAGTTTTGTAACCTCTGGATTGGGAGGATATTTGATTCTCAATGTCAAATAAATACTGTTTGTAAACAATACTCTAAAGTAGAAGTTCCTTCAGGTTTAACAAATTCTTGGTATATTTTCTAAATACTGCTGAAAGGTCCTGATCAAAAGAGTCTCATAAAGCCTAATCAGAAGCCTAATAACAATTCAATTTGGAAATACCTATTCTTTAACTCTTGTCTGTGTTCCTGTCATTATCAAAGTGCATCAGTTTTGCATTTTATTATCTGTAGGACATTTTATTATTTCAGCTGCAATTTGACGTGCCTTTTAGGCTTGAGGTTTTCCTCACAAAGATGGGCATGTTTTATTAAGTGACAATTCAACTTTAAGGAACACTTTTAATCAGATATGCTTTCTCCTTAATTGGACTGCTTCTGTCTTAATCATGATACTGCAGATATAAACTACGTTCAAATGTACAGCCAGGTGGTTAATAGCAAGGCATCTCACTGAAGTTATCTCAGTTCTGGTTGGAAGGGAAAGAGGTTTTTGCCTTTCTCCTAGAAAGCCGTTCAGAACCATTCTACCGTTGCAGGTCATCACTGTTTGGGTCCTCCATTCCCTACCACCATGCCAAACTATACAAACACTGATGGGAGGCAACAGTTGGGCAGGGATGGTAGGATGTTACTGGCCTCTCCTGCATGTGTGTAAAACTGCATGTAATCTTCTTAGTTTGTTGCATTCTTTAGTTATCTCAGTCCTCTCTCAAAAGATGTACATGACATCGCTGCTATCAAGTCTTTCTAAAGCTCCAGTGGGTGCCTGACAGGATGGGTGTTAGGTTTGACCTTAAACCTCATTCAAAGTTTTATTACTCTTCTGAATTCCCATCATGAAATTACTTACCTGAGGCAAACTGACTGTATATCTAATGCTTAATAGTTACTAAATTTGGAGATATTTGGGAGGTGAACTATAGCAACATTTTAGAAAGACATATATCAGAGAGACCTCAAGGTAACAATTGGGTCAGACGCATATTAACTGTGGGCTGAACAAGCCTATATATCTATTTGTTGTCTTTCTCATGGAAAAGGTGGCTCTTTCCTTGTACTGCAGGTGTTTGTCAGCCTGTTCTTGTAAAACCCTAGCAAAGATAACTTGGTAGCTTTATTTATTGAACTATTCTATGGCTTAACAAACATTTCTTTACTAGCTAAACAAATATTTGGGGTAAACTAAATGTTATGTTGTTTCTCTAATAGTGAAAATTTGTAAATTAGTGTTTGAACAGGAATCTGCTAACAAAGTAAACTGTGAGGCCTGCAAACAAGCGTCATAATCTGAACTTTGGGCATTGCAAAGAGTCACTGTGGTTTAAGAAAATCTTTTCCATTTTTCCTTAAAATAGAGAAACAATTTTTAATGTTGAAATATAAGATACTTCATATTCCTCTTGTTATCCGATTTTGGTTGTATGTTCTTTGTGTAGCATGCTTTTATTTAATAGCATGGAGCAAAGTACTAGAGCTGGCTGATTTTTCAGTCAGAAATGTGCATTTTTCACTATTTGAGAACTTCAGTACTGGGTTCTTATTTGTTGTTAATTGACTCATAAGGTATATGAGTAGTTAGACGTGTTGCAATGACATGACATGACAATATGGTGACATATGATGTGCAAGAGTATCTTCTCTGAGGTATGATTGTCAAAATCACCTCAAATTTGAGCTTGCTTTATTAAACTTATTAGTGCAAATTTTCTGTGGGTTTGCAACTTAGACTTTTCTGATTAAGAAAATGAGATGCCTTATTAGATGAACACTGCTTCATATTGTGTGACTCGAATAGCTCCTGTAGAAAATCACTTCATCAGGACTGTTGTTTGCTGATCAGAATTGCAAGTCACAGGTTTCAACACTCAGTTGAACAGCCTGTCTACAAAATTCTTCAGCTTACTTTCTGTATTACTACACTGAATTTCTATATACAGTTAGACATTGAATGAATCTCCGGTGATATAATTGCAATTTTGTGGCCTCACGCATGGTTTTCTGTACTTTAATTGAAATGGTTGCATGAAGAAAATCTTTGCCTAAGCATGAATTGTCAAAGGACAATGAGCTCTTGTGTACCTCAGAGTAATCAGACTACTTATTAAGTGTATATTACTCAATTTTTGGCAGTGTATGGCAATGGGTTAATTATGGGTGTACTGTAGTTGAAAAAAATTATGAAAAATACTGATGGATAGAGTCTGAAACTCTGGAGTGGCATGAGAGAAGCTTAGCTGTTCTGATATTATAGAAATTCTTAAACAACATAAACTAAAGGATATCTTGCCAGCATTGTAAATTTTTAAGAATACATTACAGTAACACAACTAATTCTGGGCTGCTTCTGTATTCATCTCTGAACTCACTGGGACTTGAAAGACAGGGGCATGTGGGATAGTATTTCACAGTGCTCTTAGCTCTGCTCCTCAATAAAGGAAACTTAAAACTCTCCTGTAGGCTCCTGCAAAGGGACTGTGGTCCCTTTTTTGTAGCATACTGTAAGGAATTGCTTGTTTTGAAAACTGCGGAAAAGGGAGAAGTGTACTAAAAGTTTTAAGGTGTACAAAAGATTTTTGAGGGATGGAGTGTGGTGGCTTTACCTATAAAATGCTAAAAAAGGCAGGCAAAAATCAGAATCTTGTCAGTGAGTAAAAGGTGTCTTTCAAAAAAAGAAAGTGGATACATAGGCTGATGAATAGATTTGTGTTTCTTGCAGGATTTGTAACACCCGGCAACTTATTAAATCCTTAATAGTTACTTACTAGTGGTAAAGCATTAGCTCTATGAGGAAACCAAGAAAAAAAATCACATGTGGTTTTGCCCAATGCTGTTGTTATGGCAAATGATGTTTTTGTGGCAAATCATTTTGAAAAGTAAAGTCCTGTGAATCGAGCTGTATTGACATTCATGGAACATAATCTTTGCAGACAGCTTTATTGGGAAGAGCTAATGTTTTACAGGTGCACATCCTCCTCAGTGAAGGAGCTGCGCAAAATTTAAGTTTCCTTTCTAAATAAGTTACACTTCTGGCAAGTTTGCATAATTTAGGCTTCATCAGCAGTTTTGCTGGATGCCAGGGATGGTTTATATGTCCTATACATTGGCAATGTCTCTTTGGTTTTGTCTACCTATTCTTTTGCTGGCAAAGAAAAATCAACTGTCCAGCGAACAAAGCACAATAAACTTTTGCTAGTCTGTTATGGGCAGTTACAACAAAAGAACACAGAAACAAGGTAACAGTTGTGCTGTCATGATTTTAGTTAGTATACTGTATGTATTTACTGGCATCTCTACAGAAGTGTGCCAGTTTGCTGAGGTACAACGCTGCCCCTTTAAGGAAATGAAGGAAAATGTCATACATGTGTATTTACAAAGAGTGCAAGAGCACAGCGGTAGCACGGCATCTGCACATGTCACTCACGAAACTGCCTATGGGACTGCATCTCTTTTTCACTGCTGTCACCAAATGCCTTGTAGACAGCATTTGAAAACTTGACGTAGATGTGCCTTTATAAGCCACTTGAACTGCAGGTAAATTTTAGACATTACTGCTAATAATCCCCACCTTGCATCTCTGCAATTTAGTATTAGAGAGTGTGTATCTGCATATGGGGAGGTTTATAGACCTGCTGAGGTTTTAGGAAAAGTGGGGAAATTTCAGAAGTAGTGCTGGTACACTGAAGTGGGATGGTCTAAGGGTGTTGATAGGAAACAGCTGCTGGACAGATTTGCCCTCTCTTGTCAGTTTGTTTCTGATTGCTTCATTACCAGCTTGCTTAGCAGAAGTTTGTTAGGAAGCTTTTTGTCACCATATGAAAACAGATTTGATACAAACTTTGTCATATGATTTGAGCTTTAACTGGATTAAAATTTCATTGAAAATAGGTTGTTTAATTTCAGGCTGCCACAAAAGCAGCAGATAAGAACTCCTGAGCAGAATTGCCCAGGTATAGGGAACAATCTGTTGAAGCCTATTTAAAGTTTCAGGCTTTTGGTTTGGTTTGGGGTTTTTGGGTTTTTTTTTTTGTGCTTTTCTGTAAATGTTCTTGGTCAGAGGTAGTTCAAATATAGGCAAGCTGAGTTATGGTCCAGATGGATGGATTTAAACTCTTGCAAGAGAGTGTTCTGACATGGGAGCCAAGTGGAGCAAAGTGGGAGTTGTGAGGCTGGGACCCTGCAAATCATCTTGATGTGGCTTCTCTGTGCCTTGATTTGGAAACACTTGGTTCACTAAGTGCTAAAACAGAAAAGAGGATTATAAAGTCTATCTTTTCAAAAGTATTTTGATTGGACAGCTTCTGACATGTGTGAGATGCTGTTGGGTTTCCTGTTTACATTTCAGGTGTTTAATAACCTTAAGTGGAAATACACAATTCTAGCAATGAAAAATTTTTCAGCTCCTTTCATCTAGGTTTCATTTAAATTTTCATAACTTACGTTCTTTACATTTTTTAAACAGTCTTGAAAATGCAACAGTCAAACAGCTAGAGAGCAGCAGATTACTCTTGGCATTGCCTGTATCTATGACGTGATATTTATGTTCATAGAACTTGCATTTCAGCCTCAAACATTCATCTTTTATGTGAAGTTAATCTTTAAGAAGCTGTGTTATGAGTTCCGGTCAGTTTTTAATGTAAATATTATAATGATAAAATTGTTTAAACTATAACTATAGGAAAATAATTTCTTCAGTGTCCAAAGTCAGGTAAAAGTGGCACTGGGGATGTAAATCACTTGCTTTGAGTATCTGTGTGGGGTCAATTTAAATATCATGAATGTAAATATTATTTGTTAGTTGAATTACATAGTCGCTGCTTGCTGTGCAGTGGTCATCTGTTGCATCTGTTGTTTTGATTTCATGAATTAACAGTATATGCATTTGACTCATAAGGAAAAATACTAATATTATCATACTCTTGAGTGATTCCATGTGAGTTCACACCACAAGCAGCTGTTGACTCAATATCTGAAATCTGGACTCAGCAATAAATTTGTATTCCATTTAGTAGGAGATTGAAAGCGGCAATTAAAATCTTGGTGGTGTTTTAAACCTATAAATGTTTGCTTGATATATATAGATATTATTTAAAATAAGAACATTGAAATATATAGAATAATTATTCTTACTTTAGTTTGAGCAAATATCAAGTTACAGAATACTGCAAGTACTCTTTCATAGGTTCACCTGAGCTGTGGATTTATTTATTTTTTTCAGTAACTATTTACAGTAAAATACAAGTAATTGATAAAAGTTATACATATTATTTGAGTTGTGGTGCAGTTTTAGTGTACAAATTTGTTTAAATATTTGGTTCTGTGATCAAATTTTTCCTCTTTTCCATAAAGTAAGAAGAATTTAACTTAATGTAGAAAGAATTTAATTTATTGTTGCTTATTTAAAATAATCCTGTAACAGTTATGTCATTCAATAGATTTCACTGGAAATTCTAGTCTCTTTTCACTAAGAAACAATGTAACATGCAAGTTTTCTGTGATGTTTTATAATTTGTTGGGGTTTAGATTTTTATCTTGCGAATAACACTTTTGAAAAAAATCATTTTTGAAACTAAAATCACCTTTCACTAGACAGTGATTAATATGTATGACCTTTATTTTTGGATCAGAAACATAAATATACACTTTTTTCTGTGTCACTCATTGTCTAAGATTTCATCTTTGTTCTGCTTTCCATTACATACCATGAATTATATGAAATTAATTTAATCGCTACTCCAAACAGAAATTAAATGTGCCTTAATCCAGAGTTACGTTGTTTGCTTTTACAACTGTAAGTCATAAGTAATTAATTTTCCTTGGAAAATTAATTCACTTACCATTCCCAGTAGCATCATATGTTGACCCAGGGTTATAGATAGTTTAATATTTTTGTTCAGCATGTTGGCCTCAACTTTGAAAGACCTTAAAGCAAAACAATTTCAAATTTACTCAATTGTATACAGTTCAGGGTTATTTAAAGTGAATATTGTCTTTATTGTTGTCAACCAGCTGATGATGATGATTTTAAAATTGTATTCCATCTTCTAGAGAACTGAAGTCTGTGGACAGATGTGAATAATTTCTTTAAAAAAAAAAAAGTTTCACATCAGACATTTAGGTAACAGAGCCACTGGAATGCCATCAGTAGTAGGAAAATTTAGCTCCTCGGAAAACATAGCTATATATTACAAAGCCTTGGGCCAGAGGCAGATTTTTTTCCATGTGCCTTATGTTGCCTGAGATGTTAGAAGGTGATTCGTTATTTCTGTTGCACTGAGAAATTTCTAAGTTGACTTAATTTGGAACATTGTTTTCTTTCCTGTATTGTCATGTACAGAAGGGCAGCTTGTCACAGTGCTGAAGGGTAGCATGGGTGCTTGTGTGGGTGGCCCTGCTGCACACAGGTGACTGGCCTTCAGAGGTAGCATTGAGTGGTGTGGGCCAGAAATTTTCCGGAGTGAGAGAGGGAGCTTTTAAGTCTAATCTTTCAAGTTCGCCAGGAGGACTTCTCTTTTCTTATTTTTTTTTCTTCCCCATGCAGCTCCATAAAACATGGTGTTTATTACTTTGGTTTATTTTTATTTATTTAAGTCTCCCGGCTGAAACTCCAGTGACGGCAGTGTTGCGGTTCAAACAAGCAAGGCTTATTTTATAAATGTCCCTTTGTGGGCTGCATTTTGCCAGAATGCAGGGGGTCGGTATCAGTGGTGTTTAATTTAGAATTTTGGGGGTAGAAAGTAGAAATTGACATTTAATTCCAGTGTAAAGTTACTGCTAGGTCAGGCATAAAAATATTATTGCATTAGCAATCGCAGGAAGAAAATAAACTATGGGTGCATTGACAATATACAGTCGCATGGCAGACTTATGTAGAATAGAGCAGTAGATAAATAGAAGAAAATACTTTTTCAGATGCTTTTTTCACCACAACATGTTTTTATCAAGTAGAGAGTGTACACAAAAAGTATTGTACTAATAGAATTAGGTCCAGAAAAAGCAAATTCATCTGTTCGTGGCAAAACTGTATAGGTAAGTATAGTCATACATCTCTTATACAGACTCTTATACATACATGCATGTGTTTGGAACATTGATGAACATGTTGACAGAGATCTCTATCAAATTCTCTGTTGTTTTTAAATTCAACTGTTTTCAGTTTCCTACTTCTACATAAGACACAATACCACCCTGTGTATTTGTTAACATAACAGGTCTCAGTAGGTGTTGCTAACTGATTCATTATTGTGGCTTAATTACTTTAAACAGGATTCAGTGTGATATTTAGAAGTACAAAATCTGCTGCAAAGAAAACATTGGCCATTGAACTGAGTTTGGCCACATACTTGTCCTTCATAGTCACATATACTACTGAAGCTGCATCTTACACATGACATTGAGCCCATGTCTTCCTTACCTGGACTTTCAGCTTTAACAAAGTGCAACTCTGAGACTGCAAAAATTGTTCACCTCTTCATTTTCATGTACTGTGAAGTGATTTACCTTCCATCTCAGGAAAATGAGAAGCAAGAACCAACTTTATCCTTTTCTTACCTTTTTTTTTTTTTTTTTTCCCCAGGAGCTTGTGCTAATTACACACACAAGCACCAAGCTCAGGACACCCTGCTCCAGTGCATAAGCATTCTCATTACACTTACCCTTCAGTGGTAGTTATGTGTGTAATGTGCGTAAAAATGGTGATGTGTATAAAAATGTTGGGAGCCAACCGAAAGCTGTTGCTGTACTTAAAAATTTCTTGGCAGTAGGAGTTTGTGTTTCTTTTGGGAATATTCCCATTCATTTCATGATGACAGTGATTGTCCAAATTTGCAAGAAAAATTAAGTTATAGTAATTATTTTTTTTAAAAAAAAAATCTGCAGAAACTGTTTCTTCAGGCAAAATTTATATTTTGAGCTCAACTGTAGTTTTGGATTAGATAATTTAGAGTTGGCACTAATTCCAAAAAAAACCATTGAGCTATGAAGTACAATAGGAGAAAGCCCAAGAAGCATGAACAAATGTGTACAGTGTCTCCTAACGTAAGTGCCTGGCTCTTTGGAGGCCACCAAGAAGACTACAGTGATTGACACACATTCTGGCAAAGTGCTTTCCCCCTCAGCACCCCCCCTACACCCTGTAACAGTATTGAAGTCAGTCAAAGTGTATAGACAAAGCTGAGTGAATACCAGTTTCCCCAGTACAGGGGCTATTTTTTCAGGAAGTCTAACTCAAACCAGATGTTTTGCTTAGACCTAGAGTTTGTTGCTGCCAAGCATCTCATCAGAGGTCAGAGTTCTGGGCTCAGGGCCCTGCTAGAATTCTTTCACAAATTGCTATTCGGTGAGGTTTTAATCCTAATGGAAAGAATAATGTGCTTGTAAAATCTGCAGTTATTACAAACACAGTATACATATTGTGGACTTCAAATGACTACATATTTCATTCCCATAAACAGGGAATGCAGATGAATGCAGTGTGTAATAGTTTTAGACATTCAAACTTAAACCAAGTATATAGTTTATACTACTGTTAACCATTTGCATTCTTAACACTGCTGTAAAACGAATAGTAATCTTGACTAACAATTGGCAGCTCGAAACAAAACAAAGAGAAAAAACCTCCAGCAGTTTTGACTTGTAAGCTGTTTCCTGAAGTAAATAGGAAACCATAAGCTTTTGAGAATGTTCAGAAAACCCACTCTGCTTGCTAAGATACTAAGGTTGGCATAGTTTGTTTCTTTCCTTCTTTTTTCTGTTTCAGTTTTAAAATAGCTTTGTAGCAACATTTTATGGTCAACTTAATCTTACTTCAAGTATTTCTTCATACAGCTAATTACTCATCCCCAAAAACTGAGTAGACTGTATATACTTTAGCTTACTTAAAAACAAATGCTGGTGATAGAAAGTGACAAGAACAAGAACTAATAATGAAAAATCTCACTTTATTTTTGTCTTCTTGTGGGGAGCATTATTAATAAATTTCTGCTGTGATTCTACTGAAGTGAAGTTTGAGTGTTAAGAAAAAAAAACTTAGGTAACTTTTATAGGATGTTGCAGCATGCAGCTGGAGAAATGCAGCTTGGTCTAGTATGAAGACTAAGATTTTGGATATCAGAAATTAATGTGTGCTATAGGAAACAGGGCTACAGTGTGAAACTAGGTGGTGTAAAAGATATTTCAGTATAGTGAGGCTATAGTGATGAGTTGCTTGAGTTTTATGTTGTGTAGCATGTCAGTTTTCACTGCTGAAGAATTGTATCTGTTATTTTTCGACTTGCATACTCTTGAAACTTTTGTCTTGAATATGTTCAATTATAATTAAACTGTGCTGCTTCATCTCATTCTAACTTTTGAATGTTTTGTAATTCATAAATGTGTTTTCACTTTGTTGAAAAGTGAAATGTAGGGTTGTGCCACTCAAAAGAATGAACATTATCCTGTTCGTGTGATGATCTTAGTGATAGACTGGTAAGGAGGTAAATACGTATAATGTAGTATTTCTATGTTAATACTCAAAACTTACAGACATGCTGATTTATTCCTCTACTGTGTAATGTATTCTTTTTTCTTACTTAAAATAAGAAAACTGCACAATGAATGTCAATGCTACAGTTACAGGTGTTACATTTCAGGGGAATGAGGGGAAAATCTTTTACATACTGGTTTAAGTCTCCAACAAGAGTCTCTGTTGGCTAAATTTGTTTCATGGCAGTGAATGCAGAGATTTGTGAAATTAATCACTGCTACATCAGTCAGGTCATTAAATAATAAATTGATGATGCTAGGATTTGGACAGCAAACTAATTTTTGGAGACAGCACCCATTTTTCAGAGAATCAAAACAATAATTTGTTCCTGCTATTTTCATTTGAAAGGAGAACGTGGCCAAAGCAATATTGGTAATCTTTTTACTTTATACAATACCTTTGTATAAGTAATTTTTTACTTTGGCTTATTGGGTAAATGTGACTTACACTCGGATGCACAGAACTGAATTAGAAGACTTGAGTTCTTTTAGTGGGTAGATTAAAAGTTTTAACTTTGTTCTGATAAAATCTACATTTTTTTAATAAACTACTAAATTCCCCAAAAGATATACTACTTCTGTTGCAAATCGGATGATCTTGGGGCAAGCTGCTGCCTCAAGGTGAGGAAGCGAATATTAAACATGGGATGAAATTAATACATACAACCTAATCGTTCAGATGCAGTAAGAAAAAGTGGAGACAAACTGCAATCTTATAAGAGAGGCTTTTTCATATTAATGAGTTTCCATTTGCCAATAATTCTGTCATTTGTAACTTGAATCATTCATCACCCCTGCAAATGGTTCTTTCAAGACGTTATTTGCAATTTTGTCTTGTGTTTTTGTCCTTGATGTTGTGAAAATGACCGTCTACTGTTACAGGAATGAAAAGAGATCTCATTCAAACATCTTTTGTGTTTCCACTTTCAGTGAAAAATGTTTTTCAAACCTGCAGCTGGTTATTTCTGCAGGAGTTCCCACTTATATTCAGATTTGATTGACATTTTGAAATGGCAGCTTTTCATGAAAAGCTGTTAACTTGTAGAATTTGGTTATGGTACTAAGACAGACTGACTTTGTTCTGCTATTGGGGCCTGTCCAACCTAAACACAACCCTGCATCTGAATTTAATAGTGCTACTCAGCACAGGGAGCATGAGCTTTTTCGTTTTTCGTTTTTCTTTTCTGTTTTTTTAACACTGGTGCTTCTGATGTGTTTTTGAACCTGACCTGATAGGTACTCATCCTGCTATCTTTTCTGTCAGTAATTGAGTTAATTGACATTCTCCTTTCTCCCTCTTCTGGGCTAACATGCTGTTCCATAGTTTGAGTTACTGAATAAGTTTTCAATTACCTGATAAAAATAAGTGGAAAATAGTTTTTAATGACTACAGAGGTACTGCAGTGTCTTAAGATAAAAGTGACTATCTGCAGCCTTTACTGCTATTTATTTTTGATGTTTTGTGTGTGAGGGCATGCTTACGGTATTAACAGATCTTCTGAACAGCGATTGCCAATTTAATTTCCAGTAAAAAAAACTGAGAAAGCAGTGCATAACATAATTATTCTGCTCTGGACTTTACCAAGCTAGTCTTTAATATTATGCCAGGATGTTGAAAATGGGAAAAGGAGACATCATGCAAAACCAGTTACCTTCTGAATTTCATGCCAAGTTTCTATATAGGGATATAAAAGTACCCATATACGTTAACTGAGAGGAAAAGGAGTATTTTAAACTTGGAAAGACATTACTATTTACATAGGGGAACTGCAAAAACATAGATATCCAAGCATCCTGGCATCCATTGCTGATGTCTACTGTTTTGGTTGAGTGTGAGAAGTAGAACATGGGAAATATTTGGGGGTTTCCACAAATTACGTTTACAGTCCTGTAAGAATACATTGATATAATTTATGTGAGGGAGCATTTTAATCTTGTTTTATAAGGAGGTGAGTGATAGTGTCATTGATTACAAGTGATTGTAAATTGTTGAGCTGCTGACTGATTTAAAAAAAAAAAAAACAAACTGATTTTCTACATACTGTCGTTAGAATTTCTGATCTCTCGTTTGGCTGATTAATAAAAAGCTTCTCCATAGGTATTTGCCTACCCATAGTGATACACAAATTGATATACTCATCGACTGCATGCCACTGTAGTTATTTTAGGATGCTGAGATGGTAATGTAAAATATGTCCTGATTATGCTGTCTCTGCAAATGTCTCCTGTCTTTTGCCATCTGGCAGTGGTACAGCCACACTTTGGTTAATATTAAAAACCATGTGTGTTCTTCCTGTGAAATAAAATATTATTTGCTTGATCCTATTCTTTAAAACAATCTAGATTAAGTGAAAGTAAATGTTTTCTCAGATGCCCATTCTGTAGTTTCTAAGTTTTAAAATGAATTTTTTCAGTACCAACCAGAAGATAAATTTTATGTTGACAGGGCAATATTTAAAGTTCTGTCGGGTGATTTTGAATGAATACTTGTGAGCTATCAAAGTAAAAGCGAAAGTGTCCTAGTTGCCACTCAGATATTAATGTTAAAAACTCATATATGCCACTGCTAGTCTTCCAAGCGAAGACAGGATACATGGGTACAAGCTTTTTGGTGTATCCTTAAGGTCACTGTGAAACACTAGACCAATTGAATTAAATGACGAACTGCCCACTGACTTCAAATGAAGCCAGGATTTTGCCCTTTATCAAGCCCTAAGGGCAAGCAGATTTCATTCTTAAACAGACCAAACATGGCAGTGTTTCAAAGCAAAGCTGAGCTGTTGTGAAGTTAGACCTAACCTGTGTGAAATGCAGAGGGGGTAGCATAGGGATGTTGAGCTGCACTTGGAAGTACAAGGGTTTAAAGTAAAAGGCTATTGTCCCGTTGGATGCAGTGGAAAGTGTTTACTGTTTTCAAGTGCATCTTCCATGTCATTTTGTATACAAAAACATTCTTTTGATGTGTTATTGATTTCAAATTAACATTCTTTGCTCAAAAATAGGTAGGAGAATATAGAGATTGAGAGGGACTAACCATTTTGCTGCTGCCTCACACTCTTCCTGTGCACAGTAAAACAGGTTGGATTTTTCTTTTGACCCTTCCAGAAATAGAACTAAGCATTTAAAATTGATACTTTTATTTTACATATTTAATGTTAACTTTTTCTAGTATCCATTCTTTAGCATTCTGTGGCAAATCTTCAATAATGTGTATGGTCATTTTGTATGGTATCTGGTTTGTTTTTTTTTAAAGCAGGATCTGTTAAAACAGAATGTTTATCAATAAATTAAAGGGCTGATACATTAGAATGATTTTTCTGTCACGGAAATCTTGGGTTGCAAGATAAAACTCTAGAGAAAAATATTTACTTCAACCAGATAAGCATGCATTTAGGATATTCAAACTCACTTGTTTTACAAGAACAAGTTTAATAGTTATTTCCAATGGAATAAGTACTGTATGTTATTATTGCAGAGCAAAATGAAAATTCTTTGAGCCTGGATTTTCTGCCATATTTCTCTGGGCAGAGGAATTACATATCATTGTTTTTCTTTCTCTAATACACTGTCTTAAGTTCACATATTTATTTCAATTGGACCTCCTCTTCCTCTCCTTCCTTCCTGCATAGAAATGCTGCTGTGAATCAAGAATCTCTTACCTGTTTGCTCCCTTCAGATTCACATAAATTTATACATCACAAAAACTCAAAGTAGGTGTGTTGATAATCTGGACATTATTTGTATTAAAACCCTCCTTGTATCTTTGAGTATCGTTTTCCTCCGCTCCTTATTCCTGCTGTGTCCTTCATTTTATTTTACTTACTGATGGATACAACTATATATTCATAAATAGAGAAGAGGAAGTTAAGGAAGTGTTATTTCCATTATATCCTCCTAAATTTCTATCTTGTCAATAAAAGAGGTTTATGTCAGTTACAGGTCTCATTTATTCCTAAGCTGTAGCAAAACACTTCTCTTAATTAAAGCTGTTTTAAAGCAATATTTCTGAACGTACTCACAATCTTGTCTTCTCAGAAAACATAAACTGACAGGATTGCCCGCTGTCTGCTGTCTCTGCAACTCCTGCTCTCTGTAGTGATGTAATAAAGCATTACAGATGCTTTTGTTCATCAAAGATGAACATTATGCCTATATGTTATAATGAATCAATATGTTAGGGATATCTGGGGTAAATCTGGCTTTGCAATAGACTGCACCTGACAGCCGTTGTTACAAGTACTTTACTTCTGAGTAGCACTGTCAAAGAACCCAGATATTTTGCTGAAAACACTTCTAAGTGTGGGTAAGAAGGGTAATGCTACAGATTTTGGCCTGAAGTGTGTGCAAAATAGCATGTCCGTGCTCTTTATTTTCATAGCATTCCTTCCTCCACATTAATACACAGAAGGAATGTACACTGGCTTTTCAGAAAAGATTATGGAAGAAGCACAGTGGCTTACTAAATAGAGCTGGGAAATTATATGGTACCTAGTAATAGCAACTTTAGGATCAGATCTCAGAATGTGATAAAATAGAAGACAGACTAGCCAGTGTCCCAAGTCATTGGTGCATCTTTGTGTGTTGTAGGGTTTAGTTTTTCAGGGTTTTGGGAAAAAATGTGCTAAGGCTTCTACCTTAGTGTCTGCATCCTGAATTTTAGCGATAACCTTAAAGAATGGCTTTTTTTTTCTGTGGGTGGGTCTTTGTCTTCTTCTCTTCCAGTCATAAAACACAAGGTATGTAACTAAGGCAAATAGAAAATAGGTGAATACATAATTTAGAGATATGAATGCTTTATGAAATCTTTGAATCAATTGTCCAGAATTCATTCTCAATTCCAAGTACAATTGTCTTCTGAAAATGACAATGTGGATTTACATTCCCAATATACAGAGACAGCAAGCTAGGACTGGAATCATGTCATGTACATGTCTGTACATGACAAAGGAATTTTGTTGCTAAAATGTCAGGCTGTTGCATGATACTTCAATTTTTGCATAGCAATCGTCTTGCGGAATTTGTGCTACTTCTGCATTGCTAGCTCTTGGAAATCTTCTAGTGCTGCAGATATTCAGGAGAGTGGCTAAGACTTGCAGACAATCTGAGATTTGGAAAATGCATATTTTAGTGCAATGAAGTACAGCATGTGCAGATGAGAGGAGAAAGGAACAAATTAAACTCTTCTGAAAAATTTGAATCATGAGGTATTCATTTATGGGGCATTAGCATTGAATGATGAAGACGACTTGAAAGTACATGAAAATAACAGTGCATAAGCCATGATGAAGAATGTTATCAGTTGTAGCTGCTTCATTGTTCCAAGTATAAATTTCAGTATGGCTGCTGTGGCTAGCAGTGTTTTGTCTTCTATTAGTTCTTCTTGATAGCGTTTCAAAATTATTTCTTTGATGTGATGTGACATAGTGTAGAGTCTATCTGCAGTGCTCTCTTCTCATTTTTCCTAACTGTCTGTATTTGAATATACTTTGGACCAGGTTTCCATACCTCATACCTAGAGGTCATTGGTATTCACATAACTCGAACTGTTTGGATGTTGTTTTCCAGTTCTCTTCTAGAAGCATACATGCAACAATAAAAATCTTCTCCTTATAAATCCCATCTAACTTCAAAGAAGAAAAAAATACCACCCGGAAACTGAAGTACAGGCCATTTTAAATTTTTTCACATACCTGTTTTACAGTCAGTATCTTAGGGATATTAATTGAAACAATTATTGAGCCTTTCATCCCATTTGGCTGTGCATGTAAGGAAGTCTAGCAACTGATTGTTACTAGTAGTTAAGTAGCAGCAGGAGAACTTGGGATCAGCTTTCGGAGACATTTTTTTCCAATGCTAGAATTCAACTACAGTTGTGGTATTGAATAATTTTGTTTTCCAAGATTTTATCCAGACCTTAAATATGTTGATCTGAGGTGATAGCCTAGTTGCATCTAAATCTTGATTCCTACTTGAAAATAACTTATTAAAGAGAGCAGCTTAGTTCCTGTTATCAAACTGGGCATATTGAGCATGTCCTCCAGAACAGGATGTAATGCATTCAGTTACAGCACTTTTTTTTTTTTTTTTACACCAGCTGTGATAACTAAGAGCATTGCTTAATGAGAAGTGGTTATTAGCTTCTAAAGTGAAGAGTATTTAGAGATACATTCTAACTATTTTTCCATTGATGCATGGAAGAACCCAAAACAAAGATATGAAAATATTTGTAAGATGACCCTGGATATGCAATCAGAGAACAGAGCCATCAATGTATGAACATCAAAATATTGGAGAAGCAATGTTTTTCCGCTTTGCTTCTGGATAATGATGCTCAGATTGCAGACAGGAAATGAAGAATTGTGATCCTTTCTTTTTTTATTTACAACTTCTTTGGTTAAGATAAATTTCTAAGTTATTTTGGGTTTAATTTGTCATCTGTAAAGCTGGGACTGTTTTCAGTTACCTATTATGTGTCAGTAGTGTGAAGTTAAAAGGTTCTGCAATGTTTGTATATGTGTGACTGTGGCAGGGGAAGTTAGTACTATTTGAATTTCATGCAAAACCAGAACTGTTGCTATAAGACAACATCTCCTCAAAGTTTTATCAACTACAGGTCAAAGTAGTTTGAGTAAGTACACCAAAACAAAAGGTCACCACTTTGTATCTGTGTACTGACAGCTGTGCATGTTCTGCCACTGAAAGTTTGGAAGAAGTTAAGAGTGCTTTTACTGTTTTATGAAGTGACTTGAAGTTCTTGAGATTGCACTACTCTAATGTTCAAATTTCCCAGACTGTGAGGAACAAGATCCAGGGAATCAAAAAGTGTTAGCTAGAAATTGAGGTTCAGTGGCTAGTTTGCATTTTGTTGCAAGGTAAGTAACTGGAAAAATACCGTGAGTGTTCTTGTATAGAGTAGCTATTTGATATGTCTTTTCAGATTGTCTAATACTCCCAAAAAAACAAAATAAACCTGTTTAAAATGTTGCTTTCAATTACTGGTAACTTAAAAAATAATCCTCAATAACTTCATATCTACTTACAAGCCCTCGATTGAAACAATCTCATGTCCTAAAGAAAGCTGAATTAGGGTCATTTCAGCACTCTTCATTGCTGAAATATTCATTTTCATTGCTGCAAATCATAGAACTTCATATAATTGGATTCTGTGCCTTCAAAGATGGGCAAAGTCATATACACATTACTTTAGAGCAGTAGTATATTCTAATGATGTCTAGTCCTAATTATATTTATACTATAAAACACTGAAGAATTTCTGTATTCAAATGGCTAAAAAATTAAAATAGAATGAAGACACTAGCCTGTTAAGCAGACCACCTCACATGATTTTCCTATGTACATGTAGAATTAATAGTATTTTTTATGTTTAGAAATGAATACTGAAACGCTAAATTCCTAATTCAGCTAAAACTTCTCAATATTTGCGTCTATCTGAGCTTCAACACCATCCCTGAATGCTAGTTTCTTTCTGTTGTGACATAATGCTAACCCCTTTTCAGAAGTACAGCAATCCCTGATATGCTGAAGGCATTATAACCTTACTTGTATGAGTCAATGAGCAAGAGTCTTCTGCCAGGCAGTGAAATGTACCTCAAGACAACAGTCTGCATAATGCAAACTAAACACTCTCATATCTCTTTTTTAAAACATGAGCATCAAATGCTTAAAAAAAAAAGAACTCTTAGAATGCACACTGACTAGGGGATTTGTTGTTAGGTTTCAAATAAGCTAAGCTAACAATTTGAAGACGAAAATAAGGTTATGTTAGAAGGCCACAAATCACAGTGTCTGGCAGGGATATTGGGAAAATAAATGCTCTTTGATTTGTGCTTTTCTCTCCTACATGCTGTGATCTGATTTGTTTAAAAAAACGTATATTGCGAAAGGACTGAGTTGCTATTTCCATGTATGGGGTAGTGCATGCACTATTCTTGTTTGTGTCATCATGCTAGCTCATTTTGATTTACTGCTTTTAATATTATGCTAATCACTTTAGTAGTAACAAGCAGATATTGTCAATGATTCTGAAATGTTGCTTGGTTTTAAGCAAAAAATTGTAAAAATTGTCATTGAGAACTTTTTTAGTACTGACAAGCTACTGCAGCTAATTTATTATTCAGTCCTATAAACTTTTCAACTTCCAATGTGCAAATATTTTGCTTGTGCTATATGTGTAATAGAAAAAGTACTAAATAGACATCTTAATGCAAATTTTGTTAAGCTTAGTGCAGAGCAGGTTTTTTAAAATGCGTAAATTTACTGCATAAGAATTTTTTTACCAATTAATTATTTATGCCTTTGCTTTAAACATAACTTGCTATTATATGTGCTGAAATCGGTTTCAGTTATCAAAGATGTGAATGACACAATGGATGCTTGTATGACTCTGCCTGTCAAATGCATGAACGCTAGTGCTGAACAAACTTCTGTTTTCTCACATGTTTCCTGATTTTCTGTCAGTCTTCAATCTTCCACGGATCATTCAATAAACAGTACCCTGGGTGACTTTTTTGAGTTGCTGTATGTCAATCAAACTGGAGTGTATGCTTTTTAGTAAGTAGAGAAAATAAGCTTGCTTTGTTTGAGTTCGACTGTGTCTCCTGCAGGACAGTGTCATGCATTTTATTTCATTGCACTTGAGGAAATGGTCTAGTGGTTGATAGGGCTGGGACAAAGGTTGGACTCAATGATCTTAAAGATCTCTTCCAGCCAAAATGTTTCTGTGATTCTTATGATTCATAGCTTATTTTTTGCTTTCAGTTATGCAATGGAAGAAGTTGGGGATACAGATGGGGGAAATGACTGCCCCAAACAAGAAGCCAAATAGAAGAGAGGGAGAGAACTAAACAGGAGAATTTTAAAGCATTATTTAAACATTTTCAATCTAATCTGATTTTAAAAAAAGAAGGGAACATAAAAGGGCTGAGAAAACTCAAATTGCCTACAAGCTTTTTCCATCAAGCATTTTGGGAGCTGGTGTTACAATATAACCTGATACCCTTAAATTACTTTGTATTTTGTTGTAGTTTTTAATAGTTTGACAAGTACCACTTTTCTCATTAGAGATGAGTGGGAGGAACCCCCCCAGCTTGTCTTCAGTGGAGCTGGAAGAAGTGTGTGTAATAGACTTTTACCAAGCTTTTCGCATCTCCTAGGGGCTCTCCTTGTTCAGAGTTGGAACTTTATACCCCAGGAGCTGCTGTTCCTCACGAGTCTGCACCAGGGGGATGAACGGTCACTGATTTCAGACTAAACAGAATTCCAGACTCACCTGGGCTTTCATAACTTCTGTCTTGTCCCTCCAGAAATGCCTTGTTCATTCTCCCTCTATCAATGTACTCTTTTTTTCCTCTCTAATCCTTCAGTAATTTTCATTAAAATCCCTAACTGTGTTTGTTGCCTTTCAGCCACATAATCTTTGAAACTCTACTCCTGATCTCCTTGCCATATCTTTCTGTAGTATTGCTGGATGTCCCCTATATTCTTAGTGCTTTAACATACCCAAAATACAGTTTTGGACTGAAAATAAAGTGTAGGCTGTCCCACTCCAGGAGTTATGCAGTTGGTTATAATGGTAATTCAGATTTCTGCTCCTTAGTCACATAACAATATGCATTGGAGAAAACTTCATGCCTGATCTGGAAAGAGGAAGATGATTTTGGATATATGTTATTTTGTGCTAGCTTGCTCATTTCAAAGAAGTAAGCTTTAGAAACCAGGCGTATTAGCAATGGCTTCAAATTTGTGTACAAGCTTAGTAGTATTATTGCTTCTGTTAGGACCCAAGCACAAGTATGAATTCCAACATCTTGCAAGTAACTTCAAGCATTTACATGATCAAATGTGCATCTTTGTTTTCTTTTTTTAATGTCAGAGCTGACAGATTTTGTTTCACCATTTTCTTTGAAAACATAAATCCATTTCTCTCTTGGGATATTTCAGTAATAGTAATGTGCTGTTAAAATAAATAAAATTTGGATTTTTGAAAACAAAAATGAGTCAGAGTTAAGTACATAGGATAATAATATATCCTATAACAATATAACATTTGAAGAAACCACAAACAATCTTCAAAAGAAATTCTTGAAGTTAGGTCCTTTTATCAAACATCAGAGGGGTAAGCTTGTTTTCTTAGAATCTAAATGAAAGGGATTTTCCAGAGGATGCTAGAGATTAAAAAGTCCTGCCTGAACTTTCCAACATTTACACCTGACACATAAGGTGTATTTTTAATTTTTTTCTAATTCTGCACATGAAAATTTCCTTATCATTAGGTTAATTGTGTTACAGTAGTCCTGCAGTACTTAAAGGCTTGTCCTGAATGTATTTTGCTTTTGTGGTTTCACAAGCATTTGAAATGTAGCTGGTTGTGTGTATGCCACAGCATCAGTAGGGAATGGTTTTTTTTTTCCTTCTTTAAAATTTAAAATATGTTTCCATGGATTGAATCTCAGTAAAATAATGTAGTTTTGAACTTTGCTTAGGATGTATTGTGTCCCACCTAATTTCTCATTCAGTAGAAGTTATTCTAACTGCACAGTTATACCACTTTTTAAGGAAAAAAAAGGTATTTTTTTTTTCCAAGAGGCATGTTGGCTAGTTTCACATGCCAACATTTAAATTTGTGGATACAGGAGTTAATAGTAGGTACCAACAACATAATGTTTTATGAGGTGTTAGAAATGTTTCAGAACTTATTTTAAGACAGAAAAAATTAAATTGCATTTACTTTTTTGAAGATTGACTGTTGGATTCAAAGGACAAGTGAGGTATAACTTGATCAAAACCCAAAATAACTGTCTGACGTGCAGCTCAGCCTTATTTAAGATGAATGTTGATCTTGTTATAGTACTATAATTCCGAGCCTGGGTCAAAAACCTGCAAGCTGCTACCCAAACTTGAGAACTCTTCCCCTCCCAATTGCTTTGTGACCAGCATCATTAGGTCATGTCTGCCCTGTGTAGGCTCTGCAAATTACGAATAATTCTTGTTCAGCTGTGTTGGAAGATGCCTTGCTTGACTATTGGGCACTGTAAAGTAATAACAATGCACAGGCTGCTTATCGCAATGTCTACTAATGTTTGTAAATGTAAATAAGTATACTACTGTATTGCAGTAGAATTTTAAGCTGTTTGAATTTGTCTTTAAGACACGAGGAATCATGCCAAATTTCTGAAAATATGGGTTTATAGGGGACTGCGATATATTTATGTCGATTGCTTCAGTATTTGGGATTGGTGGTTTTTGGTTGGGTTTTTTTTAGGCTGCAAAAGGTAAATTACTTAGAGTTGTAATTTACTACTATGTAAAAGCTACTGGTTAGGGTTATAGTAGTCTAACTCTAGCAATTTAGTGTTCATTGTGTGTTTGGTCAGGCAAAGTTAGTGTACTGGTCCACCATCTATGCTCATGCAGATTCACCAAGCAGAGTCTTCAGGCTTCATGTGAACAGTGGTTCTTTGACTTGATAAATTTGTCATACTGATGACAGATGTGTTTTTACAGTGTCTGTACTGGTATACTGCTAGAAATAACTGAGCTGAGAGTTTAAAATACTACTTTCCTGTTATGTACATCAACAGGATTTTGAAACTAGAACATGGCTTCCAGTTACAGTTGTGATGTTATCATCTCAAGGAACAGATTGCTTTTTAGTAATGTTCGTTATTTCCAGCAAGTGTTCATAACTCATGAAACTTAGTGAAACAACAATTTCTCTGCTTCGTACCACATAAAAAGAAAAAATGGCTGATACATTGCCATATAATACTAGGACAAAACTATCATGTGCATTGTAGACAGCTATTCTTACACACTATTCTTTAGTGTTAAATGTTCTGTGCTTCATTTAATGAAAGTACAAGATATGAAGTTTTTTTGGGTTTCTGGTGGGATTTTTTAGCATGAGTTTGCAGAATGGTGATTTTAAAATATCCAAGATTTTTTTTTTTATGGTAATTCTAACAAATATGCCACAGAGCAATTTGAGCAGTAATCATGACCAGAAATCAAAACAGCAGCCCTTGATTTTCTTCCAGATTCATGAATGTAAGTTAAATTTTGGGTGACTGGTATGCAGAAATATTTTTAAAATGCAGCGTTTGAATTTCATTTATTGGTCAACTGCAAGAATTTACTACAGCAGTTTCAATTAATCAAGTAATTTAGTTTTATGTATCTTGTTCCCTGACTCCCTTGGTAACTCCCTAGGAGACAAATACTAAAATATGGTCACAGTGTCTGATATTTTTAAGGATATACTCATTCATGTAGTACTCCCCACAAAAAACTCAAATGAAACAGATGTCTAAGTACTTCCTAGTGCTAATCTGTGAAGCAGGGTAGCTTTGATTTCTGGAGTGATGATAAAAGAAAGTTCACAGATTTGCACTGGATATCCTGCAGTTTGTGGCAAGTCCCTTATTTTGGTTGGCCTTAGTTTCCATAACTTGGGTTTTCAATCCATTTTTTTGGAGATCAGCATACAAAATCAAGTTGCCTGCTCCAAGAGATCTACTATTCTAGCAGTGACTATTTTAATGGTAGTAAATTCTGGGTATTTTTTTAATAAAACTGTGACGATATATCTGGGTGGTAAATCAAAGATGATGTTTGTAAATCACACCAAAGGACAGTCTCCTACTTATTAGCATAGCTATCAGGGCACCTTGTGAGCTTAGCTGTGGGTAAACTCCTGGTATGATTGGTTCAACTGGCTGAAGGATGTAGTTTCTCCAGGTTTGTTAACAAGAGTTTTTGGGGCAGTTGTGGTATGTGTTCCACAGATAAAGACAGTTAAATGAGAATTATTGTGAGACAATACTCAACAGTTCTAGCAGGGACAGCCTCATGCCTAGAGGTACATTCAGTGTTAGTGTTAATATGAAAATGTTTTATTTAGAAGAATTTTCAGGGGATGTGCTGAAGCAATGATCTTCCGTGTTGGTGTGTGAAGGGATTGTTGGAGGGTATGCAGCATAAAGTTCTGCATAAGCACATTTTCAAAGTAGCCTTGTATATTGGACTCAGACTTTATTTCTGTAGATGCGTATTCTGACGTGCTTAATGCAACAGTTGAGAAGGATTCCTGTCTTTACAGACCTGTTGTAGCAAGTGAGTAACATGAAGTATGTGTACTTCTAGTAGTGTCTGAATAATCTGATACCACCCCAGTGCTTATAAATAGTACATACAAGTAGCTTTGTGTTGGGCGGTAAATCTACTGTCTAGAAAGTTTTTCTAGTGTTTGCAATCTAACACTGTCACTAGCTGAATGTATATTCTGTGATATGTATTAGAGATACTGATACCTTAGAGATTGTTTTAGCCATGCTGTCTTATGCTTATGTTCTGGCACATCAGTCCATTCAGATTTTCTTTATTATGCCTTTGTATACATGCTGTGATGTCCATTCCAGGTGGTATAACTGTTATGTGTTGGAGTAATAAAGAACAATTTGTGCATGTCTTTTTTTTTATTTCTTAATGATGACTGCCAAGCTGCAGCAAAGCTGAAAGATGTATATCAACTTTGAGAGGCCTGAGAACTTGAATCCTTGACACAAGAGACAGATGAATAATACAGTTTCTCTATATTCTGCCACATGAATTTTACACAAACTGTTGCATCCACAAACAAGTCTTCAGGTAAATGCTAACTTTGCATTTGAAACTGGGGATCTGTGAGCATTGATCTGTCTTCCACTAGCAGAGGTATTTCAGGGTGCTTAGCTTTTGCAATATACCCTTTCCTTGTTTTGACGGGAGTGGAGTTGGCTGAATTGCAATCTAGGTTCACTTTCAGCAGACTGGAAATAAAGCTGCTTCTTCTGAATCAAGTATTTTCCAAAGAACTGCTTAGAAAGATTAAGCTAGATCTGTGGATTACTTTCTTTGCTACTCATTTGTTGCATCATTGTGGAGACAATGATGAGTGTCTTTGTTTTGGATCATGGAACTGCATGGTGTTCATTCTGAAGAGCAATCATTATCTTAAGAAATGAGACTGAAATATTCTACCCTACTCTGTGCCACAGATTGTGCTTTATATTCTGAGTAGTTTAGACCAAGACTTTTAGAGGTGGCTCAGATAATGCACTTCTTATTGTAGCTTGTGAAACTACATGATAATCAGCTTCCAGGTAACTTGAATTCAGTAGCCTTTCCTAAAAGTAGAAAGAAGTTTTGAGTAGTCTGCATTTTTGTTTCTCCTTTTGCCTTCCACTGTTGTAATGAAAAAAATTATTACATTAATATCTCTTTCTCTTACCAACTCTTTAATTTCTAGTTCATCATGGAAAATCTAGCCCAGTATTTGGTAGCTGTACTTGTCAAAGAAGAGAAAATGTGTGTGTTGTTTCTGAACACTTTTATTCTGGTTCTTGTACTGTTTTATATAAATGCATCCTTGCATGAGGGTGTGTGTGAGCTGGAAGCCTCTAGCTCCAGGACATAATGCAGCTAATGGTAGGAAGATGAGGGAATGTATAGAACATCCTCACTAAGAAAAGCTTCTTCAGTAAGTCAGAAAAATAGAAACATTTATTTTTAGGATTTGGGGTTTTATGTTTATATCTCTCTATTGAGAAAAGAAATGTCAGTTTCTACTGACCTGCAAAGTATGCAAGTAAGCTTTGCGATTACAAGGCCAAGACTATGCAAATGCCACTATGTGTGCATGTATATGGCTGGTTGCATGTAGGAGGAGTAATACTGGCTACATTTGTGCTTTGAATTTGTCAGTAACTTTTATTATGACATCATGAAAATGCATCACATTACCAATACCTGAAATGAGGAGGCTATGAAATAACCTTGACATAAGTTTTATGGTTGTTTCAGGTATTAACCACTACTTGATGAACTACTAGTATTAGTAGATTGGGATTAATAATGTTATCATGTTAAATGTAACTGTGAATTCTTGACCAGACCAGAATAGCTTAGAACATAAAACAAAGTAGTGGATGAAGTGTTTAGTGTCTTGGCTTGGATCCAACTTGATGCCCTAAATGAATGAATCACAAAACCACAACAGATCAACCCAGATTTACATGAGCGATGTATAAGAGCCCTGAAGCTAAGCCAACATAGTGATTGAATTAGCTCCTGCATTTAGAGAGGCTTCTCCCTCCAGGTCAGACTTTTTTAAGCACTGATGGGCTTACGTAGGGGACTAGCAGTTAGAGATTGAAGTATGCCTATACTGTGATGGAAATTTTAGAGCTTCAGAACTTTTACCTCTGACAAGTGTGACTGATTTTCTTTTAAGAGGTAAAAGGAGGAAACACTATGAACAATAATGGAAAAATTGGAAGAGTTTCCATCAGTGGTACTTTAGTCAAGGACCTGCCAATCTTCCTAGAAGTATCTGTTCAAAATGTGAAACATTTTGTTGCTGCGGGGCTGATACGTAGCTTATGTATTACCCAGTGTTACACAATACCTGGCTTGTTCTTTTAGTAAATAATAAGTGTACTGTAGTGTGATGCTCATAAGTAGGACAATTTTTCAAACGTTTGTGTGTACAGGTACAAAAATACAACAGTTGTTATCTTTTCTCTAACTTATTTTTGAAATATTGTCTTTTGATATTATAGGTAAATGTCACATTAAAGACAAGACATAGTGGATTAACAGAAACATCACTCATTTTGAGTAATCATTATGTATTTCATATAGTTTTGTTTTTACAGGGTGCAGAGAAATAATTATATTTATAAAATACAGTAACATGAAGAGAATCTTATTCTAGGGATTTGTATTGTGACAAAGATGTTGCAAAGGTATACTGGAGACATTTTTAAAATATCTTCTACAGTTTATGTTTTTAACTGATACCCTCACACAAGATTCTAATAAGTTCCATCAACTTTTTTATTAATATTAGTATTGTTTGCAGTTCTTATTTGTGTGTGCTTCGATATTTCGGTAACCCGATATCTCCATTTCTGTTTCTCAGCATGATGTATCACAGACTTTGCTCAAAGCAACTCTGGATAGTGTGGTTGAAGAGTGTGTCAGTTTTGTAGGAGTTGATATTAACATCTGCTCAGAAATACTATTAAGGTGAGTCAAACATTTTCCTATTCCAGTAATTATATGGCTCTGGATCAGAGAGTCTCTGTTTAGTCTGCCATCTGACTCTAGCTCAGCTGGAGCAAATGGCTCATGTGTTACCCTTCCAATTACATGAAAATGACACATGAAGACAGTTTTTCACTAGATCATTAAGGATCCATTTTTAAGAGGGGGTGTGATTCTCCAGAGTGAAACTGTTATTTCGAGAAAAAAAGGTTTAAAAATTTTGAGCCAACACTGCAATTTTTAAAAAACTTGGTAACATTAATTTGTATTTTTACACTGAGAACAGGATTTTCAAACGTACTTTCTGTCTCTGAGAGAGTATTTTTATAGGTATTGCTAAGTGGAACAGGTTGTAAAAGTTGGGTGAGGAAAGTAGAAAAGGAAAGATTTAAGGGCAAACTGCTGAAAAAATGATCCCATTTTACTGGATTTTTTTAAAAAAACTAATTATGCCATATTTACTTGGAAAATTCTCTTAGTTAGAAATTAAAAGCTTATTCTCTGTCTTGAGTGTGTAGGATTCAGAATCATTTAGCTGAACAGTGTCTCAGAAAACCGAAGGTATTGCTGTCCTCCTCTGTAGTAGGAGGAAAAAGAATGTCCGTAGTCTTCATGATGACAATTACATTTGGTATCAAAGTTGGGAAAAATGTATTCTTGCTAGCTCTATCTTTGATTAAAAGGAGTTAAAAATTTTTCTTGAAAACACCTTTCCATATTTTGGAAGAGCCTTTTCTATTCTTTCTGTTTGTTCGTTTTCTCTTCCTTTTTCTGTGTATCCAATCCCTAGCCTGACTCCTCATTTACCTTGCATCTACCTTCTTTCAGATTTAGATCACCAGTTAGTAAGAAAGCGAGCAGTACCTATTGGTAAATGAGGCAGAATAGCCTTCACTCCATGAATAAAAGCCTACCTGAGCAAATATTGTGGGTGAGCACTGTCAGCCTTGTGCAGGATATAGCTGTATTGTGCAGTATAGCAGACAGCACCAGGCTGAGGTGCTAACGTGTCTCCTCAGAACTATGGAGTGACATGTCAGGTCATAGTTACAGATGGTAACTGTGTTGGCAAAGTACTTTGATCTGATTAACCTGGCTTATGATGCTAGTATGCATGTGCTGCATCAAGTTCAATATCTAACTTGATCCTCAGCAGTTCAATTCGGCTATTCTGTGTAGATGCAGTCTGTTTCCCTCAGATGTACATTGTATGAAATTGTCATCCTAGCTAGAATAAACTGTGAGCAAGGCTTTCTGCTTATGCTTTCTAGTGCATCAAATACACTTCTTGGTATACATTACACGTGGAAGGGGTGATGATGCTATGGTACTTTACTGTTGAGTATCATACTGGAAAGACTTGAGATCTTGGAAAATTCTGTGAACTCTGTCATGTTCCTTTGTAGGTATAAATAAGCTGGATTTCATAATGTTTCTAAGAAATTTTTGGAGGAAATTCCATTTGTAATGATTAATATTTTGTTCGTGGTTAAAAATGTGTATCTCCAATTTAGTTCTCAGGTTTTACCAACTTTGGATTATTTCTTTAACTTTTGCTTGAAAATGAGAATAATGGAAAGATTTTTTTTATTTTTTTTTTATTAACTATTCTTGCCAGGTTTGATGTTTTCTTCTAGAATTAGTCCATGGCATTCCACAAATAGTTCTATGCTGCCATTGACTTAAAGGAATGGCCTCTGATGTACAGAACCAGATAGGTGATGTTTCCATCACTAGTGCCAGGAGTAACTGCCCACTACTGCTCTTTTTCACTGCTCTTTTTCCCTCTTTGTATGAGTAACATACTCCATACACAGAAAGTTGTATTCGCGTGTACGTACAGAAAATGTGCAGCAAACCCACTGCTTCCTGAAGGGACTTGGCTAACAAGTTACACTTCACAGGTAAGTTCTTTGCCAAATCTGAGTTGCCTGTTCCCAGCTGCTCTTTTATCTCAAGAGCAGCTGAGACAAAAGGAACAAGATGTGTGAATCTGTTAAATTCTGTGAGGAAGGCAAGCTGCCCTCAGCCACTCTACTTCTGGAGACCAGACATCAGCCCTTTATGTTGGGGCAAGGTGTCATGGCACTATTGGAAGAAAATAACTGAGAGAGGGGGCTGTTCTCACAGGAACAATTTATCTGTCCTGAACCCTCCTCCCACGTTGTTTCCTGGAGAGGGCAGCTGGGGGCAGACTGTAAGACATGACAAATTGAATTGGCATTACAGAAATAGCCAACAGATCATAAATTACAAGTCCCTGTCTTACTGGTTAGGTATGTGCAGAACTGTATTGCTGTACCAAGTTTTGTTGACTTGAGTGGAGTCCTTCAACAGAACTAAGGGAAGTGATCCTTTTTCGAAGGACCTTGGCCTGGTAGTCTATTTGCAAATTTTTTGACTGTTTATAAGTTCTGTAAACCAGATTTTTCTACAGTAATGTGTTTCCTTGTAATGCATACTGCTTATATTAATGACTGTTCAATGGTAATCAATGTATTCTGTAAACTTTTCTCCTAGACATATTGCAGGACTGAATGCTAACAGAGCTAAAAATATAATTGAATGGAGAGAGAGGAATGGACCATTTATAAACCGAGAACAGCTCAAGGAAGTTAAAGGTCTGGGTCCTAAAACCTTCCAACAGTGTGCTGGCTTCATCAGATTCAATCAAGAATATATAAAGACCTTTTGCAGGTAAGAGAGGTGTTAACTAACTTGACTAAATTATCCCATATAGCATGAGAAGACTTTTTTCCCTGTTTCTGTTTTGTATTCAGGCTTGAGACTTGAAGAATCCTAGGCCTTTGCACTCTGAAAGGCATCATCTTAACAAATTACCTTCTTGAGGTCAGTGGTTGAAGATAGTTCTTCCTCTGAATAGTCATGTCTTATTAGCCGAGTGCTCTCTTAAGTCAGGCATGAAAGTTTGAATCCTACCACTGAATTGTTAGAAATTTGGAATGTGGTAGTGTCATGATCTGAGGGCTTGTGTTTCAGGCATAACTTAGAGATAAATTCCTGTTAATGTGGTAAAGACTACTCTGGAGAATGTAATGGTAGTAAACTAGAGTGGATTTTTTGAGAGTTTCAATTCAGTTACCTGGAGAGAGACAGTTAAATAAAACTATGTTATGCTCCTGTACCTAGCAAGCATGTATCAAATATGTGAGGCGCTTTCCCAAGTCCACTTTATCCACAATGGGTCATCCTTTTCCCTGCCATGTCATTCCCTGTTTCTGTACCAAGCCTTTCCCTCTTGCAGCCATTCATTGTGCTCCTCTTGACCTGAAATGCTTCCTTTCCACAACTGAAAGTCCTCTTTCTCGAGCAATGTGTCATCTGCCTTTCTCACTTCTCCTTCCAACATTAAGAACTAAGAAAGGGCACAGTGGTAACAACACCCCCACCCTTTTGCCACTGACTCCTCTCAAAAAATATTTTCCTGGGAACCACATGCTGTGATCTTAGCCAACCCAATGCTCAGAAGCAATACTGTATTCCCAGCTGCTGCTGGCCAAACAGCACACACGTAACTTCCAGGCAGGAGGTAGGCACATTAGGACTGGATTACTGCCCGGGTGGAAGGTATACAGATTGGTTGCCCATCTGGCAGGGAGACTCACGCTGCAGGCCAAATGGTGCTCACTGTAAGCACCAGAAGACCAAAGAAATTGCTTTCAAGACTGTAGATGATCGATAGGTCTTAGTTGTACAAATCTCTTCTAGTGAACGCTGCAATGCAACAGAGGAAGAAAAGACTACCACCTTTTTTTTTTCCCAAAAAGAGTTCACTGTTGAAATGTTTAAGAACATTGTATTTTTTTCCTTGCTAGAGCACACTTCTGATGTTAGTCAGATTCCATAAAACTTGAGAACACTGTATAACCTGAGAAATCTGCTATAAATTTGGAGTTCGAGGCCAAAATAAGGCTCTAACATCGTCGCCTCTGCAACATTTGTTGTGGGCCCAGGTGGCAAGGCCAAATGTTTTTGAAATGGACTCTGAGAAGATTTCATTTTTGTCTTATCAGGTTGATGGCTGTAGAGTGCTGTGTGACCTGGGTTTTGTGCTTTTTACTGGAAAATTAATAAATAGTGGTTATGTTAAAAACTGATACGGAAAGAGATAGTTACGTCTGCATTTCTGCCAATTGTCAATGCGTAGGTAGCGCCCAAAGTGCCAGTGGTAATTCCGAGTCCTTCAGTGTGTTCTCTTCTGTCCTGCAAAAGCATGAGCTACTTGTGATCTAGGAAGCAAAACCGAACAAAAGAAAGGAACCTTTGCCAATAGGTGTCATTTGATACCTTTACTGTATCCTGGATATTTTTTTTAATGTAAGGGAAAAAGTGTGCCAGTTGTAAATATGCTACATACACAAAGATCTTTCTCTCCTGTCTTCTATAAACTGCTTGTGTCAATATGGGCAATCTGTCCATAGATCTCTCTAAGACTTTGGAGCCTTTTCATTGTCCAGCCAATTAAAAGAAAAAGAAGGGAAAACTCAATCCAAATTGGGTTTTCTGTGGAGTCAGTAATTTATTCATGAAGTTTTAAAGAAAGCTATATTAGGATACTTTCCAAAAAATGGTTTCTAAATTCTGAAATAGTGATGACTTTGACTTTTAGCTTTTTTTCCTGTTCTAATCAAATCTTGATTGGAATTCCTTTGATTTGAAATTTTACATATTTTGACCTAGACCATGATTGACTTGAATTCTTCAGAAATTTAAGTATAGTGAGTGAATAATTGTAGTTTAAGGACTTCTGATATTTAAGCATTCACGTACTTTCCTTGTTCTGTACGTATGCTTGAGATGAAATTTGCTTACTTAAAGATGGTAAATATTTTGAATTTAAATTATGCAGACTTATTCTAGACAGTTAAGTATGAAAGTATCCTCCTAAGATCTTTATCAAGTAGGTAAATGTAATTGCAAATGATACCATAAGTTGTGTAGTGTATTCTTCATAATCTCATCATCATGAAGACATTTTCTTGAAGCGCAGAATCCCTTCCCAATGTTTGTTTCTGTTTTAAATTAATTCGTTCATACATTGATATGCTATAATTGTACTGTTAAGACTCTCCCGCAGTACCCTTTTATGGGTTTGTACTTTTTGATTTTTTAAATAATGAATATTATATAAAAGTCTGACTCCATTTTTCATGTGTATGCACTGGAGTAGGATTTTCTTCATTAATGTGTCCATTTTTTTATTTCTGGCAGTAATAAGAAAACTGAATTTGGAAATCAAGCAGTTTTGACTAAAGCAGGTGTACAGGGTAAAAAGAAGAGCAAACCAACACCATATGTCTCACGACAGCCCAATCCTTTGGACCAAACTTGTATTCATCCAGAGTCTTACAACATTGCAATGAGGTAAGCAGTTGGAAAACATTTGAACTGCTGATGCTGTGAATTTTAAAAATTCAAGTACTGTTTTTTCTGACAGCAGCCTACTCAGCCTTTTGACACAGAAATACATTAATTTGATGCTTTCCACCCTTTCTTCAAGAAAAAGGTTTGCTTCAGAAGTTGTCTGTGCATGCAAGTTTCTGTTTTCCCTCACTGAAAAATACTACGAAAACAAAAAGACCTCAAAGAATAAAACTATCAATTTTCAAAACTTTGCCAGACTTTCCTCTCATTGTCCTGTTTTCTTCATATCACCACTTTATGCCTCATCGAGGTCACTTTTCTCAATTTTGTTCTGTTTGCTAACTGTTTTTATGCCACACATCACTTCAGTTTAAGCTTTTGATTCACAAAGTGTAGAGACAACTTGTTCTAAAGATATCTACAAAGTGATTTTTTTTTCCTCTTCTATTGTGCCCCCTTATATTATGTAAAAGGCCATAAGTAAACCATCATTTTATTTGTTCTTTGAAAGAATCTTATTGAAATGACATGTAGCTTTTTTCAGTCAGCGATAGTTTAATACCTCTGCTTTGTTGCTTATGTTCAGCATATGCTAGACTTTCTGCTTAGTGAATTTTGACCACTAGAATTTGTTTACTTGTATGTTTGAGTGTCCATAGACCTGCATGGACATAGGTGAGAGTGTGTCGTGATAATGAGCCTTCAAAATTAAATTGTAATATTGCAAAATCTGATTAAGATGTGTAAATATTAAGTCCCCAAATACATAAACACAATGGTGGTTTTATTAAATGACCGTTGGCTAAAAGAAGAGAATGGTGTTTGTGTCAGCAAAAAGTAATTAGAAATCCATGTGTGCCTTTTGGTTAGGGGATACTGTAGCCAGTAAATGCTAGTATAAGCTGTGATCATTGCTATCATCAGTCTTGATTTAAATTGGACTCTGCTTGTCCTCTTGAGAAAACATTATCTCCTACCATAAACCAGCACATATTTATTTTGTTAAGTGATTTGCAGTGAGCAGGCTCTTTTCTTCAAATGTTCTGGAGCTAATTTCAGCAGTATCTAGATGCTTTAGCTATCATAAAGTGGCAGAGAGATATGGTGAATTTCTGAATTTGTGAAGCTTCAGTTGCTTATCTAAGAAATCTTCCAGAACCTTGCATTTGTAGGACACCTTCTCTACAGTGTGTGCTCTGTTCTCTTTCTGGGGGAGATAATTGTATATACAACTTCCTATGCATAGGTCTGCATGCGTTCCTTCTGCTAGGCATGCGGTGCTCTTTTTTTTCCAACTTCTCCCTGCCAAGATTCATACTTCTTTGACAGATTCTAGGGCCACCATGCATTTGCCTGCTAGAGTCTGTGTTTTGTGCAGTGTTTAGTTAACTTTCGCTTCATCTTTTCCACAACCATTTCTTTTCTTAAACATCAGTGTTTTTTTTTTTCCCTAAGCATAGCTGTGGAAAAAATCAAGCAAAATTCTGATCCTACTAATCTTCATTTAATAGATGGTTTATAAGGTAAGAAGGCTTGATCATATCTACTGGCGATTATTCAGAGTCAGTGTAAAGAGAAAAAACAAATAGTTTATTCAATTTAAAAATCATAGAGTCATTTTGGTCAGAAAAGACCTTTAAGGTCATAGAATCCAACCACTTACCTAATACTGCCAAGCCCACCATTAAACCATGTCTCTCAGCACCTCATTTACATAGCTTTTCAATATCTCCAATGGTGATTCCAGCACCTCTCTGGGTAGCCTGGGCCAGTGCTTAAGAACCCTCTCAGTGAAAAAGTTCCTCCTAATGTCGAATCTGAGCCTCTCCTGGTACAACTTGAGCCCATTTCCTCTTTTCCTACCACTCATTACTTGGGAGAAGACACTGACCCTTACCTCACTACAATTTCCTTTCAGGTAGCTGTAGAGACTGATTATGTCTCCCCTCAGCCTCCTGCAGACTTCTCCAGTACATGTTAAGCAGTCAGGATTTGGTTTGTAGCTTTCTAGCCCTACTAAATTAGGAATACTACAGGAGTTTATCCACATACAATACCATCACAAAGATTCATCAGAAAATAAAGAGTTGTGACTTCATTTCTAGAGCAGCACAGATTACTTTTATATCTGAAGTGGTGAGTAGGATTATTTCTGCATAGACTAGCTCAGGTATTCACATACAAGTGAAATTCTGAAGACAATTTTAGTACATATCACAAATCATTTAATTGGGATTTGGGATTTGGCTGGAAACTCAGGATTAGCCCTATTTAAAAAATTAAAATAACAAGCACAAGTTTTTCATCTCAACCGAAAAATAATGGTTTGAGTCAAACACTTATGCATGATTCAGAAAAGATGGCTGCCATCTGGTGCACAGACAACATTGCTTAGAAGGTACCTTGCTGATTCTTTACATGTGGTCAGGGTCAGACTCTTTGGATGCTGAGACCTGCAAAACCATTGCAAAAGTATGACATGACTGCAGATTAGTGTTACCTATTGTGTCATTTCTCTTTGGCTCATGCAATTATTTGAAAGTAAGTTTCCAGCTCTGCCATTGTCCTCTCTTTCTCACCAAATAGTCTGTCTTCCTAGACTGAATTTTCAGAGGAAGCATTTAGATTGAAGTGCATGCTGCAGGTATTGTACTGTACGGGCAGGGATTTATGCTAAAGGATATCAGTTGATCCAGCCTTTTTTCTTTGAGCTTTCTCTGTTGTCTTACTAGTTACACTTAGGAGTGTCTGTACACAGTCTGATGGGGGGTGAAGTCTCAAAATGCTTTCTGGGCTTTCTATGAATGTACAATATGATCAACAGTATTTTTCTTCCTTGACAGCTCGTTAAATATGGAGGTTATAACTTCTATTATATAGATTCTATTAACATGAACTAGCTTGATATCACACAATAATCTGGAGAAGGATGCAAATATCTTGAATGTTTTTCATTGCAAGTAGCTGTTGGAAGACAACAGTGTTCTGCAGCAAACTGACAGAAGCCAAGAAGTGTGGTATTAAAAATTGACACTGGTGACATAAGGACTGAGTTTAAACCAAGCATCCTCTCCTCAAGCAACTAATGCTATAATTTAGCAATGATTATATATTTAAAATGACTTTTCAAGAAAAGCATATGAACTGTTAAGCTTCTTGGAACTTACGGAAATGGCTTTCCAAAGCAATTTTGCTCTCCAAATATAAATCCATGGAGGATTCAGTCCAAAGCTTAGCATGGTGGTTGATGAGTTTTGCTGACTTTGATAGGTAGTGGATGAGACTGGGCTTGTAAATTCCCTTTTGCTGAGCCTGTGGACATTTTAACATGTTAGAACTAATCTAGGTTTAAGACCTAATTGATAAATCCTATAACTTAATCTGCTTGAGAAAAATTGAGACTGTTAGAAGTGTGTTAGAATCAGTATTCAATACATATGTTTTTAAACAAAGTGCATTTTAAAGGAATTCTGTTGCTTTGCTGCTTTCAAAGTATTTCTTATTTTCTGTGCCTATGAGGAATTTGTCAGAGACCACGCCAAGTTCACAGGTGGAACCAAGCTCTCGAAGGTCAGAATTATTGTCTTGAAGAAGATAGGGAGATTTGATTGAAGGCATTGAAATGCAGTATTGCATACTGCCTGTGACAGGAATTAAAATGAATTGTATAGATACTGCAGAAGCAAGCCATAAAGGCTTGCTCATGCAATGTCTACCATGAGAAAGTAATTTGTGAAAATGTTATTGGATTAAAAGTTATGGGAAACTACATTTCTTTTTAAATATGTTGATGACTTTTATCCACTGCATCTATCCAAATTACCCAAAAGTAGCAGTGCATATTACAGATTTATGACATGCAAAAATTATCAGTTTTTAAAACAATGTTTTTGAGGGATAGAAGTTCACCAAAATTTGAAACCACTGATTTTCTTTTTCTAAATATTTTGTAGCTTAAAGGCCAATCCTTTTTTTTTTTTTAACCTTTTTTTTTACAAAAGGTTAAAAGAATCGCTCCCAAGTGGTGACTTTGGTTGCCAAGCTTTAGGCAGGAGCCAATTTTTATGACTGAATTAGAAACCCCTGAAAAAGAAGGTTTTTAAAATGGAAACACTGATGTAATCTTTACTACAGTGGCACAAATGGTGCTGGTATGATTGATTTATGACATTTAAACATCTTAGCTTAAAAATCTGTATAAATTTTGTAATATAATTGGAAAACATCCTACTGGTGATTAAACACACTCTATAGATGACCCAAATGTTTTGTTCATGATTTCCACACTATCAAAGCTTAGCTTTGTCTTGTGCAGTAATCACAGTTATGAACACCTATAAATATTGTGAATCAGAATTTCCTAGAAGTTAAATTAAAAACAAAAAACCAAAATCCCAAGACTTTGTAGGCAGCTTATTTTCCTGCAAAGCAGAGCTGTGGTTTAAGTTTCTGAAAAGCCTGTATGTGAAAACCAGTTTATAGTGGCAGATTCTTTTACATACAATTAATACAACATGTAGGGCATATCCAATTTCTCGGTATGTATTGTAGAAGAACTGGTAGGAAAACCAAGGAAATGTTTAGGAAGTCCCAAGAAGTTGCAACTAGATTATACTTATAAACAAAAAATGACAGACAGAAAACAATGTTTTTTTCTTTGTCGTATCAATCTGCTGGGTACAGCTGATTTCAAATCTTGGTATTTACTGAGTTTTATTTAAATCTCATAAAAATGCTCGTTGTTAAAGGCCGGCACTCAGAGCATGAATTTGCTGCTCATAGGTTGCAACATCTGACAGATAGGAGTTGTATTGCAGTCTGATTTAGAAATATTTTACCAAAAATTGTGATTTAGCATAACGCAGGTGAGGATCTTCCCTGACTAATTACCCAGATTTAGGGCCTTCCCTGACAGAGGCTAGTACTGCTCACTCTGGTCGATTTATGCCTTACAAGAAGTTTTTACTCTGGATTTGGTGCTCATTTTGGCATTTATGTCGATAACATTTTTTTACTCCATTGGGTAAATATTGATCGTTTTTCAAATATCTCTGGTGTTTCTACTGCTCTTTTTATGGGTGGACGTAGCTGCTAGTTTTTGAAGGCAAGTATGACAGTTAAGAAAATGCAGAAGTTGATTAGGGAGAAACCACAGCAAGAAAGGGGTCTTCCTCTCCAGCACCTTATTCAACTGCAAACTTGTTCTTTGGCGGCATTTCCAGTTCTTTGCTGGGCTGCCTTTCTTCTTTCCAGGTCCCCTAGTTTTTCCTGAGCAACTGAGGCAATGTTTAAGGGGATAGAAATTAGGGAGGACATAGTTACTCAGTGTGATCTTTGAGCAATGAAAACTTAATTATTGTGTTGTATTTAGTAATGCAGTCTACATGTAAATGTTTCTCAGAAGGCAGGAGTTCTTACTGTGAAATTTTGCCATTCCCTAAATTCTCTGTAAAGTCATCAGAAACATCTTTTGTCCACTTCAACAAGACTGTATTTGCGTGCACACACAACTGTGTATTCCACTATTTAATGTAAGAAGTAATACTTTTTAGTAACATCTTAATTTTCTCTTATAAAGCCTAAAAAAAGGTATGCTCAGTAGATGAGTGACTATTTCCAATAGAAAATGAGTAAACATGTAAGGAGAATACTTGCAGAATTATGGCAATTAAGCGTAATAAATAATAGTTCGTATCGCTCTAGAAAACTATTTCACTCACAAGTCTGTTATCTTAGTAGCTGGGTTTTTGGAGGACATATTTTGCAAGTTATCTTGTCAGTAAATAGAGAAGCAGAAAAGACTTTCACTGCTAATTGCCATCCAGTAAAAGACATCTTAAAAATTTTGTGATGTAAAATATCCAGTTAACAAGAACAATTAGAAGAACTTCGAAATAACAAAGCATTTTCCTCCAGTTGCACTACAAATACTAGATCCATAAATCAAGTGATATTTTTTTATTTGTTCAAATTTTTGAAACTTGCATAACTTTCTACTGCATTTAAAAAAATTACGACAAGAACGAATGAAATTTTTAATGGAATGGTCCCCTCTAACTGTAATGTTAATTCTTTGGGAATAACTAATCACGTGTCAGTGTTTTGTATCTCGGGTTATACTTTAGTTACGTGGTATATCAATAGTCATGAAAACAGCAAACAGCAGCCTGCCTAATGGTATGATATCAAAGTGGCTATGCTGCTGTGGAACTGTATCTGAAATTCTTATTTAAAAACTCCTTGTTTATTAGATTTATACATTCAAAATGTCATGAACTGAGTGCTTTCTGGTCTTCTACATGCAGTCAGATAATATCTAATAGCAATAATTTATGCAGTCGAGGGAAAACATACTGGTTAAATAACCTTATCTGGCTAAACCATGAAAGTAGTTTAAAAAATATTTGAAACTAACTTTCTGTGTGCAGCAACTAAATACAGAGACTTGTGCACAAATATTGTTTTATATATAATCTGCATTAGTAGTCAAAAACCGAGGATCCATATCACTAGTGAGAACAAGAGTGGCTGACATCTATGTTATACAAATAATGCTTCTACATTTCAAAACATTACTAAAACATAAATGTCTGCATAATTTAAGTTTGCTACTGTCATGAATGTACATTTTACCTAACAAAGCACATGCTAATGCAAAATTGTTTTGTTTTCAGAGTGATTATGTTGCATTACCTTTAATTCATGTATACGCTATGACAAGACGTAATGGTGTATCATGTTGCCTTAATGTAATGAATCCAGTACTCCCGGCTCTTAAGTCGTGTTGCTGGAAACGATTACATAAAACAGAAATGACTGTGACTAAAACCCCTACAAAGCTCCTGCACATTATAAGAAGCTTTTTTGAGGGTTTAAAGTAACTTCATAAAAATTTACTGAAGGCTTCCCTTAGTAATATTTTTATTCTTTTCTGACTATTTTTTGCATTCCACTGAAATTTGCATTATCTTTTAAGCATTGCAAGGGCTGTGCTATAATTTTGTGCAGATGTGTATGTTAAGTGAACATGATGTGCTTATTTGTTACATTTATGCTACTTTTCTTTCTTTATCTGGCTAAGATGGATGAAATTATGTATTAAATAAAAACATCGGTGATTTAGCCATGACCACTCTTTGCAGTTTCTGTAAGACTGCAGTCATGCCTTTTAAAACTGAGGTAGTTGCAGAGGTTTCTGAGTATCCCCTAAATCTCAAACTCATAAAACTCATTCTCTAAACCAGCTAAATTTTGCTCTGTTCTTGCTCTCCTAAGACTAGCAGCTTTTATCTGAGTTGATGTGCCTTGAACAGAAATTTCGCCATTCACTGAGACACTCAACATTTAAGGAAATGAGAGTAGGATTTCTTATAAGAATGAGCTCACTTCAGAAAGAAAAGTCTCGTCTTTCCCATTTCCATTTCTGTTAACTTTTCCTTAGGTTTTATCTTTCTAGTAGATAAACATAGCACTTGAACTACTGCAACGTGTTCTTTAGTTCACATGTGTAGCCAGAAAAATAGTTGCAGGGCTTTCATTTTTGCACGGATCATTCATGTTCTTGTGTTGTGCAGCTGGAAGTCTCATTTACAAATTGGGTAAGATATTTCAAAGATTGTGGATAGGCAATTTACATATTTTGATCTTCATAATGTTAAGGGAAATCTCTTCTACCCCCCACCTCATCCCCGTAGCCACATCACACTCTTATTACTCACTGTATACTTTCTCTTTCTGACCTTGAAATAAGTCTTAAAGGAAGTTGTTGGGTTGCTTTTTTAATAAGGAAACAAATTTACCTTTGTTCTTAGCAATGACATGTAAAAATAGAAATGATCAGTGTAATGCATCACTGTTCAGTTAGAGATTTGGGCTTTATATTGACCTTTTTTTAATTCTAATTGCCCTCAGGCTGTGTTCATTTGAGTTAAAATGTTGTATTAAATATATAACTGGATTCAATAGTATTTTAAAAAACTTTATCTGGAATCACCAAGAAATTTCTTTTATTTTAAAATGTTTTACTACATAGGTTTTACTGAAACCTAACCTAAAAATGTGAGAATTTCTAAAATAGGAATATATTGTTCCAGCTAAAGACTTTTTTTTTTCTTTTTAAAATATATGCATGCAGGACCTCATTACAGTGCTCCTTTCTATCTATAATATACTTGGTAATTCCGAAATGTTCTTAATTGAATGCCTGATTTTTAGAACATTAATAATTCTGCTGAAATCAGTGGGACTTCTTATCTACTTTGACTTAACCACATGTTTTAAGCATCATCTTCAATGGACCCAAAATTTTATTCTGAGCCATAACCATGTCAACAAGTTAATTTAAACAATTGTGAATGATAACATAGGTCCTGAACCTACCACCCTTGCCTAGATGAGAAATCCTTTTTATTATCAGATACATGCTTTCACTGGGATTTCCGGAGGGTTGGGGAGGCAGAGGAAGAAGCAGGGGACAAAATTACTTTCATGAATAGTAATTGAGGGCTCTGGCACCTGGGTTGTGTCCTGTTTCAGGATGATTTTCTTTCCAGCAGCCTGCACATAGTGGTGTGCATTCTGATTGCATTACCCAAACATTTGAAGTTTTGTGTGTACCAGAATTTTGGAGTTTACATTGTTCCATGTAGTTGCATTTATTTGCAGCATGACCCACCCTGTTATCGATTTAGAAGGTGAATGCACTTCTGCAAAATCCTAACAATGAGAAAATGTTACTTGGAGGTACTTGAACTGAATTTCCATTTGAAGTGTAGTGAAGCCAAGTACATGAATGTCAGCAAACTTGTTTATAGGAAACAAGCATACATTATTTAGAAGGTTGAGTCATGAGGCTGGTCAGTTTTGTCGTGTTACATCTGGCACGTCAGTCAAGGCTGAGGCAGCTGCCGCCTGTCACTACTGCTGTGGTGGGACATTGTCCATCCATCAACTTTGGCAGTCAGCAGCCACGAGGAGTTCTGCAAAGAGTGCTTCGCCTGGACCTAGGTGCACTTGTGGTATTATCGTTGCAACCACTTCTGGTGCTCTTTTGAGACTAACAGAGGGCAGTTTCATAGAAGGTCTGGTATTTTTCATATATAGCCTCTTATTAGACAAAATATTTGAGGAGTAGTAGTGTTTTGTTGTCAGTTTATGGCAAATTAAAAGTTATGTCAATATTATAAACAGTTTTGCATCTGTTTTGATGTTTACTTTGTTTCTGAAGCACCTCAAACTACCTTAAAAGTTATGTCAAAAGTTGAAATGCAGTCAATCAAAACACAACTCAATAAATCCTGGAAACAGTATCATCCACCAAATATTTATTAATTTTTCCTTCATAAATTGCTGCATAAGGAGTGCATGAGCATTTTTGTCATGTATTCTCTGCTTCTCAGCATATGTTCCAACATTGCTGAACTAAAAACCTCCAGTAAGTGTGGTTTAGGTTTTTCTTTTATTGAAAAAAAAATAAAAGAGAGATCACAGATAAAGACTTATGTATTAAGAAATATTTCTTTTCAGCATTTTTAGATGCTGCTTTTAAGTCTCTATCGGTCTGCAATATATATATATGTGACAACAGGGAAGGATGTTGGTTGTCTTGTGTAACTACTTTGACTTGATAATTTTTTAGTTTCTGAAAAGCTAAGTCTTCTTAATCTTGAAGCTCATAGACGAGTATTTTTGTGTAATTTTCTTCTTATATTTGCTTAAAGATTGTGCATGTTAAATAATTTAAGTGTTGATTGTTGTTTTACTGAATTGTCACTCATTTTAATTTCAACGAGAGTGACAAATTACAGTATTACAGAACTCTCACTTACTTCTAGGGAACTTTCATTGTAAAAGATGTCTTTCAGTCATAATCAGCTTTGGTTTTAGCATGAGATGAAATCATCAGTCTGAAAACTGATTTACATTTTGACGATTTGCTTTTAGTTTTGTAATGTTTACCAGGAGATACATGTATACAGATAGACTGTTAAGTTTACCTGTATGTCTCTAATCAGCGTTGAATTGAGAAGATATGTACTTGGGAAGCTGTTCACTGTTCATATTTTTTTATAGAAATTTGGTTCACAAATCAATGCAAAAGTAATTAAAATCTCTAAGTATAGCAAAAGTTCAATTCTCACTAAAGGATGTTACAAATTTCTTTCTGTATCTTTGTTTGAATTTCCCAGGTTTTTATCTTTGATTGGAGGAAATGCAAATGACATAGGAAAATCAGATATGCAACAAAAAGTAAATGCAGTAATTCAAAAGGAAGGACTAGAAGGCACAGCCAAGAGGCTAAACACAACGGTGCACACACTGCAGCTTATCATTGATGGTCTGACTCAGCCTGAAGGCTTTGACATACGAACAGGTAAGCCTTTGTTTTGAAGGCTCTAATCTTAGTTTGATTGTTTTAAATACCTTTTTTAAAACAATTAAGTTTCTAAAGTCAGCCTGAAGACTTCTCCTAAACTCAGTAGTAGATTTTCTTGGATGTGTAACTCCTTTTCTTAGGCAAGGTAAAGGCTATATCATAGTCAGTTTTTTTTTTCCAGTACAGTAGATAAGGAGTGTGAATCCTGTCTTAAATCATGGCATTGTCAGCCTCAGGAAAGGGAATTGTATGGACGTTAACAAATGAAATAGTTTCAATATGCTGACTCTGTACAGATTAAGTCTATGTTGGCTCTCCATCACAGGAGGGAATGCTGATATCAAGCTGAACCAGTAGTAATAAAGGTCTGTGGAGCGGTAGTGTAGTGGTGCGTATTGTCAGTTCACCACATGTTGTCTCTGCTGCTCCTTCCTCAGGGGGAGGCCTCCTCAAACTTCTCACCTGCTCCACTGTGAGGTCCCTCTAACAGGAGACAGTCCTCCACTAAATTCTACAACATAAGTGCTTCACACAGGCTGCAGTTCTTCACGAACTGCTCTGGTGTGGGTCCTTTCCACAGAGTACAATCCTTCAGGCATAGATTGCTCCAGCATGGATCCTGACGGTATCACAAGTCTGGTCACAGCAAACCTGCTCCACTGTGGGCTCCTCTCTCCATAAGACTGCAGAAGACACTTCTGTAGCCCGCCACTACCAAAATCTTACTATACAGATCCACAGCCTCATGAAGTTACAGACTGAGTGATTTTGGTGTGTTTTAGCTATAAACTCATTACTGTATTTTATTTCTCCAAGGCAAATATAGGAAAATGGTTGCAATCCTGGTTTGGTGATGCTTTCTGTGGACAACTTCAGTCCTATTACACCTCAGAAAAGCTAAAACAACAGTAGGGAAAGATTGAAAGGGAATTTAAGGGCTCAAAAGGGCTTTCTTCAGGAGCAGGAAGTGGTAAACAAGAAGAGAGTTTAAGAGAGTTATCTGTGCCCTTAAATTCAGAAGGTGAATTTCAATATACTGGGATATTATCTGCTTATAGTCATGTGTGTGTGATCTGTAAGTTGTCACTGCAAAGAAGCAGTTGATCACGTGATGTCATGGTACAGATGAATAACAACCCTAAAAACTGTGCATTGTCAATTCTCTCTTTAGTACATGATGAGACTATTCACTTTCGTGTATACAAATTTCTATAGGAATAGATTTCCATGTGTAATTATGTAGCTCAAGTAAGAATCACCTCAAGTCTTTTCTCCGTAGCTACAAGGAAATTTAAAGAATCTTTCAGTGACTAATATACTATGCACTTCTGATCAGCTTGTGATAGTCTCGTATCACAGTTTACTAAACTTATTACTCCACTAATTATAGTCTCTTAAAGTGATTCACAAAATACAATAAATCAATTGTTTATCACAGATGGATCTTTGTTTCAAAAACTTAATAAAGCAATATTTTGGACCTTAAAGCTACCTTGGGATGAATTCTTAATTAGAAGCAATCATCTGGAAATAACCCTTAGAAAATAATACAAGCTTTTTCTCTAGTGTCTTACTTACGTTTCTTGTTTCTTATAACAGATTTTGATAAACCTGACTTCAAGAGAAGCATAGTCTGCTTTGAAGACTTAAGGGTTGGTACTGTTCTGACTGGAAAAGTTGAAAATGCAACGCCATTTGGAGTTTTTGTTGACGTTGGCGTGGGAAAAGCAGGTTTGATTCCAGTGAGAAACATAACGGAAGCAAAACTTTCTAAAGTGAAGAAGAGAAGAAGCTTGGGATTAGGTCCTGGAGAAAGAGTGGAAGTTAAAGTGCTTAATGTCGATATTCCTCGATTGAGGATAACGTTGGATCTTATCCGCGTTATATGAGTGATTTCTTTATGATTTAGACTTTGTTTTAAAGGTTAAGTAATGTCAGCAAGGTTGTGGAGATTCAGACATTTAATGAGTGTGTTGAAAATTAGCAAATTTTGTAAACTTCAGTTTTGCTGCCTTTTTTTTTTTTTTTCAGACTGTTTTTCCACATTTCTTGAATCCAATCTCCTGTTAATTGTCAGAGCTTCCAAGCAACCTTGTTGCTTTCTCTGCAGAGAAAATGAAATGTCAGTGAACTGTCAGACGGGTCTCTTATCTGTTCTATCTGTGCAAGATTTGCTGTTTCAATCTTTAGTCAGTACTGTAGGAGCAGGCACATATACTGCTCCCCTTCAAAAAAATAGCCATTCAATTTGCCTGTTTTCTGGTTGAGAGTCTAACAGAAGGTACCTAATTGTAGAAACAAGTGATCTTTGTAAGTTAGTCGATGAAGGCATCATTTTAAAAGTAGACTAATAAAAGAGCATCTGCTAATAGAACTGATGGTTCAGAAATGTTCAGCTTTAATTTATTTGATAAGGTCTTTTTACCTGTCATCTTATTTGCTACTTCAGTTATTGATTAACATACTTGGATGTACCTTTGGGTTTAAGGAACTTGCCTCAAAGATGTCAAAAGACATTTATGTTGTTCTGTACTTGTGCAAAATAAAAACATTTCTGACCATTGTTTCTCAGTGTATTGATCCTTTGAGTGATTTAGCAGTCCTAGTCCTCCTCCTTTCCAATATGTGCTCCATCAGTAACACTTTTAGCTGAAGGATACAGCTTGTGAGAATGTGCTTTTCTGACCTTCTGAATGGTATGCAGTTTCTTGGCATTTAATGCTAGACTACAGCTACGGCTTCGTGTTGTTCCTGATTTAATAAAATAGTTCTAGTCTGTCTTGGACTCATTAAACTTGACATTGCGGGGGGGGGGGTCTGTCTTTGATGTAATGTATTTTTCTGACTATTTCAAGTGAAAAACAATTTTTTTACACTTACCTATACACAGTGTGCTCATGAAGGCATGATTCTCCATAAGTAAAACCTTTTTACTGGTTGTCAACGCTTGAAAAACTTTATTAGCCTTCTGTTTTAATAAGAATGCTCATTGTTTCTTGTTATGAGTGCCTAAGATAAGAAGTTTGTATCTTCTACCTAAAGACTTTGTTTTGGTGGTATTTCAAGGGGTTTACCCATTTGGCCAAGTTTGAAAAGGACAGATGATGGTATAGTGGCAGAAGGGCCTTCAGCAACAGCAGATGGATGTGTCCTTTCCAAGGAATATTTGGTGTGTTGGATGTTTATTCCTTTTAATTTATCCAACTCATCTGTAATTTGACAGAAACGCTTGTCTTTAACAACACCTATAGTGAGCATCAAGCATCTTTGATTTCAAGGTTTCTAACTACAAATGTCAAAATAGCTGTTGGCACAGGGACTATATATTAGTCAGGAAAAGGTTGGCATTGTTTATTGTCTCATCTCGATGCTTTAATTTTCAAAATTAAGAGCCAACTATAGACAGTGTATTTTGAAGATCACAGAATCTTAAGGGTTGGAAAGGACCTCAAAAGATCATCTATTCCAAACCCTCCTGCCAGAGCAAGACCACCTACAGTAGGTCACTTGAGAGGAACTCGTCCAGGTGGGTTTTGAATGTCCCCAGAGAAGGAGACTCAACAACCCATCTGGGCAGCCTGTTCCAGTGCTCCCTCACCCTCACAGTGAAGAAATTCTTCCTTGTATTTCTTTGGAACCTCTTGTGTTCCAGTTTGTACCCTTTGCCCCTTGTCCTCCTATCATTGGACATCATTGAGAAGAGCCTGGCTCCATCCTCCTGACACCTGCTCTTTATGTATTTGTAAACATTAATGAGATCACTCCTCAGTCTCATCCAAGCTAAAGAGCCCCAGCTCCCTCATTCTTTCAACATAAGGGAGATGCGCCACTCCCCTAATCATCTTTGTGACCCTACGCTGAACTCTGAAAAGTTCCTCCCTGTCTTTCTTGAACTGAGGGACACAGAACTGGACACAATATTCCAGATGTGGTCTCACAAGGGCAGAGTAGAGGTGGCAGGAGAACCTCTCTCGACCTGCTAACCACACCCCTTCTAATACACCCCAGGATGCCATTGGACTTCTTGGCCATGAGGGCACGTTGCTGAGTCATGGTCATCCTGCTGTCCACCAAGACACTCAGGTCCCTTTCCCCTACACTGTTCTCTAGCAGTTCATTCCCTAACCTGTACTGGTACGTGGAATACTTCCTTCCCAGATACTGGACTCTACACTTGCCCTTGCTGATGGTGGAATCATTTACCAGATGGAACAAAGGAGACAGATCTTACTAGCCTAACTGCATTTGATCATCATTCTTTATGATGTGAAGACCAGCACAGTTTGAAATCATGTTTCTGAGGCCTTTTGAAATTTTCCTGTAATACTTCTGCATAATAGAATTTGTTGGTATAAAATTAGAAACTGTGATACTATGTTACTGTCTTCAAAAACATAGATACAAACCAAAAAGGCTGAAATGATTTTTTTTTCTTCTGCAAATGATACATTCACTGATAATGCTGCAGTATTTTTTGCTATCTCCACCAGAAGAATTATTTAAGTTCTGCAAGCTTTATCTAAACACTTAGCAAATGAACTGAATTTGGTTGGCCTTCCCTAAAGAGATAAACTGAGTCTACTTCTGAACCCCATTTCAAGTGAAGATTGAGAGTATTTTCTCTTCGTGTATTTTGTATTTTGTTTGTTAGTGAATTTCATTTATTTTAACCTTTAATATGAGGACTGTGGCATCTTCTGCATTTTTGTGTATATCTCTTGGATGTTCATAAAATTCTGTAAATAAAAGTCTTCTCTTTGAGATTGTTTTTCTCAACGTTTTTACACAGGAGACTTCTACCTTACTTAGACTGACCTACAGATCAACTTACATACTCATGAGCTAGTTTCATTTCTCCTTAGAGGAACTCAGAAGCATGTTCTGTGCAATCACAGGGACTGTTGGAAGATGTCACCTCAATCTGTTTTCGCAAGTTTGTGGGGAATTTTTTGCTTGTTTGAGATTTTTTTTGCCATAACAGCTTTTGTAACAGCCCAATGAGAGTCTAACAAGAATATGTATTCATATGACTTCCTCAGCGTTTGTCAGATCTTTGTCTGGAGATTTCATAATACTTATCAGTTTTCCTCTTGAGCTTCTTTGGCGTCACAACATCGAGAGTTTCTGTAGTTAATTTTCCCTTTTAGTTTCTAAACCATGAAAAAAAAATGGCTGGATGTCTTTTCCCATTTGAGATGCTCTTCACAATGCAGTCTGATCTTTGCTATCAATTCTGTAGTACCCAATAGTGATGTCTCCCAGATGTAAAACAAAAAACGCTGCTTCATCCAGATCATACTTAAATGCTTCAAAGTACAATTTCCCAGGAGAAGAATTAAATACAAGTCTTTAATTCTCATAAAAAAAAAAAATTACTTTTGCTTTAAGCTGTGGATTCCAGAGGCATCTACTCACTGTTCCACCTCTCCACAAGAGAATCCAACCCATTGATCTTGGGTGACAATCTCCTTTTATAGTCTCACCCACACTTATAATCTGGTATTTTGCAATTGACTTCCTCCTATATGCAGACACATAAGAGCTTCTAAAGGTTTCCTGTGCTTTTAGATGTTACACAAAGGAGAAGAATTCTTCTACCAAACAAGATGACACTTGTATGCCTGGCTGTGGTAATGCAAATCAAGAGTTTAAAAGAAGCCATTTGTTTTGGTTTTATTCCTGCCTCAGGCAGTTTTAGACAGCATATATCAATTTTCCAGAAACTTGTCAACCTCAGGAATGATTTAGTATGCTGTTAAACATAATAAAATCAATTGGAAAACAAATACAATTTCCATGAGGAGCAGACAGTTGGGAGAAGTTTGTCCATATGGCATATAGACATGCTGGAATTTGGAGTTTTGTGGGGTACTTAGGTTAGAAAAATTGCATGCCAAGTGAAAGTAATGAATAATTCAGTAGAACAAATAATCTAACAGCTTTGTGGTAGTGCATCTTTACCTTAGTGTCTGTATTTATTTAGAAACAAATACACTGAGAAACTCAATGCCTGGAAAGTACAAAGCAAACATGAATCAGATTTGCCTAATTCCAGAGCTTCATATAAGGAGCCTCACCTACTCTGAAGTGAGTGCCGAGTTCTTGGTGCAGCCTGAACAGCACATTTGCTGTTGTAGCCTTCCTGGGGGTAATTTATATAGCTATTTGGCTTTGCTTAACGACGTCTAGCTTAAAGACTATTGGTCTTGTAAGAAAGTGAAGGGAACCAATTGGTTATGCCAGTATGCGTTACTCTGTGTCACTTGCTTTTGTTCAAGGTTTCCTAAAGAGCTGTGAGGGAGTTGATGTGTCTCTGAGCATATGTAAAAGCTAGACAGGTTAGTATTAAGGTATAAGTGTATAAGTAAGCTGTAAGTATAGAAGTGTTTCATCCTGAGAAATCCTTGTGAATCCATACTCCCTAACACTTAACAAGTAACTGATACTTCTGTGTTTCTTACAGCAAACATCAGTGACTAGTTTTTAGAGAACTTTGGTTGCCTGTTTCCAGTTGACTCTTAAATGGTCTTTTCACTAGATGCTGGCTTATGTTTGCTACAGGCACCTCCTGCCAGGAGGCTGTTGAAGAGTGCTGCTTATTCAGAGACATCTCTAGAAGCTGACCAGTCACTTCCATCTAACCTGCATTGGAACTTTAGTTGCTCTTTTTTTCCAGATGAATATAAATGAGTCACTTGTGACAGGTCAATCTATTCTCATAAAGGTTTTCAATCTGTTCTCATAAAGGCCATTTCTAGAAAGCTAGAGTTGAACAGCAAGTAGTAAGTAGTCTATCTATTCTGCCACAGACAACAACAGCTTCTGCAACTTGGATATCAACAGTCAAAATTCTTTAGTCTGAGAGAGACGAGTGCTGCCTATTTACTTCTGTGCGAGCTTGTATAATAGGGCTTGCTGCTGTTAATCAATCTGCTGTTTTTCATGTTCTGCTGGTTTTCATGTTTCCAGTCTTTGAAAGTGAGAGTGGACTGGTGGCCATGTGCAGAATGGCGTGACTTATCCTGGTTCAGGGTAAAACACTTAAATCTCATCTCACCTGCTCTCTGTCCTCAACTAGGAGCTGACAGGCTTTTGAAATTGCCCTGCTTACTCCTTGTTTCACTGGTTAGAGCTTTTACCTTATTTAGCTTCTTCTAGAATTGAAGACGATTAAGGCATTTATTGGAAAACTTTGTTTCATTTCCATCTTATTCTCCACAAAGAGCAACAAAGAAGGAAACACTTGGTAAATTGAGGAGCCAAATGATTTCTTTAGTTTTATTAAATCTGGTTAAGTTCAGGCTTTTACTTGTTGAGAGTTTGTCTTCAAGAAGTAATCAGGAGACCACCACCTCAGAGAAGTTATTCAGAGTGTTGTTTACTCCTTGCCTCACAGATCCATTTATCCTACTACACTTGTGTTACTAAATGAAAAGTATTTTCAGTATGCAGTCAGCTAAGCTGGAGTTTTGCATTCTCATGTCTCATCATCAGTCATGTTTCTAGTAAATACTATGCCTTTATTTGTGGTCAAGCAGTGAATTTTTGTGTGTGTGACTCATGATGAGGTATGTGGAAATAATGTCAAGAGAAGAATTATTATGCTTGGGAGTCACTTACAAAGACTGAACAGAAGTGAAATTTTAGGAAAGTATTTTCACCTCAGAATGAAATGTGTGGAATAGCTTGGCAGAAAGCGGAAACTGCCACATACCAGAGCCTGTATGTTGGCACTGTGACTGCTTTTTTTGTGTGATGAGGAGAGAGAGAGGCTGGGAAAGGGAAATGGAAGGAAATGGGGGAATTTAGGGAAGAACATCCTGGAGATGTAAATAGTCTTATAGGAATGAAGTTAAGATGATGAAATGCAAATGGTAGTAATGTAGTGGTAATGTAGTAATGGAATCTGAGCCTGGTTATCTGTTATTCCCATACTGCTCATAAAGGTAAAAACAGTAAGTATAAGTGTGTGTTATAACTAAAAGGAAATTGCATATCTCATCAGTGCATGTTGCTAGTGAAAGGTAGCATGGAACCGTTTGCCTTCAAGTGGGAGATACACAAAGCATGTGCTGTTAATTCATTTACTTATCATTTGCCAGTGTTGCTGTTTCTAACTAGTTTAGTATGAGTACATCAATTCTTGTTCATCAGCACTTCTGGCTGATAGAGTGCAGCTGTCATGTGTAGCATATGTGTCATCCACTGATGTGAGGGAATGGGATGCTCTGGAGCCATTGCCAGTTCCAGCCACCAGAACTGTTAATCATTTATTACCTAGTGGGAAGAGTCCTTGAAAGACTAGTTTTTCATAGCTTTCTTTTATCTCTCAGACTTCTTGTGCTGCTGTCTTCAGTGCACGGGGATAGATGTAGAGCCAATCAGAGGCTGAAAACAGTAGAAAATCCAGGGGTAGAATTTTTTTCTAAGAGCACGCAGCATTGATGATTTAAGATCTGCACTGGTGATTAACTTTTATATGTAAGCCCATGCTTGTTAGTCTCTAAAGAAATTAAATCTTTGCTCATGTAAAGACCACATCTCCTGGTGTGCTCCATGGCATGGATAGTTATTCAGTTTAAAATTTAAACGTGTTTCTCAAAGTGTTGTCTCTTCTGGACTGTCTAGTTTAGAATTGGTCTGAAGTAGCCCAAGTGTGTTAATCTTCAATATGTATTATGAGGCACATACAGGACAACTAAGGGTTCAGGCTCAGCTAGCATGGCTTTATGAAGGGCAGATCCTGTTTGACCAATCTAATGCCTTTCTATGACAAGATTTCCTGCTTAGCAGATGACGGAAAGGCTGTGAATGTGGCCTACCTGGACTTTAGTAAGGTCTTGGACACAGACTCCCACAGGCTTCTCTTGCAGAAACTAGCTGCCCATGGCTTGGATGGACCTACTCTGAGATGGGTGGAAAACTGGCTGGATGACTGGGCCCAGAGAGTGGTGGTGAATGGAGTTAAATCCAGCTGGCAGCCAGTTACCAATGATGTTCCCCAGAGCTCAGTGTTGGGGCCTGTTTTCTTTAACATCTTTATCAATGATCTGGTTGAGGGGATCAAGTAAACTCTCAATAAATTTGCTGATGACACCAAGCTGGATGGGAATGCAGACCTGCTTAAGGGCAGGAAGGCTCTACAGAGGGACCTGGACAGGCTGGAGCTATGCGCTGAGGCCAATTGCATGAGGTTCAACAAGGCCAAGTGCTGGGTTCTGGACTTGAGCCACAATAACCCTAGGCATCACTACAGACTTGAGGCAGAGTGGCTGGAAAGATGTTCTGTGGAAAAGGAGCTGGGAGTATTAATCAACATCCGGCTGAACGGGAGCCTGCAGTGTGCCCACATGGCCAAGAAGGCCAATGGCAGCCTGGCTTGCATCAGAAATAGTTGGCCAGCAGGATCAGGGAAGTGGTTGTCCCCTTGTACTTGGCACTGACAAGGCTACACCTCGCATACTGTGTTCAGATCTGGACCCCTCACTACAAGAAGGACAATGAGATGCTGGAGTGTGTCCAGAGACAGGCAACAAAGCTGATGAAGGGTCTAGAGAACAAGTCTTATGAGGAGCTGGGGATGTTTAGCCTGGAGAAGAGGGGGCTGAGAGGAGACGTGATCACTCTCTACAACTTCCTGAAGGGGAGTTATAGTGAGGTAGGAGTCGATTTCTCTAATAATGAACAATAGGACACGAGGAAATGGGCTCAAGTTGCACCAGGGGAGGTTTAGATTACACATGAGGAAGAACTTCTTTGCCCAGAGGGTTATTAAGCATTGGAATGGGCTAGCCAGGGAGGTGGTGGAGTCAACATTCCTAGATGCATAGATGAGGTGCTGAGGGATATGGTTTAGTTTGGTGATGAGCCTGGCAGTGTGAGGTTAGTGGTTGGACTTGATGATCTTAAAGGTCTTTTCCAATCATATTGATTCTGTGATTCTGGGAGACATAATAAGCAATAACCTAAGATCTGATAAAAGCATCTTCCAATGTTTGCTGTTGACAAACCATTAGTTTATTTTGTGTGTGTTATATATGATATGTGGGCACTGTTCATGAAAGGGAAAGGCAGGTGGTTGAAGCTTATAAAATGAATAAAAATGTTCAAAATGACATAAAAAGGAAATGTCTGCCTGGCAGTAGGAAATCCTTGACAGTCTCGCTCACGGTCTGTTTCCCACATTTCAAAGTATTAAGCTTCTCACTTGGATCAAGTTACAGTAGTGTTTCTTGAGGGAACACCATCACTTTGCATGCCTTCCATTGCTTGCAAATGTTGCTAGACGAGTGACAATGTGTCCCTTCTTAGAGATCAGCAAGACAATGGTAAAAAATCCCTCCTCTGGGAGTGGAGCTTCAGCTCATCTCCAAAACCAAGACTGCCCAAAGTCAAAATCATCTGAAACAGTTCTGCTCCTTTTCCAGTTGTGAGAGGACTGGCTGCCTCAAGTCTTCTTTTGTCTTTGTTGAACACGACATCACTGATTTATCATTGTTTCTTGGTGTCAGTCTTTTTCTTTCTTGGATTTGTTGGTCTGGGTTTTTTTCCTTTAATGTTCTAAAGTGAGTCGTTTACTCTTGGATAAACCAGAGCAGTACAGAGCTTTGTTTTCAAATGTAAGTCCAATTTTGTTATTTCAGCATCTGTTCTATGTCTTTTAAATGTAACTTATATCTGGGTTTGTTGTGAGAACACTTTCCTTATAATCAGGGTGACAGTTACGGTATTTAACTGATTTGGTGGTTATCAGATCACAACCATGTGGGCAGGCATCACTCTCCACAGACTGCCGTGTCTGTTAAAGGAGAACTTGTTGATATTGTATGATCTTTAAATGTGGGAAAAGGTAATAAGGCATTGGAGCTTAAATTGACACCTGAAAGTTGGGAAGCGTTTAAGGGTGGGCTTTGGAGTGCCCATCCTCTGCGTTGAGCAAGGCAGGGGTTCCACAGGAGAAACATTAATGTGATTGCTTTGTCTCAGGCAAGGCAATGGTGTGGTGCATCTCCACAGCATAACTGTAAGAAGCCAAGGATAGGTGTAAATGATGTTTTCTACCCTTTAAGTGCATGGCTTTGCAGCCCAAACAAAGGGTTTTTTTCCAGTGAAAACAGATTGAAAACTAGTTAAGGGGCAGAAAATAGGACAGCAGTCCTGAGTCCAGTTTCCACTGGGCTTAATCTTGTTCTACCACAGGCATCACACCACAGGATCACTTTCATAAACTTTATGAGTCCTTTTTAAAAACATATTTGGCAATGTTATCAAACAGATGATAATTATTGCATATTGTGAAGAAATAAACTGGAGAGACCTTAACCAAATTTAGACTCGGTTTCAGTAAACTGGGATTTCGATTATATCCAAATGGAAGTGTGACCATTCAGATGGGATTTACATGAAGATGACATGTTTCCATACGGGCAAAGCTGCTTTTCCATAGTATCAGCTTCCTTGTCAAGTCTACAGACGCTAATGATGTAGGCTGTAAAAGTAGTGTTAATCACAACATTAGCATTGCTAGTCAGCATTTCAAAATGAAGCTTTGCTGGTCATAATAAAATGAGGGACTGTGGCAGACTTTGTGTTAACTTCATGTTGCATGTAAGCAATTACAGCATCCCAAGAGTTCGTCTGTATCTTGATAACTATAAAAAAAACAACAGTTGTAGCTGAAAGATAAAGGTCCATTGCAGAACAAAAATATAAATATGAATGACATCTTTGTTCCATTCTTTCATTTCTGTTTGTAAACTATGTTCATAGACAAATCTATGTTATTTATTTCTAGCTGATTGCTGGCAAGATAGACATAAATATGCCTAGGAATGGACATGCAATAAACAAACTATCCAGAATGTATTTTGGTAGGTTTAAAAATCAGATGGTTTTGGTAAGCAGATTTTCCCTCTGTAGATCGGTAGATTAACAGGCCAGGTAACGCTTGTACACATTTCCCTCGGTTGAGGGTACAGATTTATAGGTTTTTTTACTGGTGCAGAAAACAGAGACAAGGTTTTGGTTTTTCTTTTCCTAGAACTCTTTACAGCAATACTTATTTAAAGAGTTAATTAAATGAAACTGCCCCTAAGCAACATCTACTCCAGACTCTCTGGGTGACTTCTCTAATTTTTTTCTTCTATCTTCCCAGTGGTTTCAGCGTTAGTAAAATTCTGATGTTGCGTATTTCTCCTAGTAGCATCTAAGGGAGCAAACCTCATTTCACCAGCAAAAATTAAAAGGAGGGGATTAAAAAGGCAAAAGCCACAAGTCTACTGTGTTACTTACTTAGGTTTATACAGTTTTCCCACCTGTGTTATTTTTTCATTCAAAAACAGCTAAATGATATTTCACAAAAATAATACTTGAAGGAGTTTGTACCAAATGGAACAGGAAAATTTTAGTAAGTAAAATGTTATCAATAGAACAGAGATTGACTGTTCATCATGCCTGGTATATATTGCTTTGTCTAACAACTTGCCCCAGCAGGCTTACAATTGTGCTCTCTCTCAAGACCCTCCCAGCTGCAAGACCTGATTGACAGAATCTGTGGGCAGATGCACTTGCCAGACTCCAATAAAGACGGGGCCTTGGGAAAATCTAAGGCAATTATTGACGGGCAGCAATCCACTAATCAGACAATTTCAAAATTAATCCCACAGTCCCTTACTGTATTAGCTTTCCTTCTTGTTTGTATTTATATAGCAAATTCATGGCTTCAGTGAATACTCTCCCTTCCAGCCCGATTATATCTCTCTGAGGGTATTAAATTAAAACCAAAAGAAATATTGAAAGTGGCTTGCAATTAGGTTTTTTTTTAAGGTAGTATGGCACTTGCAGGCTGGGATTCTTAATATGATGCTTGATAATAAAAGTAAACAGGATTTTTTTCATCATGCAAGCAAGACAAGTATTCCTAATATGCCTTGTTATAAGGCATATATATAATGAGAGAAAAAAGTGATTTGATTTTGAAGTTTAATTATATTTTCATAGAATTCTTCTAGAGTAACTGACAAGTCCACAGTGTCTCCAAATAACATAAATAGATTTTGGTTTGTGCATTTTGATTTATCTTTCCCTTGTTTTATTTTGATCACTTTATAATACAAAATTGCATTGTGTTTGATTGTAACCTGCCTTTTAAATGAGCACTGATCCAAATAGAACTCTTCTTTCGCACGGAAATGAAATATAGAGCCATCTTCATGGTGTTAGTGTTTAAATGAGTCACTGCCTAGATTCTTTAGTCGTGTATCCCACTCTTTTAAAATGTTTAATTTTGCATTGAGTTCCTGCAGTGGCTGAAGAGTTGTTTCTGCAGACCTAAAGCTGAATTTAGAATTTCCTTTTTTAATACCTGTCTCATTTTTGGCTTGGAGTGTTTTTCTTCCTAGTAGCTGGTACAGGGCTGTGTTTGGATTTGTCCTGAAAACAGTGTTGATAATGCAGGGATATTCTGGTTACTACTGAACAGTATTTGTACAGCATCAAAACCTTTTCTGCTTCTCCCTCTGCCCTACAAGCAAGTAGCTGGGGATGTGCAAGAAGCTGTGAGGAGGCATGGCCAGGACAGCTGACCCTAACTAGCCAAAGGGCTATTCCATACCATAGGACATCGTGCCCAGTACATAAACTGGAGGGAGCTGGTAGAGAGGGGCAGATCACTGCTCAGGCATCAGTCAGCGGGTGGAGAGCAACTGCCTTGGGCATCACTTGGTTTTGGGTTTTTCTTTCATTGAGTTTTTTTATTTCTCTATCTTCCTCAGCTACATTTCTTTTTGTCACTATTATTATATTATTATATATTATTGTTGTTGTTATTGTATATTATTTAATTTTAGTTACTAAGCGGTTCTTATCTCAACCCATGAGTTTTACTTTTTCCCCTTGATTCTCCTCCCCGTCCTACTGGTGGGTGAGCAGCAAGCTGTTGCGTGGTGCTTAGTTACCAATGACATTATTGAAAACAGACATCCAAAGAGAGACATCACATTTAAAGGTCTTTTGCATCTTTGCACTGCAGATGGCTACTGTCTTGGGTAATAAGAACATTGTGCACTTCTGTTGTTTCCCACCATGGTGGGAAGCATATAATTTGTTTGTTTATTAGTGATCAGTTTGCTTTCAAGTACAGAGGACTGAAAAAAAAAAAGAGCCAACCAATCCTCTTGGAAGTCAATGAGTAAACTCAGTGCACATGTAGGTTGGGGAATAGGTGGTGCAGTGCTAAATGTAAAGAGTGTAGAAGGTATTTCCAAGTTGAGAAACATGTGGGGCAGAGATTTGACTGGAGAGGCTTAGGTTCAAACCATTCTTTGGTAATTTTGGTGGATTCAGTCAATTTTTCTGTGCTTTCCATCAGTATGTCACCTTGAATGGATACTGGGGAGAGGAGGGAAATGATGTGAAAGTATTACAGGGTTTTATTTAAAATATAGAATTGGCATAATTTTCTAGTAAAAAGGATAAACAATTCTGTAAGTGACAGTAGAGAAGTTTAACTCTGATCTTTTTAGTATGTGGAGCTGGTGAAAATACAGTTGCAAACACGGAACCTAATCGTCTATTTTGAACAAAAAGATTAACAAACAATGTCACTTTTGGGCTTTTGTAGTCAGTCACAGTTCAGACCGATTCACAGTCACAGAAGACATATGAGGCAAGACTTATACCCTAAGTAAACTATTTTCTACTTATTCAGGTAATTTTTCCAACTCTTTCCAGAGCTATGCAGTTGCTTGTCATGGAAAAGGGCTAAAGTAACTTGCTTGTATGTTTGGATACATTTACAGAAGACAACGAGGCACAGAAGACATAAGGGTAAAAGTTCTTGTGCTTCGTTTATACTCTGATGTCTAACAACAGGCCTGCAATGATGCCAAGCTGCCTTTCCTAGTGCAAGCAAAAATGCAGGATGGAGCTACTGATAGGCCTTGTTTTATATTACTTTTATTTGATTTATTGCAGAAGTTGTTAACACCCCATAGTTCTTTGAATAAAATAAACAAAAAAACCTGTAAGACTCAGCAACAACATAAGCCAGGCAGCCTTTCATCTTCATTATGAACTAATTCAGCTGTTGATTACCTAGGGATTAACACCTCCCTGTGTAACAAAAGATGTATTCTGTGAGTATTCTGAGGAAGCTCAGTAAACTACCAGCTCACACAATTTGACCTATTTCAATCTAGCTCAGGAGGACAAAGCATGAAAAGTGAGAGGTTAGCAAACAAAAAAAAGAGTATCCAGATTTCTACCCGTGCTCCCAAAGACTTATTTTAGAATCTATCAATTCATCAAATAGATTTCACATGACATGATTAAAAAGTGCTTTAAAAGCTCAGTTATGTCGGTGGAACTTTGTCCTTTAGCAAGGGGCTGAGCTTGAAGGTTTCTGAGCCTGAAATTATTTCCCATAACTAAATATTATTATAATATTATTTTGGTAAATAAGAGCAGCTCTTCAATCCATAGCTGTCTAGATGGGAGGGATCTTCTTTAGATGTGGGTACAGTTCCATTTCCCTGGTCATGCTGTAGTTAGCTAAGTGTTGCTCTTTTTCGGCATTGCTTTGCCTTCATTTTATATGTGCAGGTGGATTCAGACCACTGCCTTTATATAAGACAGCAGCTGGCAACAGCTTTCGGCTGTGATTGACCTGGGTTAAGTTAGAGCTGATGACCAAAAAGTAAAAGTCAGTATTACCGAAACCTGAAGTTATTTGTTGCCCTTTAATGGTGGCTGGTTCTGAAGCAGCAGCAATTAGGTTTGTGTGGCACAATAAACAAAAATAGAAAGTGCGTTCATATGGATAATATAAAGATTAAAGCTCTTGCACTCTCAGCTGCACGCTGAATAGCTTGCTTTTTTTTTATATGCTTTTAAATAGGAGAGCTGCGTAACATGACCCTTTAGTTGAAAGGATACAGAATCACTATACTCCCATCTGGATTATTACATTCAATTTAGGCCACATGAACTCCTGTGCTGAAGGTGTACATCTAAGAAAACGGTTGTGAATTGAGCGTGACTTGCATAAAAGAGCAAGTTGCACCTATTCTCTCTTGAAAAGCATCTGCTTTTAGTTAAAGTCACAGTTGGCTTGCCAGCCAGCCATGGGGCCTCCATCTTCTTTTCTGTATCACCCCACATTCACATGCTTAATATACTAGTAATTTTATTATGGAGCTGTGGTCAAGACTCTGTGGCTAAGGTTGCAACCAGGTTCTTTTATAAGCTCTGTTTTTTGTCTGCCCCACTAGAGCTTTCACTAGGAAAATTGACTTGAAAATTGGCAACATTTGCTCTGCACTTCATATCCATATATTTGCATTCTCAGGCATGTTTAATTGTCATGCTCCCTGCTTTACTGCTCTTTCAACTTTAATGTTAATTATTGGGCTCCACTTAAAATTAAGCCCTTCTTGATGTCTTTTAATCATAACAAGGCCCTAGGCACTACTATGACCACTGCATATCACACAGTTCTTGGTTGTGACCCTCAGTTGCCTTGGTATGGCTTATTTGTAGACTGAAACCTCTTCGACTTTTTGTTGACTTTCTTGAGGATCCCAATCTGCAAGTCAAACCTCCTCCTATGGCTGCAGTAAAAAGAAATGTTAGTAAGCATGCAAACAATTCATAGGCACAACCTGGCTCCAGTTGAAGCCTATGGCAGAGTTTCCACCAACATCAACAGGAATGCGATGCAAATGTGTCTCTCGTTTTGTAAATGACAGCGGATGCTAACTCATTCTACCATCTCAGCTCAATCACTGATGTTTTCCAAGTGTTGTTTCCTTATCACTGTACAGACTGCAAGTCTGCACAGTTTAGTGTACAGAGTATATGTGTAGTAGAGTTGTTCACTTATAATTGGCAAAATGTGTTTTGAAAACAGTGATGAATTTGAAGAATTGTAATACAAATAGTTTCTTATTTTCTTTTTTAATATACTTTTCTCATCATTTTTCAAGGGCAAAAGCCAGCCTTACTCACAGGAGCAAAGTAGTGGTAGAGCATGTGCAAGCAGCCAGTTGACTTTGGCACCTTAGTCAGTGTTCCAAAGTAAATTTAGATCAAAGCAAGGTGGCAAAGACTCAATTAAAAATGCAGTAGCTGTTATTATTTCATAGGAGGAGGAGATTTTTCCTATTTAATCTGGTTCAGTTTCACGTCGTTTCTGAATAATTATTCTTGACTATGTATTGGAAAGCTGTCAAGAATCTTTTATTCAAAAGTGACTTAACAGCATCCAGAGTTCTAAATAATTGCCATTTTCACACTCAGCATTCTCAGTGTATGATTCACTTTTTTTAAATGAACCAGAATTTTCTAAGTCCTCTACCTTTTTTTTTTTTTCCCCTCAAGTTTTACTTAGGTTCTGTAGATACATGGACTCTGTGGTCAGAGGTTTAAAACTGGTGAAAGACCCAAAGTTATCTGTAACAAACAGCAGCAAGTCCTTTGATATTTTCAAAAGAGACTTGACTAAAGTCAACATGTAAAAAATAAAGGAAAACAGAAGAAAGTCTGAAGAAGAGCAAGAAACTTTAAAAAATAAGGCTAAGAAGATGATGGTGAAGACAATAAGGGGAGGCAAGTCTAAAAGGAATCATGGAGTGTGGGATGGGACACATTTTCAGGCAAAGGCAGAATGGATAGATGTGAATACTCCCAGGAATGTTAATTTGTCTGTAATATCATCTTCTGAAAAAAAGTAGTCTTTTTAAAAAATCTATGTAGATTTTTCTTCTCTTCTACTGAACTGTTCAACATGTTTGTTATCTCTTTAGTGCACATTCCTCGGACTTGAACGCATTAATTATACTTAACTTAAAGTGCAGTGTCCTTTCTTCTAAAGTGTAAGTTCATGTCCACTTGAGGAAAACTTTGTCCATTCTTTGAACAGAAAGATTATGGTCCTGTCATATGATAAAGAAGCTGCATCTTAAAGTCCATATGATGACTACTCAGAACTGTAGCCCTGAATCTGCCAATAATACCAGTCCAAAGAAGGACGTGTCTTACAAGTGTGTGTCACTATGCGTGCTCAGAGGAACATATTGCAGACGTGAGACCACAGTAGCAGTAGTTTCTAGCTGTAAACAGGTCACGGTATTGTTAGTGATGCAGTGACAAGCTACACACTTGCCAGAGAAACTTAGGAAATGCTTGAGCTGTAGTTGTATCTGGATGATTCCAGAAATCTCTCTCATACAAGAAGGTCTTAGAGGGGTACACAGAAATTGGCCATTTGTACTTAAATGAATATAGAGAAATATTGAAACTCTCTGGAAATTCCTTTTTCAGAGTTGATAGAGTTCACCCCTCCGATCTGAGAGGTGATATGAAATAATACTGCATTACTGCTAGGCTGTTGATAGATCTGGTACATTTCCTGTCTGGTACATTTCCATTTGTGCTTTGTATTATTGAATGCGAGCAGCCTTAACATGTTCTCTGACAGCAAAACCTTCTGCAAAACAAATATCTGGGATATCTTTATTGCATACCTACCACAGAGCATTGTCCCTAGTCTATACTCTGCAGAGAGGTTTTAAGAGAGATAAATCTCTTTAAAGATTAAGCTTTTGAGGAGACTGGACAGTGAAGTCTGCCTTGTTGGTTTGTTTGTGTGCATTGCATTTGTAAACTTTGTGACACATATATTAAAATTCATGTAACTTCATTTGACACTCTTTACCGACTTCATGCAATATATATCAGTTAAAAAAAAATCACTCACATTATGTGTAAATGCTAATAAAATGAAATCCCTTAGCAGTCAAAGGAATTAGCCCAAATATGAGTGAAATACCAAGACAGATCTTGGTGTTTTTTTTATGAAACTGTGAATAATATAAGTATCCAATTGATAAAATTTTATTAAAGCTGACAGCCCTTAAGTGATCTAAGTGGTAAATATTGAAATGAAGTTTCAACAACACTGCAGTACCAAGGGAGGCCTAAGGCAGTAATAAGGATTAAATAATGATTTAATGTTGTTCCTTGGGGGTAGGGATTGTTGTTTTAATGGAGAGCAAAAGCTTACTTCCTTCTAAATAATTAAACTGTGATTTGAGGAATTGATCTAAGGTAGTTGTAGTGGTTTGTTAAGTCCGAAAGAGATAAATGAAGGCAAAGTGTCCTGGGGCAAGGGGAAGTCAGGGGAGAGTTAGTGAAGAGATAGTTTTGCAGGATAGATTCATGACAAGTGTCCCTCGGGAAGGGAGAAGCTGGCAATGAGCATATTTTATCTTTTATTTGTAATGTAAACAGACTTGTGCTGCCTGAGGCTGGGTAATAGCTAATGAGCAGGGGGTTTTCATGGGGTGCAGATTTTATTAGCACAGCTTATAAAAAACAGAGCTAAATTAAAAATGTGGTGTCTTCTCGATAATCCGATAATCAGGGATGCTGCAGGGAGCTCCTCCACTTAAACAGAGCGAGCATATTAGCATACGCATGTAAAATTCCCAAACAATTTGTTCAGCAGTTTTTGTGAGCTGAATGGCTTTCCCATCTTCACAGCAGAAGGCGGATTTCACATAATAGGGCTGAGTATTTTGGGCTGTCTTAGGAATGCAGGAATGAAGGAATTTTGTAATGTGTTTCAAATCTGTCATTTGTGTATAAGCAGTGGGAGGCTTGGCCAGAGAACTTCTCACCGTATGTGCCTCTTGGGTGATTGTTACCAATGAGATGACAGCTAGGATGGTGGTAGAGATGGGATATAAGTGGAAAAGGAGAGAGAGAAAAACCTCTCCCTAATTAGATAATTGCTTAAGGTAATTTCCTTAGGGTTAAGATGATACACAGTCCTGACTAGTTCTAGACAACTGACGCAGAGCATCCAAAATCGTGAATGGTTTCCAGCTATAACTCCCCTCTCAGTCTGTATGTGCGTAACATGGTTTAGAAAGGCAATTGAATTAAAATCCAAGAAAATACTGACATTCCTTCTACTTACTGGAAAAGACTGTTTCTGTACTCAAACCATGCCTTCCTATGTAGATAAAAATAGGCAGGATGCATGTTGTTTGTTCAGAATAATGTTGCATTTGTTCTATAACACATCAAAGGACAAATAAGTCGAAATATCAAATGCCTTTGAGAACCCACACTACTGTCCCACAAAGTCTCCTGACTTCCACACCAGTGCCTCCATTTTTCTCAGCTCTCAAGGCAAAGCTCAGAAGGCAAGTTGAATGTAGAGCATGAATGGCAAAATTCTTCTAGAACTTCAGTTCTGGAACCTGTTGTTTACATGACTATGAGAAAAAGATATACCAAAAACGTGTGGCTATGAGGAGCTTTGGGACTTAATGAGTGAGGTCTAGGAAAAAAGAACAGACATTCACCCTGTATATCTCACTCCAGGTTGCAGCAGTGTTCAAGCTGAACTTATGGAGCCAGAAATAGACTTTCAACCTACCTGCTTCTCTCTGTGCAATAAAATGAAGAAGTGCAAGCAGATAAGTGTATATAAAATGATTTGCTGATTTGATTTTTCCAAGCAGGCTGTTATATGTTGTTCTATTTTGGACACATTTCACTGTAGTTAAAGGAAAAGCTCAGGACCACCTGGTGTAAAATCAACCTTATTGTTCCCCACTCCTCAGATTAGCAAAGACAAGACGTACAATGATTGAGCAATCATTGTTATTATTTACTGATGATTTTCCATAAGTGGTGGGCAGATTGCAAGTTCTAGTCTACATAGTTGCTTAGAGTGCACCCCTTATGTACTGAAGGGTGCACTCCAGCTGCTTGGATGTTGTCCTACTGTTCAGTCTGATTGAAACACATCTTCTGTCAGAAGGAATGAAAAGTGTATAGGCTATTATGTTTTGTTAAGCTCAATTATCATATTGGAATTAGTTTTACACGTATTCATCTTGCTTTTTATTTTGAGTGGAGGACACATGGAAGAAGAAACATCTTGCATGTGGAGCCAGAAGATGGTAGAATTCAGTACATGGGTTCAACCGATCCCTAAGAAGATTTCTGTCCCCTGAGGCAAATTCTGCTTTATGGGAAACTCCATTGTATGAGAGAAGTGATACGCACCTGAGGTTTTTAGGAAGTTCTCTGAGAAGATGAACTAGGAATTCTGAATATGATTAAGGTTCTGTGGACAGACATGGTAGGAGACTGAGATAGGGCTGACATGCTTATGGTAACTCATATTAATGAGAAGATGTTATGATAGTATCACTGAGGTTATAAGGCACTACTGGAGATTTTCTAGTCTAGTCTCCCTGTTGAGAGAAGGAATGTATTCAAGGCTGTGTATTTTAGTACTTGACATCAGCTGGAGTTTTCAAGGGTCTGAATGCTTCCTGTGTAGGTATATCACATGGCTTTAGTCCATACATCAGAAAAGAAAGGTTTAGGCAAATGAAAGTTATCACCTGCCTGGGTAAAGTAACGATAGAAGCACTACTGGTTCATAATTATTTTCAGCTAATATCTATGTGAAAGCCCAGAGTATTTCTATTATATGGAAATAAGCAAAATGAAATATTTACAGATAATTTTCTCTGCTCCCAAGATGTACTTCTGCCACTAGATATATACCCATGAGTTTATCCTAGGCATTGGGACTTGTCAATAGCACTAAATGGCTGAATGACAATGACGCTGTAGGTATCTTGATCCCGCTGGCATGTGAGTTTGTGTTGACAGTTCAGTTATTTTGGAACAGAAAGAACTGGCCAAAATGAATAAAATAATTATTTTACAATTAAAAAAAAAATTCTGGTCATCTAGAGAGCCAAGACCTCCACCAAGTCAAGAAGACTAGAACTGTTCTGTGGACAGTTTTGAAAGTGTGCCCAAAGTGAGAGCCAAGATATCTAGTCTATGGAGATAAAAATTTTACGTTTGATCTCCTGTAAGCATAAAATCCAAATTCTCAGATATCACAATGTGGCATTTCCAGTGTTTATTCAGGGAGCATAAGGCTCTGTTTTAGAGGACCAGGAGGCGCACAACACTAGTAGAGACATAAGTAATGGCTGATTATCTACTTACTAGGATGTCAGTAGACAGTTCTGTTCCTGCCTTTGCCTTATGCCTCCTGGAGAGCTCTCATGCAAGACATTTGTCTTTCTAGGCTTCCACTTCCCATATCTGCAAAAGTAGTAAAAACAGTTCCTTTCTTACTACTCTTCTAACCTATTTTGTTTAGACAATCACTGTTTCAGTCCAGCAAGTATCCTGTTCTCTGCATTGAAAATGAAGCTGAAATAAGAACTTGAAAATTAATGTGGAGAGCTTTGTTACTGTTGGATTAAAATACATTTTTGCTGTGGTTAGGTTTCTTACAACAGCTCTTTTTTTGTGGCAAGCATGGTTATGTTTTGACTTAAATATAGCAAAATCTTCAACGTAATGAAATGGCAAAAAATGTCACAGCTCATCATGCTACAAAGCATAAACAATCATCAAACAGGTGAAAAATACATTAAAGAAGAATAAAACTTCAAACAGGTTTTAAGTAGTTCACTTTTATGTTTTAATGGCTCTTTAGGAGCCTGTAAATAGAAAGTCAATTGGATTTCAGACTTGTTTCCATAGTTATGTTACACACGGGGAGTATTCAATAAAACAAATCTTTTATTTAGTTCCTGACCGGTAATTAAAATGTGCCTCTGCATTTTCTTGTCTGTTACAGTAGGAACCAATATCAAAGATTTCTAGGGTTTACAAGTATTCACAAATATATTGCAACTGAAATTTATCTTTTAGGCTGCAAACTCAGTGCTAACTGGAAGTCTTTAGTTAGTGGAAAGTTTGAATCCTGTTTGGCACATTTCTCTTTTTCTACAAAGACTTGCTGTCAGCTTCAAAGATCTGGAGTCTCATTTACACACTTTTCAAAGTAATAAATTGTAGGGGAAGTCAAATATGTGGGAAAAAAATAGCAACTAGAAACAGATCACATTTAGGAAAAAAAAAGAAATTAAAAAGATACTGTATCAACACTCCTAAAAGTGCTTGGGGGGAAGATGTTCTTGAAGTATGACATTATAGTTGTCAATGAAATTGGATTTGTTTCAAGCTCTGATATTTTTCTAGGTCCACAAAGGGCCATTCAGTGCTGCAGACTAATTACTGTCTATATTTTTAGCAATTTTAGAGGACGACACCTTTGAATGTCAAAGAAAAGCCCGAGAACCATTCCTTTCTATTGCTCACGTGCTACCTGGATCAGTCTGGCTAAATGAGAAACTTTCAGCCTTTGTGTTTTTATAGGATTTTTTTTTTTTCTAATGCATCATTGCAGGCTCTTGCCTTTCTTGCTTTAGTATCTACTCTAGAGTATGGTCATAGGTAGACCTGTCAGGATTAGAAATCACTATATCAAAATGGCTAAATTAGAAGATGGCTCACTTTTATAGGAAACTGTCTCTTTGCTATTCCTCATGTATCTCCCAGACACATGGAAAAATATTGCTTTGGGAGAGGCTTTATCAGTTAAACTGATTAAGAATAGGATGACGATAATTAAGATTGGTTGCAGTTTTGCATTTGATAACTTTCCTCTATGATGAATTTCTGACACCTACCTCATCATTTTGGCTAAAATTGCTTGACTGCATCAATAGCCTTGGTTTTTGTACAGTCCTGAGCATTAGCTATTCTCCCTATGTTCATCTAAAACTGTTGTTGATCAGGTATTCTTAAGGCAATATATTGTTTTTCAGGTGTGTTGAGTGGATATTCTTGTTAGCAGCATTTGTATAAGACCATACCATATCCCACAGTTCTGGACCAGCTCAGTACTATTGGGGCATAGTTGATGTGTACAGAGAGGAAGGGTTATGGTTATCAAGATTATAAGGGGTGCTCCTGGGATAAAATAGGCAGAGCGATGAGCCTTTCCAACCCAATATGAGAAGGCTATATGAAGAGACTATTGCCTTCCAGATGACTACGTATCCAAAGAGAAGGATATCAGCCTCTCAAGGATTGCCAGCTTGAGCTGTTGACTATTGCAAGTCTGTTAAGTAACATGGCTGGTTATGGCTATAACTTTACACACAAATGCATCTCTGCCTCTTCCTGAGGCTTGACATTAGGCAACAGGCTTACGTTTTTATGAGTGTTAAAATATCATAGCTGTAGTACTAACTGGTAAAATTGCTGACATAACTCCTCCACCCTTACTTCTTCTTTTATGTTGGAATTATAAGAACAGTTACAGTCTTTATTGTCCTTTAAAAATCAGCTTGGATAAATAGTTATAGAAGTGGTGTAATCTCAACAGAATGATAAGATTTGCAGTATTGCTGATGGGCTTGGTTTGGCCAACAAAACTAGAAAAAAAAGCCTAAGCTGCAAGAATTTACAAGGATTTATGAGCTCTTGGAATAATCAGGAATAACTGTTTCCATGAATGGCCATTTTATCACTAAGAAAAATTAGGATGTTGTGTAGCACAAGATGTTTGCTACGGTGAAAAAAGTGTTCATTTCTTGATTACTTTTGGCTCTATTTATTGTCAGAGCTAATCACACTGAGCAGTTCATCTGTTCATTACTGTAATATTGTGTTTACAGCCTGCATAAATACAATTCTTTTCATATTAAGCCTGATAGCAGCTTTAAACCTGTCTTTATCTATTGCTTTTACATTTCTAACCAACTTATTGCATTTGCAGATACCGCAACAAATTTATGTGTTTTCTAAACCTAACAGAATGCCTTGTGTACTGATTGATGGAAAATCAGTTGTTCAGTTGCCAGGCAATGATTGATTTTCCAACATAGCTGCTCCAGCTGTGCTACAGATGCTATTTTTTCTCAGATATCATAGATGGTGGTGTAAGATATTGAACATGATCCTTAATTGTAAAGATCTCTGAGAAATCAGTCATTTCAGCAGTTAATGACCATTTGGTCGTCATCTTCAGCTATGCTTTTTGTTTTTACCTAGTAAGTTTGCAACTACCAGTGCCACTTGGAGATTGCTTTAGTGTATTTTGTAAGAAGCTGGTTTGAAATCTGTGATATAGGTGGATGCTTGTCACAGAAAATTACAGTTAATTACAAAATGCTGTAGCCAATAGCATGTGCTGATGACAGCAAGCCTTTTTCCTGGAATGCATTTCAGATTCCAGTATTTTATTTCAAACCTTGCTCAGCTGTGTATGACTAATAAATAATAGAGGAAAGCATAACTCAACAGAAAATTTGCAGACTTTCTTTTGATCTGGGGAAGCAGACTTCAGTTGCCTGGTGTTCTTTTAGGTGACCTTCAAAATTTAGTTGCAGGCAGTGATTTGTCTTTGCTCTCCATTTTCACGGCAGCATAAAATATTAACGTCAAGCAATATCAATAATTCATACTCGTGGCACTAGGGATTCAATGAGACGATCGTTTGGATTTGCTAAAATTAAAAGTGCAACTCTGCTTAAAGTATAAATGCAAGTTTAAGGCTTTTAATGTTCATTATGAGAGAGGAAATTAAACTAAGTCTCATGTTTCATAGAAAGAAGAGCTGACATTTGTAGGTGCCCTGTCATTTGTACATTAGCCTTCCAATTCACAGCAGGGTAATGTGTCCACTTGCTAAAACAGACAGACTTGTTGGCAGACTGTGCCCTTTTCCCCTACCTTCCTCAAAAAAAAAAAAATCATTCCTCTCAGCCTTCTGCCTGATATTAAGTCTGACTTTTTAAAGCACCAGTTACTACTGGTATTAATATTGTGGCTGATTGAATAGCAGAGAGAACTGGAAACAGGTCATGGACTGGCTTCTAAAACCTGTTTTGCTGTGGTCCTATGGGCAAATAACTTTGAGTGTTCTACCATCTCCTGCACTTAATTAGAAGCTCCTCATTTCAGTGCCTAGTCTCATGGGTCCCTGATTTCAGTGGGCTGAAGTGCTGAAGTAATACGAATAGGAAATTAAAATGCAATTCATTTCCACTCCAACTTCTAGAACATGATATTTTCCTTTATGTTTTCTCTTTTTAAATTAACTTGATGTCTCCTTTGTCTAATCTTTTCTTCCACGGAACAGATTTCTAAATGGTATATAACGCTATATGACTTAACAGTCTGGTAGATTTCCACGCAATAATTTTTTGGAATAGTCATTTATACTTGCCCTGTGTGTTAAGACAATATCCTCATGCACGTCCATTTCTTCAGAACTGGTATTCTTCCAAAATAAAAATTAAAAATTCCTCTCCTTTTCAGTTGTAATTGATGCCTTTCAAAGCCAGTCTATTACATTTTAGAATACATTTATGCTATCATTTGTAAAATTTTTCTAGTGCTGCCTTCTTCAAGAGAAAGGGAAACAAAAGGCTTGTCTCTGCTTCTTTTCCTTTGGTAAAATGCTCAGGTTTTCAGCAATTACTCTTCTAGCAAAAATAGGATGCCATTGTAGGAGGAATCCCAAACCAAATTCTCACTGGGGAGAAGTGAACAAGCAAGAACAAACTTCTCTCTAAATTAATTACTTCTTTCCATAGAGCTGGTACCAAATTGCTTTCTCATTTTAGAATTTCTAATACAGTCAAATAGGCTGCAATCTTTACTCACTGCACAAGAAACTAGAAAAGATATGATTTCCAGTTGTGGTGGTGTAACAATATTTGGCTAAACACTGAAACAAAAGACAAACTGAGGCCTAGGTTGTTTTCACTTGAGTCTGTGCATGCTCCCGTCAAGCATACAACAGGCAGATTCACCTTTTAAATTCTGGCTAATTTCAGAAACGGGGGTGAGCTAGAAGGATCAGGCTGAAAGAAGACAGCTTCAACAGTCATGGAGCAAGTGCACAGCTCAGTTCTTCTGCCCCAGAGGAGAACCTTGGAGGAAAGTGATGTTAGCACTTCCATTCAGAGTTGGTGTTGCAAGGAAATAAGATAAAATGAGATCTTTTCCATTGCTATGTGTCCTGTTGGTACAGGAAAGGAATTGCAAACTATAGTTGAGCATATGTTTTGAGGATGCTCTGACCTCTTCAACTAAACCTATAGATTAGCTGGTTACTTAGGAAAAAGCAGGGTTTTGCAAGAGAACTTTGTCATACTGAGACCTTGACTCAGTTTTGCTCCTCATGTAACTCCTTCCTGAACATCTCTGCCATTTTGTAGTGATTGAAGACTTTGGGAATTGACTCTTCAGCCATATTTATTTTCTTTCTGGAAGAAGTGTGTCATGTTTTAAACCCAGTCAGCAATGAAGCACTGTTCAGCCACTCACTCACTCCCACCCTTACTTTCCATAGGATGGCAGAGGGCCCAGCACGGTGGGAGTAGAAAAGATACCCAAGGGCCTTGGGTATCCTTGAGGATCCTCGTGGATCGAGACAAGGGCAGGGAGGGCTCACTGACAATTATGGTTCTGGGCAAAACAGACTCAACTACTTGACTTAGGGAAGAAAGAAGGGTTTCATCTGTTATGAACTCTCTGCTCCAGCATACCTCCTTCTCTCTTCCCTCACTGACCCTGATATCCATATGGTTGCTTTCTCTCCTCCTACTCCTTCCACCACCTCCGAGAAAGAACAACCCTTCTCCTCCAGCTTCTTCTTCTTCTTAAAAAGTGATTGTGGAGGTATCTAATTGGCTCAGCATCAGGGGTGAGTGACTTAGAGACACAGAGAGTTTCAAGTAACTTCTTACAGGAGTCACCATTACAGCCCTTTCCTCCTACTGGAAACATCTCCACACAAACCCAACACAAAGAGCTACTTTTACTTTTTGTGGGGAGGTTGACAACAGTGCTTTCAGTCAATAGGAGAAGAAATAGTCACTGTAGATAAGATGATTACAGAAATGTGTAAGACAGGTCATCATACAACTTCATTTAGACTCCCAAATCAAATCCAAGAGCTCATTATGCCTATGTCTGATGAAGAGCCCTCTGCTTTCACAAATTTACTGACTCTGCAAGTACTTACAGACCATGACCGAGTCATGTCTTGACCTCTGCACATCCTCTAGCTCAATGGAGCTCTGTCAGGCTTTGGTCCTGGGGTGCACATGGCATCCATACTTTTCCTGTGAGCCATTTCTCATCTTCTTCTTTTCAAATCTGATGTATGAAGACATTCTTGGAATGCTTTTTTGTAGCCATTTCCTATACTTTGCCATCTTTTCAAGTAATGAGGTAAGCATAACCCAGTACAACTTCTGCTATAGACAACCCTCACTGCTGCTACTGATTGATCTTCTGCTTTGTAGACCAAGACTTACTACCTTGCTTAATTACACACGTTGTTTGATAGTGTTCTTTTCTCCTTTTAGTGCTTCTCCGTCTCACCATCTTCCTTTCCTCAATCACATATAAAACATCTAGTTCTTTACACTGATGTATATGATTGTGATTGATATTATTAAAAGTCGTGTAATTTTTTTCACCCTTTTCATTAGGCAATTCACATGTCATTGAGTGAAAGACCTGTCATTACCCTCATTTACCACTTTTTTGCAGCAGTTTTGTGTTGAACTTTTTAACAATCTTGGTGATTCGAGAAATAAATGTCACATAGCTCATGAAAGAACATGAACTGTCTGTGTACATTCTTTTTTTTTTTTTCAAAAAGAGTTTATCTTCTTCAAATTAAATTAAGCTACACAAATTTCAAAAAGGGCATAGTATTTTCTTTTGGCCCCTCCACCAGAATAAACAGGATTCAAGCTAGCTCCACCTCCCCACTCCCATTACTCATATTCCTTTGGGGATTTGTAACATTGGAGATATGTGGTGACCACTGAGGAAATTGCTCTAAGTGATATTGGAGTAATTCCCCTTCATTTTAGTAATAAAGGTTGCATATGTTTTATGAGAATAGCACCCCTGCAGTACAGAAAGCTACTGTGATCCATCACTTTAAATCAAGAAATCATTTGACACATTTATTTCCTGAACAGGAAGTGTTCTGTCAGATCAGTTGGAAACCCTGAAATCTGTACATGTTAAGATGAAAGTCAAAATAGCAGGCACTGCTATTTTACTGGAGCAGTTCCATTTTCATATGGAGGCCACTCTGCCAATGGGATACTGAAGAACTATCTCTTTCTTTCATTTCAAAGTGAATATGTCTGAAGAAATCTGTTAAAATAGAGATAGTAGCTAGTGACTTTTAGAGGATAAATTATGGATAAGTTATGTGGTAGAATCTGATGCAAAATAAAAATATGCTTCAAATATACCATATATTATATAAAAGTGGTTTTAGCAGGGGAAAAAAAAAAAGTGAGACAATTTCCAATGTTATTTTAATCAGAGAACTGTAACATAGATTTTACTAGTTTAACACAAATCTGGTTGACTCAAAGGTGTACACAGCAAAACCAAACCTGGGCAGTTTGAACACGACTCATAAGCAGGGAGGTGGCCAGAATAGCCAGCTACACTTCCCTTGAAAGCATCAGTTGTTCAATAAACATTCTGTCAAGGTACAGAAGGGGCTTCCCACCAGATTACTAATTGTGTGTATGTGTGTGTGTGTTATAGCCAACAGAATATTCTCAGGCTGTGTCAGCTTTAGCTTAAACATTGCTAATATAAAAACAATGCTGGAGATGTGTAAGCCTTGTATGCCAGCTGCATTTTTATTGGCCGTCTGCAACTTCAAAGACTTTCCTGCTCTAAAGCCCAAGCAGGTACTGTAAGCTGCCTTCAGACCTGCCTTTGCTGGTTTGTCGATTCTCAACATGGCTTTATCTGTAAGTCAGTGGGGTTTTTTTTCAGTGTGAAATTAACTTGAAAGTATGTTCTTCTTGACCTGATTAAGATTTTTTTTTTCAATTTCTATGTTGCTAATAAATATGCATCACTGTTTTCCCCCTTCTTTGATTCTCTCTTATTTCACCTGTCAGAGATCTGTTTAAGTAACAGATGCCTAAAGTATTTTGACAGGGTGTTTGTTTCTGTTTCCAGCATAAAACTCATGTGATGACAAGCAGACAGTAAAAAGAGATTTGCCTTAAATGTGCTAGAGACCCGCTTTTCCTCCTTTCTCTGCCACTTTAAAATCTGCTTTAGTGTTATTACTTTGGCACGTGCCTTAATGAAAAAAATTCCTTCCTGCCCAGGACTAGGGAATCCTGATCTTCACTCTTTTTGAACAGACATTACTTGTCGAAGTTCTTCATATGGTTATGAAGAGGTATTTGTGTCTAGGAGCATTGTTGAAAACAATACGTCTGTCCATCATCTTGAAGGCACAATTCTTGAACATCTCAAACAGTTGCGAAGGATTCCCTGAGACATCTGCTATACTCCTGAAAGTCAAGTACAGCAGGTATGTCTTGAAATTAATTTGAAGAGTTCATATTCAGAGTTGTATGTGTGTATCAGAAGCAAAGATATTGAAGCATACCAATGCTTAAATTTAGCATGTCTTGGTTCTGGTGTCAGATATCCAGTAGAATTACTCTATTTTGGGTAACTACGTGGAATTCCAGTATTTTAATTAAGATAAAAATCTACTATTCTATGATTCTCTTGGTGTTATTTGTGAAATAAGCCCATGTTGAATAGCATATAAAATGCAGTCACTGTATTTTTAAGTTGTCATTTATAAATATGTATGATTTTTGTCAATATGGCATCTTTACCTGCACTACCAGCATTTTATTGTAAAACTTATTTCAGTGAAGATCCGTATGGTCAATAGTACCTCAAGATCAGATGTTATAAGTTCAAACATGTCTTGGCATCTGGACTGTTTTGGACCTTTCTAGTTTGTTCAAACCACACGGTGGAAAACGGTTTAGAGATGCCCCAAGGAGCAGCACACAGGAAACAGATGGAAAATTGTCCCATGTGTCTCAATTAAATAATCCCTCCATTTCCATATATTAATTGTTATATGGTGTTAACACCAAAACTTGCTTTACGGTATTGTGGATATACACATTTGGACAGATGATACGTGAAATATTACACTGACATGTACTTCTGCTTCTCAGGCTGCAAGCTCTCTGCAGTAAGGCCTGTCCCTTATTATGTCAAAGCAGCAGCTAGTCAAATGGAGTCCCGAGCTGGGATGAGGGCTTTAGATACTCTTATAAAAAGATGTAGTAAAGACCAGGTTGCTGAAACTGAAAAATACATTAAGCATCCAACTGAATTTCCACATTGTTCCCTATTCTTAAAAATAAAAACTTGGCACGGCAGCAATGGATCTGCTTTTCTGAAGTTTTTGTCTTAAAGTCTTGCGTTTAAGTATAAACGATGAAGGTTTGCATGACTACAAAAAAACATCTTTACTGTATGTTTTCAGATGAACCATCCACTGCCTGATTAAGTGTCAGCACTATAGCTGGACTGCAAGACGCTGAAATTCATTTCAGTCTCAATATGTTTAAAGTTCATTTTCAGGCATAAGCCTGCAGATAAAATCAGCTCAAAATCCGTAAGTCAGCATGGCAGAGAGATTTCAGGGCAGCCTACCTGTCTGTGGCATTAGGGGAGGAAAAGCCCTTTGAAGTCACAGATGGCCAATAAAAATGCAGCTGGCATTCAGACTTTAAATGGCTCCAGCACTGAGTTTTTACATCACTGTTACTTAAGCAAAGACTGAAAATTTTCACAAAGTGCCTTTGAATACACAGTAAACTTGTGGATCTACAGTGTGGCCGAACTCCATCATTCTAACGTCCTTGTCATTAAAACAAATTGTGAAAAACCTTCCAGATAACTTAGATGCTGAAAAATGTGAAAGCTCTAGGCTGCTGTCATGCCCAGGGTCAAGAATGGCAAGATCTTGCAGTGGTTCCTGGTTCCCCCTCTGCAGGGCAGTACACCAGCTGAAGAGGGTCAGAAGATCTGCTTGTGCCAAGGCTGGGCGGTTACTCAGGCAGGGCCAGGTGAAATCCCTGGTGACATCTCAGAAGTGGAGACATGCATCTCATAGACTCATACAAGGGCTTGGTTTTCTCTGCATTTGTAAATTGCCTAACTGTTCTCTTTCTGCCGGGCAGCTCTGTGGAGATGACATGGCACAGAAAGTCAGGAGGAAGGTGAGATCTTCTTCCCCTGGCATGCAGTGGGAACTGGAAGAGTTGGCAGGCCTTGTCTCTGCTTTGACCCCTTGATGGATGCAAGCTCTTTCCACGGCCTTGTACAACCCCCATCACAATGATACAAGAGTTTCTGAGCTTACTGACACAGCTGGAAGACATGAATGAAGTTGGGATGGCTGACTCTCAAAATTAAAAACAGCCCCCAGCTTTCTGAATTATCCATGTTTATTGCTTGAATTAGAAAAATGTTTAAGGCAGACACATTTGATACCCTTAAGAACTTGGTTAACTTTGCCTTTCCATGTGATAGAATGTGATGTGTCTATTCTAAAACTGGAAGGACTTTCAAAGCTGTTTTTCTGGCTTATAAAGATATTCCAGGAAATCTCGATCAGCCTTCTTTTTCCTGTGGACAGGTTCAAGAGAATAAGATGTCAGGACTAGGCAAGAGTGGGGACATAAAGCTGTTCTTTTATTGTAACAAGTTCATAGTATGGAAATGGTTGACAACCACTGCAACTGGATTTTACAAGGAAATTAGAATTATCACACTAAAAAATCCCCCATTTTTATCATTCATAAGTCCTGAAATAGCATGTCATGGGTGTAAGCACTGAACATTGCCTGTGCTTAGCCTCAGGTTAAGCTAATTTAGAGGAATTATAGATAAAATTTTATTGTTGCCACTTGTGGTTTTTTTTTTAATGATGGCTGTTAGCAGCTGTTTGGTGGTTTGAGGAGTTAGAAATAGCCCAAGCACAGCTGGATCAGTAAGCAGAGTTCAGGTAAAGCAGCAGCTGAAGGTGCACAGGGCTTTGCTATTTCCTCACTGAGCAACCCTGTACCTATGTCGATGACTAACATTGCTAGTTTATTTGAGCAACTTTGTATAGTGGAAGGTGACCTTGCACATGGCCGGGGGTGGAAGTTAAACAATCTTTAAGGTCTCTTCCAAACCAAACCATTCTATGATTCCCAGGTAATTTATGCTTTTATTCTACTATAGAGCATGTAATAAACAAACTTTCCTTAAAAAATGTTTGCAGATGTTCTCCTTTGGAGTTTTGTTTTGTTTTGTTTTGTTTTGTTTTTTCATTCCAATTGCAAACTTCATATACTTCTCAAGTAGTACAGAGTCTTGTGTTTGAGAAAGAAAGCACATTTTAGATGTTGTCACCATTTCTGCACCTCACAAATGAGATCAGCTTCAGCTTAGCTCCATCATTTCATCCCGGTGCAACAAAAACGTCTTTATCCTGTGTTGAGACCTCACCAGATTAGCTTCTGGTTTTGAGTAGAATGAAGAAATAGTTAGGAAAAAACCCAAGCATTGCTATTTACAAACAATATGCTTTGCTAGCCCGATAAAAACTTGCTGTTCTACATAAATGCATCAAACATTCATTGGATTAGAAGTGTAGAAAAGCAAACGTGTTCAAATCTTAAACACATCATAATTTTAAGCGTCCAGAAGTGTTTAAAAAGTGTTGGTAGGAATGAGCACGTATATCCATTCACTACTTAAATATCATAACCTGTTTCTTTTCTAAACACAAGTGCAAGGGAACAGAACACGTTTAAAATGTTAAACACATTGACATGTTTACAATGTGTTGCAAGAAAGTGTTTAACTTCTTGCGCTCCAAAGCTAAACACTTTGGAATTAGAGGGTTTACTAATTCTGCATTTATTCAATATGACTATCACTAACTGACACTTATTGGATAAAGTTTGAATGGATTCAGAGTAGATTAAAAAAACGAATCAGACAGGCAGGAATACTTTGGCTTTGGAACCATAAGGGAAAAAGATGTGAGTTAATAGTCTGGAGTGTTTTGCAGTTTATGTATATGTCCCAGTGAGCAAATAATTAAAAAAAAAAATGACCTTAGATTTATGGACTGTCCCATATCTGGTTCATGTAAATACTAGTACCAATCATTAGTTCAAATTAGAGGTCAAATTAAAATTCATTTACAAGGTGCATTTAAAATAAGCCTTTAAAAATAAAATCAAGTTCTAAGTAAACCGCTATATCATTGGACTCCTGGTTCACAAAATTAACCCTAGGAATCCTGGTTTGATGGAATTGGCAAAGCAATACTGTAAGAGCAGGATGTGAAAGTAGCATTGATAACCTTTGCAGGTGGCATTTTTTAAGTAAACTGTTCTAGCCTGGTTTTCTTTTTTTATTGTCACAATTCTGAGGCTTTACATAGTTTAATTTCTAAATACCATGGAACCAAAGATAAGCTCAGTGCTTTTAGCCCAATCTAATTTGCATGGAAGCTCCCCCATCAGGGAGCTGGGCCTAAGCCCATTTGATGAAGAAGATGCACTCTACTATTTCTGGTGTGAGTCTCTTGGAGCTTGATATCATCCTGTGCAGGAGCTGAAGCTGCAGACTGGTGATTTGTCAGACTTCAGATACAAGGGTCCAGTTGCAGTACAGGGCACCACATTGTTACACGTGCTTATTCCAGATGTAAAATAGACTAACAAAATGTCTGAGTGAAAGCATGGAACTCTTAAAACCCATCAGAAATTGAAACTCTCCAGAAATGTGGAGGATGGCCGAAGGCAGCTTAAACATCACTTTTCTGGATCTTTAGCCAGCAGGTGTTTCTGGCAAGGAAAAACAATTAGAAAAAAGCCTTGTTGCTGACATCCTTTCTCATCTTTTTCACAGGTTTAATTTTGGGCAGTGAAGGCTATTACTCTGTATAGCATGCATTTGGGAAGTCCTGCATTCCACAGCACCTTCCTCCCAGAATGTGAATGATGCATTTTTAAATGGAAACAGAAGTGAAAAATTGGTGTAACTGATCTAAGGTTAAGAGCTATATTTGGGAAGTTAAGGCTGCTTTAATTTGAGTGATGGGTACTTTCACTTGAGGGGTCCATCCAACCCTAATACCTGGTTTCCTTCCCAGAGATGTAGTGTGTATCCTTGGTAAAATACAAGATAACTGTGTAAGAGAAAATATCAGGATTGTAAGAAGTTGCCTGAGATGAAGAACCGTAGGTTTCAAAGGCAGCAGAATGCAATGGGTATCAGAATGGGCATAGCATGGTAAGTGTTTGATGAGGAAATGCTTACATTATGAAAGAAGTTATTAATAAGAGTATTGAAACAAAAAAAGAACTTTCATCTGAGAGTATATGAACATTTTAAATTTTCTGTTGGATACAGGTGCATTAGTGAAGATCACAGTTGCGTAATACCAGGACTTTTGGTTCAGAGGAAAGTAGACTTGTTCAGGAAATGAAATCTAGGTCTAAATAACAACTTGGAAAACTGTAATCTATAAAAAGAGAGGTAGGGGAGCATATTAGTTCTTGAAAGGATGTCCAGGCTTTTTTTTTTTCCATGGAGAGAGTGTCGTTACTGCAGTGGTAGGGAACATAATTTTTCTACCCACCCTTTGGACTGTGCCAGGCACTAAGATACTAAGTTATTTAAGATACCAGGGTGTGTGAAGGTTTCCTTTTCTTTATAAAAGAGAGAACATCAAAGTCTACCTGGTGATAATATGACCCTATTTGTGATAAGGGCATTATCTACAGTAAACATGCACCTATATTATCTGTGAATGCCTCTAGGGCAGTGCCAGTGTGGAAGTTGCAGATTTTAAATATTGTACTTAAAACTGGATGTGTTTATGAAACAGTAGAAAAAATGATGGTCTAAGAGGTCACATAGATGATGTTTACGCATGGAATTTCCTGTGACTTCTTTTCCTCATTGAGTTGTTTTTTCCAGCTACATGGGTATAATTTGCACACAGAATAACAAATCAGACAGAATTTTGGTGCTACAGATTTGTGCTAAATAAGCCCTCCATATATACAAGCACACATTTGCCACTTCTTGTTCAAGTTAAGTAAGGACTGATGTTGCATCTGCAGAAATGGGACTTTCAAATTTTCAGTGCAATCAAACTTTTCAGGAAACTGTAAGCCAGATAGCACGTTAATGGACTCTGATAGAGCCTGAAGGGAGAAATCTTAGATGTTGATGGAATTTTGCTCATAGGCAGAAAGATTATGATTCTTAAGGTGTTACAGAAAATGTACAGGAAAAGACACATGAAGGTCATTTAGACATTGGAAAACCAGAAATGCTTTTTTACTGGCTTCAAATAAGTATCACATTGAGGAAGTTGTCCAGACCTCTCTCTACTGCCAGAAATATAAACCAAGTGAAAGTGGCTTGTGTCAGTATAGGGAAAACTGTCTCCTGAAGCAAAGTAGGTGGGTTTGTTTGCCTTGATGAAGAGAAGTTGTGTATGTGTCCTAGAATATAATTCTGGTTTTTATGTGTGATGGTGTTACTAGACAATGCATCTGAGTAGAAGACTGTATACTGATCATCACACATAGAGAGAGACTATCACTCCACATTACACCAAGTCTCCAGGATGGTAGAAGTAGGTACTGAAATAATACAGCATCTTCTGAAAAGGATTGTAGGGTCAGATTCTGATGGCAGAAGGGCGGAGGGGAGCCAGTGAAGGATGAAATTGTCTCTACTGACTTATGCAAATGCTAGCATCACCAGAAGTTTGCAGAGTGTATAGAATCAATGTGATGAAACAAAAACTTGTGATTTGAGACCTCTGAACCAACACATCTTTGTTAAAAGAAATGCCAGCTATATTTAACATTTCATATTCTCCATGATGACAGTAGGCAGTAGAGCCACTTTAGGCTGACACACCCAGAAGTGAGGAATAGAGAAACGCTCCTTCCAGCTAACAGAAGAAAGAAAGCAAAGGCAAGTGTAGTAGGATCAGGCAGCTGACCAGGCAAGCTGTCCTACCCAGGACTACATGCATGCCGATTTTACAAAGAAGATGGAATTTGTTGTGCATATTGTGTGTTCACCCCATGCTCACCAGCAAGAATTTGGACATGGGATAGGAAAGGCCTCTCTTACACTTCTGATCTCCCACTGGTTTCTGAATAGCTCTGTGTTTCTGTCTTGGGAAATGCAACGGAAACAGAAAGCTAGCACTTAACCTAGCACATCCTGATGCAGCTTCTTGCAGCTTGTGACTTTCAGCCTTATGTTCTGATGTTTCCTACTCTGAGAGCTCTTTCCACAGAGGTCAGTTCATTAGCAATCGTTATTCTACTGAGCCTAGGCCATTGAATGTTTTGGCTTTAGGCTGATTATCATCATTTGACTACAGCATCCTCTGGTTAAAGGCAATGCCCAGACTGACTTTCTCTGGAGACACTTTTCTCATCAGTCTAATGTTTTATTACTCTGAGTCATCACTAATGCTGACACAGTGTTGGTCAGGCTTCATCTTTTCATTCTGCAAGAGGTTGTCTTAGATCTGTGAAAGTCTGGTGAAATCTGCCACTGGGTGCTTGGCAGGTGGGAGTCACTCTGATATGCAGTCAAAGGCTCTGGTAGCACCACAAACCCTACATTTTTGCTTCATACTCTATTCAGGTGTTTTTGTTGGCAGAGAAGAGACAACAGGTGCAAATCAACACAGAGGCATATGTGAAATTACTGGTTCAGTGGAAGTTTTCTTGCAGAAAATACATCTGAGACATTGCTAATTAAGATGCTAATCTCATCTCATGCACTCTTCACCTGTATAATGAGCTTGAAGGAAACCTCTGTATCTAAACATATGCGTGTTAAGTATGGGAAGCAAAGAGGTTTCATGTATCACTTCAGAATGATATGGCTGATGTTTAAAGGCAGTGAGGACGGCAGACTTGCTTGCTGACATCAGGATCTATTTCTGAGAAAGCAATAGATTTGATATGTTTTTTTTTGTCATTTGCAGCACAATGGAAACACTTCTGTTACGGAATTATGAGAATCATTAATTTCCTGAGTTCCATGATTTTTCTGAAGCTGCATGTGACCTTTTTTCAGAGAATGGCATTTGTGTGAGTGAACAAGGGAATGGAAGGGAATATGACAACTGGAAGTGAATTCCTCATAGGAATGTGAGGAGTCAGACATAAAATATTTCCCCTCATGACCAAAAGGCTAGATCTACAGCTTATAAGAAAGGTCTCAGGTTGTGCATGCAACACAATGGCATGGATCAGGCAGAAGAGTCGAGTGGGGTTCCTTGAAATCTTAATGCTGGGGGAAAATTATGTTGCAGCTAAACTACAAGTGCATGGACACTGAAAACAAAGATATTTAAAAACTATCTGAACTAAATTTACTTTCGTATAAAGCATTTTTAGTCCCAAGAGACTGTTTCTGCACTGGTAATTCTGTTGGAAAAACCCTGGAAGCAGAAAAAAAAGAAAACTATTTTGTGCTTATACTGGAAAAAAAGATTGATTACAATGGAAGGCAAATAAAAAAGCAGAAAAATATTTTTAAAAATAAAGTCATTTTTTATGCTTTTAAAGATAAGGACAGGAAATGTTTTTTCAGTCTTAAAGAAAATTCCTTCAAACCTTTGTCTGAATTTCTTTCCTTTTTTCCTAGTCTTCAGTCATTTCTTTTGAGTATCTGACACTCTTTTGGTCTGTCAAATAATCCAGATAATTCCATAAAAGTGTTATGTTCTCATCACCATTTCTTTACAGTATGTTTTTTCTGTTGCCCACACATTAAAGCAACAGGGATTTTATGTTTACTGCTAGTTTATCAATGAAAATGTGAATACCCTTCATTAGTATTTGAATATTAATTTCCATTAGTATTTTAATATTAACTGTGTTATTTCAGATTCCTATTGAACGAGTCAATGACAAGTCCTCGTCAACACTTTCTAAAAACTGTCTGTTATCCTGTGCATAGCTATTTACCATGTATCCCACTGATCATGCACAGTCCCAATTACGATACTTGTGATACTGATTTAAATGCCCTGCAAAAGTTTATAGATACGATTTTTTGCCTAGAAATTTTATTTTTTATCAATATCACATACAGAATGCTAATGAAATATTAAAAGACTTCTTGTGTCTTTATCTATTTTTGAAAATCTCTTTTATTTAGGCTTTATTTATCTCTTATTTAAGTCTGCTATCCTGCTTGTTTAATACTAGTGTGATATTAGTCTTTCTGATCTGTAACACTCCTAGTGCTGCAAAAACTATTAAAATATGCAGTTTTTTTCAGAATAGTGGGTTTTAAAGTTTTTTATAACCAATGTTTAACTTTAGTATTTGCTATCATAGGGCCATACTCATCACCTACCTGTTAAATCGATGCTTGATTAACTGCTTTCTTGAAAAGTGGTTCATCTTTGTGTATATATGATTCTTCTTTTATGAAAGTATTAAAACAGGAAGAAATACAAATGCTTCTGCTTTTTTAATAGTATCAACACATTTACTTTTTTCTTCACATGAAGGAAAAGAGCATACTGAGACATATTTTTTGTTTCCAAACACAAAAAGCCCTCTTTTTTCTTTTCCCCTGAAAGCTATTAGTCTGATAGGTTTTGTTTTCTCTTAGCTAATTTTTCAATTCATAGTTTTGAATTATTATCAATTACTAGCTATTCTTCCTTCACAGCATTTATTATCTATATATTTTTTTATTAATTATCTATGGTGTGCTGTTGACTTGACAGTAAGATTTGATGTCTTTTTGGCTGAAGTTGTTTGCTGTCCAAAATGAATCACGGCTCATGGGACTGTTAGTAAGTTCTACCTAAATCAGTTTCAAACTCCTTTAGACATTGATTTAAATGGAAGAAAGACTGGACTCAGATGTGGCTCTCTAAATTTACCCTTAAGATTGTTTAACTTCTGAAAACAGAAACGATACCTTCCCCATCTTTGCCCATTCACAAGGCCTGAGAGAGAAGTAGAAAAAGACAAAGCAGGATATGAAGGGGAGACATAGGAAACCTGAGCTCACTTCTTTGCATTGCTTCAGGCATTCTATGGTATGTGAGCAAGTAACATTGACCTTCTGTGCCTTCCTTCCTGCAGGATGGAAATAACACTATTATTTTGCCTTCAGAGTACTCTGAGAAGAAATCTTTAATGACTATGAAGTGCTTTGAAAACATTATGATTGGGAAAAAGTAAACAAAATATCCAAACAAGCCATTTCTATGCTACTCTTCACTCCCGACTCAACGATATTAAGGATCAATCTCCGTGCTCAAAATCAGAAGTCTTCCAATTCTGATGGTCATCCGTGGAAGGCAATGGGTGAAAGTTTCAGTGCCTCCTTCATTCTGTGACCTCTCCAGTGACCTTGTGGTTGTTTTTTTCTCTGAGGTTGGTTACTGCTTGCTCCTTGAAAGCTTCCAACTAATGTCTTCTTCAGAGCTGCAAGTTGGAAAGTGTTTTGCTCCCACACATACGCTGTATTATTTTGTTCCATTTCTGGTTTCCTTGTGCCACCTCTTTTTAGACTTTGTATTTTTTCTCATATTCAGCATTACCTTTTTTGACTGGATATTGATCATCTCCCAAATGTTGCTTATTAAAGGGCTGAAGCATGTCTGTCCATGCACTGGTTACCACTTGATGCCTTGAGCAAAAGCTCTGCTGTACTGCTGGGGCTGTACCACAGCGTAGCTCTCCTTAGTTGGGATGCTAGCTCTCCTCACTCATACATGTGCAGACTGGCACTGTTTCCAAAGCCAAATATATTACACAAGCTTGTAGTTACACGTCAGGGGGTGGTAAGAGGATGCTGTGTGTTACCAGCAGGTTACCTCAGTGATAAAGAGTGTGGAGACTTGATGAAATAACTAGTCCTGGTACAGAATGAATTTCTTTCTGGTGTGTCAGGAGGAGGTTTACATTGAGAAGAATTCGTGGATCTCATTCACTGCACAGTTCCTCAGATATGTATGTATCATCAGAGACTTGTGGGTGAAGCTGGAATTGCTCCTGGATACCCTTTATTATGAAACCCCAGAGCAATAGAGGTTAGATAACTGACTTAGCTCTTGTTGCTTCCTTAATCACTCTTCTACCCATACACATTACCTACGCATTTTTTGGCTTTAAAACATTTATGGTTCTCTCTGGACCTAGTGCCTTTCCACTCCATTTATGTCACAGCAGGACACTTCATAATCTCAAGTTACATATTTTTCTTTGCTACAGCAATGGTGTAGGTGTAATTTACACTCATCTGACAATTTACAGCAATTCTTTTATTGGCATGGATTCAGCTCTCAGCTAAACAGTGCATCAGATTCAAGCACAATTCCAAAACATTTGCATGGAGATAAGGAAATCAATGATGGGTCATTATTTCAGTAGCTCGTTACTGTGAATGCAATGTCATGTAACTTATAAGTCAACAGAGAGTAAAATACATAAATTGTATACAAAATACTCTCAACAAATATTCCTTTTTAACTGCCCATCTCACTATTACACAACCTTGGGTAACTTGACCTTCTTAATTGCCATATTCACAGTAGAAATTTGATACTGGATTGATTGCAAGTGTATTTCTAATGGATTTTCCCCAGAGACATTACAATAAAGTCTGATGAGAATCTCTTTCTTTCTATTACTTGTAAAAACGTTCTCCTTAGAAACAGTTTTAACAAATTATCATCTGTTTAGCTTTTTTTTTTTCCTTTTGATTGCCTTTTCAGGCTTTGTGTTCTTTCAAATTTATTTATAGAATTTATTCTAGAAGACTTCAGTTTCCTATACTTAGTGAGGACTTCAACTCAGGACACCTTTAGGATGACTCTGTGAGTCATTAAACTCTGAGTGCAAATGCCAGCATTGCCTGTCTGTGTTAGCATTTGCACTGGTTCAGCTGGTAGCTGTGATACAGGGAAAAGCCCCGATTTGAAGCCTGATGGAAATTTGTGCAAATTGTAATTCTAAGAAGATTTTGTTTGAAGACAGATTTGACACCACAGCCAAAAACAGAGGATGGGGGCCTATCAAAAACACATTAACACCACAGTAACAACCAATGATAGTGAGATGAGATTTGGCCTTCAAGGAGGCTGGAAAGAATCCAAAAGAGATCAGATAGGGAAAAACAAAAAGAACAGAAATATGAAATGGAATGCTGTAGGAAACCTCAGAAACAAAGACTGAGACAGTAGAAAGTGGTGGATCTTGGATGGGAGAAGTCTTGACTTCTGAGAGAAGAGATAACAGTGATTCCAGAGAGGTGGATGGGAAGGAAATTAAATGAAGAGAAGGAATTGCAGAATTAAGACGTTGTTCTGCCCCTTTTGAGAATAAGAGTCTGAGTTTATCCTCATCAGATCAAATAAAAAAGTTTTCCACTACTGGAAGCTCTTTGTGAGCCTTGTTATCTGACACAAAAAGAGTCAGGCCATACAGTGGGAAGGATACCATCGCTATTAGAAAGCAGTAGGGACATAGGTAATCTCTATTATAGACTCAGTTTATGAGAGGCCAAATTCTGCTCTCATCTTGCCTAGCAAAACCAGTTTCCCAGATAAAATTCCCACGGCTTACAGGAGCAACTTAACTGTGTAACTGAGACCAGAGTTTGGCTCTAGTATCAGAAACCAAGAGCCCTTACTGAACCTCAAACACAGAGAAATTAATTTAGCTGAGTTGCATACAGCCTCCAAATAGGGTACAAAAGAGAGCAAGAATTACAAAAATTATTTGATATATTCACATATGGATAGAGATCTGCTCTTTTGTAAAAACCTGTGCATGTGTTAATCCTATCTGAATTAATTTATTTCTTATATTTATGATTTCTCCTAGAGAGATTCACAACCCATTTTTACTTAAAATCTTGTTATATTTCTAATCTGCTGTCATTTTAATCTCAGTCCACATCATTACTATCAATCCCAAAGAAGTCTTAACTGAGACACTGTTGAGATGTTAAACACTGTGAGAACTTCAGGCAAATAAAGACCACTATGTTTGGCAATACTAAAGCACAAAATGTTATTGTTAATAATGGAGTTATTAAGGTATTTGAAAAGTAAATAATTAAACATCTTTGGTTCCTCTGACATTAAAAAGTATTCTCAATTTTACAATATAAAGACCAATAAAATCAGACATGGATTCCTTGAAATAAATGTACCTTTTTCTTCAGTGTATTTCAATGAAGTATGTTCTATGAAACACTCATACTCTGCCTTTCAGAATTGCTGGAGGAGAGAATGGCTCTTTAACATCAAGCATAATTATGCACTGATCATAAAAGGAATGTCTTGCCTCATGTAGGAGTGTCCTGTAATGAAAAATTCTTCAAATGAGTTAAGCCAACTAGAGGAATTCCTGTATTGAGATGCTGGGATGAAGTCCCTAATTCTATGAGTGATGTTTCCCTAACTTATAATTTTATTTTTTAAAATTGTTTCAAATATAAAAATCCAACCCTAAAAAAGTCCAAAGTTTTGGTAGAAATGTGTGGAACACTGTCAGCCCTCCCTGGGCTGAGCTGCTCACAGGCTTAGACTGGATTCAGAAACTTGGTGCTGGTAGTAACTGTCTATTTAAATACAAAAACTTGTGGAAGAACTGTGCTGAGATGTACTTTAACCATAATAGTACTTTAAAACTTCCTTTTCGTGTCTGTAAATTTAAACTATGCCTCTCTTAGTAAAGCTTAAAGGAAAAGATATGTATTACCTCTTGGATTTTATTAAATTCTATATGAATTTTATAAAATTGATGAAGACAATGCCAGAATAGTGGAAGAAAATGTTGGGATAGTTTTTAAGTGAAAGTAAAATACTTGCATAAAGATCTTTAATCAGATTTATGCCTGCTTAAGAACTAATTTAGTGTTGTTTTCACTGCAATATTTACTGGAATATCATTTAGAAATACACTCAATGTCTTTGATTAAGAGCAGTCGGACACCAACAGCAAACATTCTTCATTTCCATGATTTAAATGAAAAAAGAAAGATCCATTGAAGAAGGTGAAATTATCGGAGTCCAGGTTTTTCCCTTCCCTTTCTCCCTCCTTTCAGTTAGTAGTTGAGATCATATTTTCCATTTTAAATGCACTCTTAGATTAATGGATAATCTTGGCTCACCTAGGACTATATGCTGCGGATTTCCTTCCCTGCTGACTGTGTCATCTGGTGTGTTTGTGCAGCCCCACAGTGACTTGCTCACATCCGAGATAAACAAACTTTTTTTCTCATTTTCTTTATTCACTGTCATTTCCCGTGATCTCCTTCTCTTTGAACGGTTCACTTTAGGTTTACTAGAGCTCCATGATGGGTCTATGCAAAGCGTTGTAAAGCTTGGTATTGGATTATGACATTGCCACATGACAAATGTCTTGTACTGATGATATTACCTTTTCCAAATCATATTAGTTAGAAATACAGCAGGCAAGCAAATGGTCCATGACAGTGGATCTTGTTCACAAGCATCTTCTCTTTGAGAAGCAGTAACAGTTTGGTAGGAAGTTAACAGAAATTAGCTCCAAAACACAAGATCGAATCAAGCCCCAAAATCGTAGCAGTGGAAAACTCCTTGGACCATTGCCATTTTTGAAAGGAAGAATATGGGTCAGTGTTCATGCTTCAGGATAGATTGGATAGATACTGTGTGTTATGAGGAAGTATGCTTATAAAGGATTTTCCATAGTTATAAGCTAAGCATAAAAAATAAAGTTATTCTACCCTACAGCAGTATAAATTCAGCTGCTTGAAGAAACTCTAAACCGGTGACACTGGTCACGCAAGTTGCCTCGTCATATTCTGTCTTTCTAAATTATTTAAAAATGCCAAAGAAGGAGAGATTGTCAGGTTATTCAGAGTAAAGCCATTATCTTAGCAATTTTTTCCCCTTGTTCCCAAGGCTCCTTCTTGTCTCTGAGTTAATAATGTTTTTAAATTTAAGAAACTGATTGTGACAGATGGCTCCTGTGTACAACTGTGTGTGCGCATGTGTGTGTGTGTGCATACACACACTTTGAAGCATAGACAGAAATGTGATTTTTGCATTGCATGCATTACTTAGGTAAGAAACACAAAACCAAGCCAGTGTCAGTTGAACATTATTTTTATGGCTATATGATATGGTCGGTGAACGCCATTAGCAGGGAAAGTGCCAGTTCAGGAACCTGAAGGCTATAAATTTTCTGTGCAGCAGAGATACAATGTAAGGACTAGAAAGCATAGCTGTCCTGCAATGACTCACTGCTTTTTTTAAACTTTCTGGAGGGTCTTATGAGAGCCTGATGAATTTTTTTTGTGTTTCAAGCTATGCCAGGAGTTCTTTTGTAGCGAGTCTGTCAATGAAGATTTTACTAAGAGGTAGGTTCTGTAGTGCCTGGAAATAACCAGTGAGGAATGGAGTAAATGCTATGGCTAAAAAACTGCTGCAAGGGAGTATCTACTAACTTACAAAGCAATTTGATCACATCTGGATAAGAAAGTTAGGGTTTGTGGGAAGTGATTCTTCCTCCAGCGCCCTCAGTTCCTTAGTGATGGTGGGGGTTCTTGTTTTGAGTGTAATGGTGAAGTGAGAACAGAAATAGGCATTAATTAGGGTTAAAAAGAAGGACTTCTCACCTTACCTGGGAGCTGTAGTCTCTCAGCAGTTTGACAGGTGCAGTGGAGATTTGCTTAAACTTCAAGACTGAATTTTTGACTGTGCTTGGAAAAATAGTAATTTTGATTTGTAAATTACTTGACAGAGTCATTCCAACCCTCTGAGTGCCTGTCTACTGTCCCCAAGAGCTCTTTTTCTCCTATGACAATCTCATGAATTACCTTTTAATTTAAACTTGAGGTCTGATCTTCCACTGCTAAAGTCAATAGAAGCTTAATATTGGCATGCAGATAGCAACCTTGTGTTTTGCAGTAGGAAGACTTCTAAATATTTGCACATATTAACTTTTTATTTATGTATATATAATTAACATGTAATGCACCTTTATTAATTATAGTTTAAGGAGACAAAATCTGTTCCCAAGATTTGTATTACCCTTTTAATCTATGTTTGTAAAGCAAGTGCCTGAGCTTAAGGCCAGAGAGGTCCCAGAAGACATGTTCTTTGATCTTATATCATCACAAGATATATAGACCTCAATTTTCAGATTATTTACTATGTTTTCTTTATTGAATACTTTTCCTCATATTGCTCACTACATGAAGTCTTTGTCTGAGCTCATGATTTCTTTTAAGATGTGTTTATGTTTTATTTATGTGATTTTCTTTCAGTGTTGTTTTTGCAATGTTGGTAATAACATTATGAAAGGCAGAGACAGACATAGTACCAGCAAGTTCTGTCAATCGTGCATAGACTGGTTTATGCTCCTCAGTGCAGAGGAAACCTGGATAATCTCAACCTGGAGCAGAAAGCAGCACACCTATAGCAGATGTCAAAATCCTTGTCACTGAAGGGAGTTACTTTCTGCCCCTATTTACTGTTGTCATATTAAAATGTTTTTACAGTATTTGGTACGATTATTTCCTGAGTGAATGAGATGAACAGATGCAATGCTATTTGTTTATCCAAAGCCATAAAACCCCCTGTCCTTCATAAAATAAAAACTATATTTAGAAAAACAAAAAATGGAACAACTGAAAGTAAGGCAAAAAAAGGTATTTTTATATGTTTTGGGGATTTTTGCATACTACTTTATTCACAAGTGTTGGAGAATCACTTTCTACACAAGATTTTCATATTAAAAATAACTCTTGACTTCACTCTGACAGAAACATCCTCTAACGTGAATCAGGCTCCTTCAGGAAGGAAAGGAGTGTTTTGGGAATAAAATGCTTCCTGGAAAAAGCTAATTAGTATAAAAGGGAAACCGTAGGCAGCATCTGTGTAAATGTTAAGGGAAAACTGAAGTTATCCAAGTGTGTGAGATATTTTTCAGCAACAGGAAATCACATTCTTTTTCTCAGCTTCTTGCCTCTGCACTGCACAAGGTGTTTTGCTTCTTTCGGTGTTGTTTATGAAAGATTTGAAAAGGAAAAAAAAATAGGAGAGAATAAGTTATAAAATAAAAATGCATGGATATGACAACCTTCTTTGTCTCTACTCTTCAGTTAACTTCACTGATGAGTGAAGTAACTACGTTTGTGTTATGGATGCCTGTATTCCCTCAGCCCATGTATAACCCTATAACTTTGTTTTGCCTGTTCCTCAGGACCTGTAAGATGGTTAGCTACAGTGGCAGATGTGGCAGCTACAGGTTTACTGTGCACACAGGCGTGTTTGTCATGATGGTGGGGCCTCACGCTTGAGTTGCAGCCTTAGGAATTCTCTCATTGATCCCCACCTCTGGGAAAGAGGAGCCAGCAACAGCGAAGCCCAGGAGGGATGGTGGAGGTATTAGGTGCTTCCTAAGTGTTGGGAGCATCTTCACTGCATTGGGACCTCCTTCAATTTGTGCTAAGTGTCTGCTGCAGAGAACAGGGAGAAGCCAAAGGTCTGGGAAAGATGAAAAATATGAAAGAGATTCTCAAGAGCCATGTTGTCCAGAAAACCCAGGGGCTAAAAACTCCGCTCTGGTGAAGCAACTCACTACCAGCTCTGGTCTGGTATGCAATCTTGAGGAAGTCTGTGTCTAGTTTTGGGCTCCCCAGCTCAAGAGGGACAGGGTACATCTGGACAGTCCAGTGCAGGGCCACCAAGATGATCAGAGGATCGGAGTGTCTTCCTTATAAGGAAAGGCTGAGGGAACTGAGGCTGTTTAGTCTAGAGAAGAGAAGGCTAAGGGAGGATCTCATTAATATTTACAAGTATATAAATGGTGGGTGTCAGAAGGTTGGGACATCCATTTTTTTCTATTGTATCTAGCAACAGGACAAGGGGTAATGCAATGAAGCTGGAACACAAAAAGTTCCATTTAAACATAAGAAAAAAATATTTTACTGTGAGAGTGACAGAGCAGTGACATAGGCTGCCCAGGGAGCATGTGGAGTCTCCTTCCTTGGAGGTCTTCAAGACCCACCTGGATGTGTTCCTACACTTCTGCAGGGGGGTTGGACGAGATGATCTCTAAAGGCCCCTTCCAACCCCTACCATTCTATGATTCTATGGAGTCACTTTATGTCCAGATCTTGTCTGTGTCTCCCCACTTCTGTCCTCTTCTGCCACCTCTGCTTCAATTGCGGACCCCATAGGAGCAGAGAAATTGCTCCCTGCATACATTCAACACATTGCAAAAGTGGTTCTATTCTCCAGATGGAGTATGGTTGCCCCCAAACCTTCAAATAAATCTATGCTTAAGTGCATCAAATGATATGGTTTAGAAATCTGAAGGATATACTCAGTGTTCTTTCAGAGCTCCCCAGTTTGTGTCCAAATGGGCTCAGTATCTACTCTACTGCTATGATGATGATTTGGTTTTTATCATGTAATCCTACTCTATCATACAGAAACCGAGAATTACACAAAGACTTACTTTTGAAGAAACACCACAGTCATGCAATTCTGGTTTCTATCATCCTCTTGAAGGGGCATTTTCTGCTCTTACTTCTACCCTGGCAGGCAAGGAAGGATTTATTCTGACTTTTGTAAGCTAAAGCAGGCAGACCAGGAGCGATGGAACTACAACTGTTTAGTTTATAGAATCCTGTTATTTTAGTGTCTTGCCAGTTATATTAGAGTACCAACAGATGTTGCACAAGTGATTAGAGCCTATGCAGGTAAACAGAAGGAAACATCAGGGGTTATGATATGGCTGGAGTTTCTAGTCTTTGGTTAATTTGCCAGAACCCTGGATAAAATCTGCCTACCTGAAAATACGTTGCATTTGCTGTTTTCTGGGTTGAAAATAGTTTCCTGAGGAATATGCTTGTAATGTTGGCAGAGGGAGATAGATTGTTTATTTTTAAAAAAATAAATCAAGTGATCAATTTTCAGGAAGAGTAACAGTGACTGTTAGAAACATGCTATTGGTGGCTTCTAGATTTGGAAAGGCAAACATATTGTACATCACTTCTCATCTACAATATGTTATCTTTGACTATAAAAAGGCAGAGCTAAGCCTAGGTAGGGGCAATGGCTGGCTTTGGAGAGCAGAAGTCAGCCTGGAAACACAGGGCAGCTTTCAGCTGTAAGGCTGAACTTCTTCCCCAAGCTTATTTTTCCTCAGTAAGGTTACTGCGTGGTTCTTTCCTGTGTGCCAGATGTGCTACATACTACAGTTCATCAGGCCCCTTAACCAAGGTGGACATGTTCACATTTTCTTCTATTTGTTTTTGTTTACTAGGAAATAATCACTGGCAAACCCTGTTTCCAGATCAGAAAGTGCTGTAGCTAACACTACAGAGAGTGCATAAGGCAGAAATCTTCACTGAGGGAGCACTGAGTATGACTAGGCTTTGCACTCATCCTGCTCCCTCTGCAGCTGTGCCTCTGTGCCACAGCGTGAGGCTCGGATTCAGGAGATTTTCAGGGCTACCATTAATTCCAGTGGGAAATGGCACAAATGTTATGTAGAAAATTACATGGGAGGGAACTGCTGAGCTTTACACATTGGCTTCAATAGAGTCTTTCATACTGCTGGAAGACCAGAACCCGATCCTATGCTTTACTTTCTCTTGGATGTAACCTAAGAGGAAAAGTGGGAGACTGAACATTAGTTTTTAGGAATCTGGCTCTTCGCCTTTGATTTTATTCCAGAGCGGAAGTAGCAATGTTTGCAGCTCCCACGTTACCAGTGTATGTATCATTCCAGACAACAACTTCTTTGTTTAAAGATGCTTTTAAATATAGGATTGAGTGTATTGAGTGTACTGATGTTTAGCCTTGGGTTTTTACCCATATACCTGCAGGTCTTTCATAGCTGTAATCTTCTGTTGATGCATATGTTTCTGGTCTGCAGGCAGTATTTCACAGCATCATTAACTGCAGTATGCTCTTTAACAGAGAGCCATGGGAAACACCTGCCTTCTACGGTTGCCAAGTTTTTTTTATACGTAGTCTTCGTTGCATTGTGCTTATCTTTTATATATACATCCATACATATATACATAAATACATGCATATATAAATAGTCCTATATAAAGATATTCTGACAGTTGTCATGAAATAACAGTGCATCAGCAAATACCTTTAATATCCCTACTCTCACTAGTTTCATCATGTGATTTTTATAACAAATCATTGTTCTCAATGATAAATTCTTAAGAAATCATTGCACATTTTAATGAGCAGCAAGAAATTAATGAAAAAGTGACTACATTCCTTTGCAACATATGTGCATTCAGTTTTAATTTTAGGTGAAATTTTAAATTACTCTTTTTTTTTTTTTTTTTTTTCAATTAAGAGGACAGAGCTTTTGCTTCCATGGTGGAGAATCTGATTATATATTTAAAGGGCTAAGAAGAAAATTTAGACAGTAACAAATGAGTGTATATTTCTGAATAAGGCAATTATTTTTTTGTCTTGGAACAAGTAGAGCTACTGTGTTAATGTGCAAATGGCCCAGTTTCTATTTGGCACAACAAAATTAAAGATAAGGATGGAAAAATGCAAAACTGGGCAAGTTAAAGCCTGTGCAGGGCTAATTTCTAGGGAAACAGTTCAGACAAAGAAAAGCTGCATTTGTGAATTGATCTTTCAAGGGAATACTGTGCCTGAAGATGGAGAATAGGTTATCTTGGAAGGGTTACTTCTGCCACTGTCATACAAGCTATCAGTTTTCCAGTCCTAGTGTGAGAAATATAAAATCTCTACCTTGTCGAGGGAAAGCTGTCAAAGCGTCAGCTGTGGCCCATCAAAGCATTGATGCCCAAAAACAATGCTGATGGGTAACCGGTGTGGTACTGTGGTACTGCTGTGGAAGACCATGCACATAGTGTGTTAAAAGACTGCAAATCATACTGCAACTGCCATCTTGGGAAGGAAGATAAATATAATATTTAGTTTTTTTAAATGTTACTTCTCTGAACTGGAATAGAGAAGTGATCCCAAAGGGAGGAGGCAGTGTACAAGAACGCATGAACACAAGGATGTGGAGTATTGTGTGCCACAGAAAATTGCCAGACAACTTTGTAACAACAATAACAACAACAACAAAAAAACTTCCTGTCTTTTATTATGTATTATGCCTTTTCAGTCAACATTGATGTTCTCTTGCTAGGACAGGCTGGCAGCCCCCAGAGTGCAGCTCCTGTAGATGACTGTTTACATTTGGCTGTAACACATTTCCCATCCAACTGTTCCAAGATATTTTCCAGTTTAAATACAGCCCAAATCAGCCATTTACAAGGAGCTGTTGATGAACAAATATGCTTTGAGAACAAGCACAAACCTGTAAAGTCTCTCTCCATCTTGCAAAAGCATTTCAAATGCCTCAAAAACAAGGAGAAGAAATAGCATATTCTAAAGCCACAGAGGTGGGGTTATTTAAGTTTCCAAACATGTCTCTTGTTGTTAAGCCCTAGACGTGTTGAGAGATGGTGTGGACATGATGTCTCTGAGTTAAATCTGATCAACATCGTGGAAAAGCTAGTGTTGAGGATAAAATACAAATAAAATAGGAGTTTGTCAACCAGTACATTGTGAGCTGTGATTATGAGATTGTTAAAAGCCAACTGTGAGGGTCCTGGAGAAGCAGCCCTGTGGGTAAGGAGAGACAACTTGCTGAAGAAGCTACAAGCTGTCAACAGGAATAGTTAATGGAAGGGCTTGCAAAGGTGCGGCTTCCCCCACAGATCAGGTGGTGACCTTTCAGAGTGATTTCATCAGGGGAGGGGAGTGAGATGTACAAGGCAACGATCTTAGAGAATTGTGATAGCATTCCCTAAAGGGAGAGAGAAAAATAAATTAGATCAGTGATCTCCTTGAGCAGAGCTGCCAGTTGTTAGCATCTCCAAAGGAAGCACACAAGCCAAGATGACAATACTGAAGGAAAAGGAGAAATTCATTTGCCTAGATGTACAAATGTATTATTTTTTTATCGTTCTTACTCTGTGGGGCCCTGTCGTAAGAGGTCAGGGCTTGACAAATGCTGGTTAAACAGCCCCTTTCTGAAGATAAGCTGTGGCAAACCAGAGCAGAGAGGCAGGACTGAAAGTGTTGATTTCCTCAAGGTAGTATATTTGGAAGTGTCAGAGTCATGTTGGCTTCTGCTGCTGCTGCTTCTGTGGAAGAGGGATTGGCAAGGAGAGCCCTGGAATTTTTCAAAGGTATTGTTAGGCCTTCAAATGCAGTTGTAGTCTTGGCTAGCATTGGTGTCCCTCATTACCCTGCAGATGCAATGTCTTACAAATGTAATCTGAACTCATGCTTTTTAATGGAGCGTATGCTACTAATCACTTCAAAATCAGCATTATTTTTTTTTCCCTTTATAATAAGACTGAGTTTTTTATTTGAATGTGGATGGAGTTTTGCCAGAAAGGCTTATGTTAAGTGGTTTCATTCAGTAACATGAAAACTTATGTACTTGTCTCTGCAGGTACAGAAAAGTGGAAATCAAGCAGTTGCAAGGAATATAACTAATGACTCCACTTGTGTATGTGATTTTTAACAGGGAGAAAACTGGTGTATAAGTCTTTAAAAATGGGACTCAAAATGAGACAAAATTTCCTAGCTCAAGTGCTTTAGTCTGTCTTAAAACATGAGTATAGTTTTGTGGGGCCACCATGCATTATTGTATAAAATTTTACATGCATTAGTCAATAGTCAGTTGAGAAACTGGTGCTAGCAAACCATTGATGACTTTAAGCTGTTTGATTAGAAAATCAGAAACCAGTTTGCATTTAACTTTCAACCTTAGTGTCCTTTGACTTCATCAGGCTGTAAACCAAGCCCAGAGTGAGTAGTAAGGGGTCTTGGCTATTGAGAAGTGTCACCTGTTTCCTTCCTTGGCCTTGTCAGGTGACTGTTTAGGCTCTAATAGGAAAAGGTAATGCCCACAAATGTGTAATGTCTTTACAAAGGAGTTTTATCTTGGCACAAACATAGGTTGACAAAAATGTCTTGGGCACCCCATCTACCAGTGGTGAAAAGGAAATAAGGGTAAGTACCAACATCTCCCACCTGGTTTTAACAGCTGGGTTTTAGTGCTGCAGCTTGCAGTGGAAATGATCTGAAGTATGTAATAGTGTAACATGTAGCTCAGGGTCATTGCTTAAGGGGACAGATAGCATAGTTTTGGAAACCATCTTCATCAGACCTGACCCCAGGGTGGGGATACAGTTGCCACTCCAGACTTGGGTCATCTCCTTTTGTCACATCTGCCTTTTCCCTCAGCAAGCTAATGTTTTGTTCCAGGAAGGCATCAAGATATGTCAGGGCTTTTCTTCACTGCAATCTATTCAGTGATGTGTTGGGTTTTATCATGCCTAATAATGGAGATGATTCAGCCTTTCAGCAGGATAGTAGTGGTCCTGAAACAAGGAAATAGTCTAATATCTTACGACAGGACTAATGTTAACACCTTTCTTTTCCCAATGGCAACATGGAGCATTTGCTTGGCTTTGTCACTGCCAACAGCTTTTTCCAACTCTTGAGTGACAAGCTCCCTACGTGCAGAAAAAATGCAGACTCTCTCCATTGCTTAAACAGGGAAATAAAACAATTAATTCTTAGCAATATTTGGAGCCAGCAAAGATCAGCAACCATGAGAGATGAAGGCTGCAGAATTTTAGTAGAATGTTTCTTTGGAGAGATGTTTCCAAAGGAGATTGATGACAACAAGTGAGCTGAAAGAGAAAGCCTATCCATTAAAGAAGATATAACATGACCCCAGGTAGAAGCATTTCTTTTTTTTTTTTTTTTTTCTCCTAAGCTCACTTCTTTTTACTTTTGATTAATGACTTGGCACTGAAATTGGATGTTTAACAGCACTGGATCCACCATGGAAATAAACCCACTGGGAATCGCTGATGTACAACTAAAGATTTAGAGTAATGACCAGACAAGCCAAGTATTTTAACTTTTTGCATTTTCTATGTGTGTGTGCAGGGAGTCAGAGCTGTTGTTTATCTGACAGACTTGGGGTCAGAAGCTTTTGTACTCAGAATAACAGAACAGTGTAAATTCCAGCATAAGATCAAATCTAGACATAAGCAGAAATATATTGTTTCCATTTGTGATCATGTATTTTCAATTGGAAGCATGCTCGGCACCCAGTAGATGTTTAGGAAATATTTTACATCAAGAAAAAGCAAATGAGATTATCAGTACTTGTCTCATTTCATAAGGAAACTACCCAGTAGATTATGAGGCCAGTTCAGTGCAGAAGTTCACTTATCTTACCTCATCTTATTCTTTGCAAGGATAATAACTCTTTGCTAATCTTCCCAAAGAACTGATAGAAGACTTAGATCTGAAAGCCAAAGAAGAAAAAAACAGCTTAAGAAGTGTTATAAACTTACACATAGCTAAGCATGTCTAAAAATACATTTTGAGCTTGAATTACAAGAAGAGAGGAATACAGCTTTGGTGAATGCTGGGTGATGCACTTTCTGTCTCCTGAGTGTGCCAGGCAGGGAATCCACCATCAGAGTGCACCACTGCAGCTCTTTCCCCATTCTTTGCCCTAATCTGCTCACAAGCACTCATGGACCTTGGCACTTGCCTGAGAGATGTATGTTAAAATCGTATAATGGCTGTCCAGGCTTTTTTGCGATTAGAGCTGCTGTGAGCTGTTCTCCAGGGATTCTGGTGAAAAATCTCCTCCAGGCAGACTGGGAATAGCTTGGGAACTTGCTTTCCTCTTCTCTTTGAGGTTTTGACAAAGAGGTGGGTCTGCAGGCTGCCAATACCTATATTTTTGTATTCAGTTGCAGGAACTGAGGGTGATATCTGTTATCATGACTGAGAAACAGAATCCACCCCAAAAAAAAAACAAACCAAAAAAAAGGAGAGAGAAACTGTGCTCACAATAAAACACAGATACTTTTGAGCTCATTCCTTCAGTGTGGGAGGGAAGAAGTTAGGGATTAGATGTGCAAGGGTGTGTTAACGGAGGTATTTGTCCACTGACTTCAGCCAAGATCTCTCAAGGCTCATAAATTTGACTAGCGGGAATTTTGTTTCTGTTGTTGCTGAATGGAATGATATGGATCACTAGGTGGCTTTTTCTCTTTTTTGCTTCTTTTTTTTTTTTTTTTCTCCTTTTGTTTTATTATTTTTAACTTCTCTCAACTTGAATAAAAATAAACTGACAAAATAAAGAAACCAAAATAGCCAGGTTTATTGCATTTCATTTTGTTTCATATGTCTTAGCAAAATCTGCATTTTTCTTCATGAGTGTTTTTCCTCCTGAACTAATGAGATTTCATTACGAAAAAAATCTTGATGCTACTCTTCTGCAGTATACTATTTCTGCCAAGTCATCTTAAAAACTACAGTAAGATTTCAATGCCCAAAACAAGGCTCGTCCTTGCTGATTCTATAGGTCCCACAGCCCACATTTCTCTCAACTGAATAGGCTATAGCCCCTCCCAGCTGAGACTGCTGATGAATTGAAACATCCTGTAACTACACATTGCAAACTGATGAAGTTAAACAGTAGCGTAGAAGACAATATGCAACTTCCTTTTCTTTCAGTAAAAAAAAATCTATATTTCCCTCAAGAGTCTTTTTAAGAGATTTTCAAAATAAAGCTGAGGAGACTGAAGTGCCATCAATTAATCACAATCTGAGTTCCTAGCACAAGGCAAACTGCAGCTTTTGGGACTGATATTTGAAATCCTGTGCTTCTTTCACAGAAGCACAGGTCTGCTGTGTCTTGGGGGTTTTTTTCATCATCTTTTTTTTTTCTTTTCTTTTTTCTGTATTCTCTGATGATGTTTCTCACATCATTTCAGTTATTATTACTGAAGGAAATATTTGAAAGGGAGATGAAGTTTACTGAGAAGAAAGAGTTGCTCTGTTTTTCACAGTTTTAAGTACACATATTCAAACCAGAATCTCCTTTTAAGTTAAGGCTGTGGTGGACTTAGTTACCAGTTTTAGGAAATGACTTTTAGATAAAGCTTTTTATTTGAAGAAAACTATTTGAGTTTAGTAAACAGAAGCACCTATTAAATTCACACATCTTCTGGTTCAAGAGGATTTGAGCCTTTAGGGTGGATTTTTTTTCTTTGATACTCTCCTAGCTAGTAGCAATAAGGCATAGTTCAGATTTTTTTTTTTTTAATAGCTACATTTCTGGATGCTTCATGTTTTTGTTGGATCTCTTTCTTTAACAGAAAAATGATGTAACCTCATCCACACCAACAACTTTTTTTCTCCAGGTCAACTTCTCACTGTTTTCCAAACATGCAACAACTCTCAGATTAAAAATAAATAAATAAATAAAAATTCAACATAATTAAATAAAAAGTGAAATGTAAAATGATGTATTTAAAATCTCTTAATATGTAAAATGTTAGAAGTGCACTATGAATTATTTCTTTATACAATCAGACACATGACACTAGGACAGGAAGGTCATAGCTTCAGTCAGAGAGACACAAGGCAGCAGATTTTCACAGCTCATTTAAAATAAGTTCATAGTTTTCTGGTATCTCCAGAATTTTGGGTCTTGTTTCTAAGGGAGAAAAATGAAACTTAAGGACAAGGGGGGTTTAAAATCTGTTGTAACTTTCCAAGCTCTTTTACTAATTCCAGCTTTCCTGTGTGAGCTTTAGTTTTATTGACCTATCAAATTATTATCTATCACTCCATTGAAGAATTAATGTTTATGTAGATGTGCAACTTTATGCAGTGTTGATTTTTTTGAAACATTTTAGGCATTGCTTAAATGTTAGTATTGCCTTTCTGTTCAACATGTGTATTCAGTGGCAGCAATAGCTGCACAGTTTCTTCACCGGCAGAAGGAGTGAATGTTACTATTAGTAAATACTTACCATTAGCCCTCCACATTTGAAATTTTCCAGTGATCCTTGTAAGGTGTGCAGTTCAGTCACAGTTTGCAATGGCATGGCTGATGCAAATCACCAGCCAGTGCTTAAGTTGTTGTGCAGTGTGGACTTGAAGTATAGTTAGTTGTAATAATCATTTTAAATGACAGAAAATGCCTGCCTACTTTCCTCGATGGTGAGGCTATGGCAGGAATTTTCAGACAGAATTTAAGACTATCAGCTGTGGCGCTAAGTCCCTCAAAGAAGACAGAGGTAGAGAACGGTTTATTTTGCGGGGGGTTGTATTTCAGGATGCTCTTGATTATGAACCACATCCACTTGCATACCACAGAATCAGTATTGTACAGTGTTTAAAAATCCATAATAATGATTGGCATAGAGGTACCTGCTGGAATGTGGGAGGAGGAGAGGAATATCACAAAAGTACTGCTCCTAGAGGTTTTCATGCCTTATGTAAAAGCAAAGCAAAAATGCCCTCAGAAAGAAACACTGCTTTGTGGGCATCTTGCACACAAATACATCTGTGCACACATCTGTGCTGGAATACAGACATAGATACAGATCATTAACATTTATTTTCTGAAGGTGATTCAAAGTATCAGTCACCTGAATTACTGCAGTAAAACCTGTCTTTTAATGAAACAAAAGTGAAATGTGAAAATAAAAGGTAACCTACTTTTAAATGTTTATAGAAGATAAAGGTTTAACCACAAGTCTTTCATCAAATGGAAGACAGTAGGAAAAAAAGTTTAGAAAATGCCCTTTGGCTGCTCTTTACTGTGTGGTGAAACCTCACAGTATCTCACCTCATATACTATATGGGCCCTAAAGGCAGCTGGAAATGTTTAGAAATACGTCTATTTTGGTACGTGGCTGCCTCTCTATCTGTTATATCCAGCAGTGTTTCAAGGAAGGGAGATATTTGCTTAAATGAAAAGCCCAGACCAAAGTGTGAGATGGTAAATGGTGCTCGAGGGTATACAGCAGTCTAAACGGTGCCCTCTGTTAAAAGAATCAGCCACCTGACTGCTCATTAGTTAGCAGTAAATAATGAGGAATAGCTTGAGGCAGGAGCTCAGAAGTGCAGATGTCCCAAAATATTCACCTTGGTTGTGGTGTCATGAGATCTGAAGTGTCGTAAGGTAAAATACACTTAATCCCTCTTCTGAGTGAAGTAAAGCATTTTACAGTCTTTGTGGAGTCTAGTAATTTCATGTGATCTTTTCAGTGAGGATATCACAAAAGGAAAAGGAAGGTCCATAAGATCAGGTGATGGCTACATGTTTTCCCTCTTCCCCATCTCACTGCACACCCAAAAACCATTTAGCAAAAAGTGGACATTGGAAATTCCCCCAGTAGGTTGCTGCCTCTTCCTCCTTTCAAAAGGTAGTAGGCAATGCATTTTGAATTAGTCTTATAACAAATCTGAATTTCTCAGATAGCTCCTGTTGTTTTAACCAGAAGACCAGCATCTCAAACCAGAATTGTCCTGAAAGCAGAGGGAGTCTGAATGAGGAGGGAAAAGCCCAGTCATATTTAACATGGGAAAAGCCCAGTCATATTTAACATTGATGGAGCCATTGAAAAGAACTGCAGAAATATAATAGCTTTTAGTAGAATTTAATTTAAAAATCTGTAGAAAAATTTTTAAATGTTGTATCTCTTTCTGTTAAGGCATTTTTTTAGCTTAGAGGCTTCATCTCTTAGAGAGTTCTATAGTAAGACTAGTTTTCTTTGCTAAATTTAAGGTTGTTTTGCATTTTGGGTGCTAAGGTCAAAAAGTATTCACTGCAGAGTTCTTACAAACATTTCAGTCACAAAGAAACTTCAGTTACATTAAATTTTAAAGAAACTTAGGCTTCCAGTTGCCTACATTTTCCCATTTCAAGTCATTCCTCCTCCTCCTTTTTTTTCTGTTTTTGCCAGTTTGGGTACAGGTCCCCAGTTATCTGAGATCACATGGAGAGACAATCTTGGGAGAAAGAACAAAATAAAGATAAGTCATCTATTCTCCATACCTAACCTGATACAACACCCTCAAGATATCTCTTGTCCTGGTCTGTTCTGGCTGCTCTGCATCTTCTTAACCCTTTGGCACTGCAACATATCTCAGACTTGGGCTCCAGTAGGTCTCACTCACTGTTGTATCAGGTGCCATGTTATGTTACCCTCTCCCTGCAGCTCACAGCAGTACCTGCCTTGATGTTTCTTTGATGTGTCCAGCTTAGTCTCACACCAGACAGCCCTTACAAAGATGTCTGCATAGGAAGGTACTGCAGGCAGACTCATATGCCGTGGCTGTTACACGCTTTTCAGTCATTGACTGATGTAATCACTGATTCTGGGGATGCTGGTTGAGGTCCCTGCCCCATTCACAGTAGGTTTCTTGCCTTTACCTTGCAGCAATCTCCCTCTGCTTTTGGCCTATTTACTATGCTTTGCATGTTCGTTGTCTGAACTAGGATGCTGACCTGAACATCTCCTTCCTCCTGCCTTCTTAGTTTTCAACATTGTATCAAATCCTGCTTGCTGAAAGCATTAAACAATTTTTCTCTGGTCTGAAAAATCATACACTGCTTGAGAGCTACATAAATCTCATAACCAAGGAGTTTAAATTAAGAAGTGTTTAGTGTAGGAATGTAGGTCTAGGCTGCATGTCTAGGCTCTTTCTTTTGCTTATTTACACCTCTCATTGATCTCAGCATATATACCAAAGGCAGAGAGGATGTTTGCAATGATGGCAAATGGGAGCTGGGCAGTAGTGAGAAAGCATGCCGGCAGGAGGATGGATGCCACTGCTGAAGGTGCTCTGCCAGAAAGGTGTAAATCTGGCTGTGTTCTCCCTGTCTGTGTTGGGCTGGGGCCACCCTCACTCTTGGCTTCTCCTCTGCTTATGCTGAAGTAAAATTCCTGTTGGGTCCTTTGAGTATGTGCTCAAAAGATTTTGTCTGCCCAGGGGGTCCAAACTCAAAGGTAAAGGGGAATCTCCACCAAATGACCGCTGGACAACAACGGCTCAGGGAAGATTGCTATATGACTACACTGGGGGTTTTAATCTGCAAAACAACTGAGACAGCACTTTTTTAATGACCATTAAGCTTTCCTATTCTTTGTTTCTTTGTCATACATTCGCACATATAAAAATTCAAAAAGAAAGTGCAAGAGGAAAAAGAAGCGGGAAATTCAACCTCAATAAACTCTCCATAAAATCCACAAATTAAGGGCAAGTACATCATGAAAGCATATTAGTCAGAGAGCTATAAATTCCAGCAAATTGATTGTCATGTATAATCAAAAACATACTATAATATATAATAAGTTGAAATAAATACCGCAAACCAACCTCAGGCTGTAAATGTTTAAGATTAGCCCTTCATACCATATATACCTGAGGTATAAATATAGAAAGCAGGAAGGCTTAAAAAAGAAAAAGGAAAAAAGGTGTGTGTCCTAAAAATAAGGATTGAAATGCAAACATGGTCCTTTGAGTTACGCTTAGAAATAGACTGCAAGTCACTGGATGACTTGAAAGGTTTTCACAACATAGATGTATTCTTGTTCACTACTTAAAAGTGGCCAGTCTCTCCTACTTGAGCTGAACTTGTAGATAAGTTTTAGTGGTAGTCCTCAAAGAGTGTGACCTACTTGCTGTCTGTAGAGGTGACAAATGGAATGGGTGGCTGTGACACAAGGTTTGCCTTGAGCAACCAATGTGGCAATGCCTTCACTTGATTCGGGGGTGGCTGGAGACCATCAGCTGGGACTGCAAGAGCCTCATTGTCTGCAATATAACTCCAGCCATGGTCTTAGCCTTGCCTGTGCTCCTTGGGTACTCTTTTCCATCCACAGCAAGCTGCATGCTGTTTGAGGCGCTTGATTTAAGGGTGACCCCATTCACACTGATGGGACATGTAAAGGAGCTACCTCATGATTTGCAATGTTCACCAGGACGTGCTAAACCCTGACAGATTGATGGATTTCAGATCACTTGTCAAATTACTGTGTATGCTCTTTTAAAACAAAATACTTATTTTGTCCTTCAAAATTAACATTAACTTCAAAATTAACAATGGACCTAGTTGCCCAAAGTTAGCAAGGGTTTGCTTTTAATCTAATAATACATAATTACTCCTATGTGACATCTGAAATGACCTGGCCAGGATTCCCAATGTCCAGGCTAGAAGACAGTTTCTTCTTTTTTAGTATATATCCAGTACCAATTGCCTAAGGTGTCTTCTTTAATGTGATATAGGCCTATGATTTGCAGTATCACATATGTGGAACTTCTTTTGTCAGATCCTGAGCAATTTGCATCTAATCCTCCAGCAAGGAAGCTGTTTAAAAGCTGGGCTTTGTGTTTGAAACCCTTTAGCTTAAGATGGGATTATGTGGTGCTGTAACCTACAGCACTGCCTCCCAGACAGAGGATCACCTGTGTTAATAAGGACACTTCTGCTTTAGCTAGTGATTAATTATGTCAAATGGGAGAGGCAAAGGATGAAATCATATTGAGAAAGGGATAGGAATGGTTGACAAATGCCAGCCCCAGTCCCACATGGATGTCTCCCAGCCTGTCTGCCTAAACCCCTACAGAGGCAAACACCAACTGGGAAGCAGAAATCTACTGTCATCCAGGACTGCAGTTTGGCTGGCACAGGACAAATGGAATAGCTTGGGGCAGAGGCCAGTAAAAGGGACTGCAACCTGCTCTGAGCTGGCTGCAGGCACTGACTGCATCGCATTTCCAGACACTCACCTGAAATGTTAGGCAGTTTTCAGTCACATGGGGCCTGAATTGCACCATGTTTCCTTCTGTCAGTAACTATTGCCAAAGCCCTTTAGGTGAAGATAGACTTGAGAAGCGTCCTGAAGCTGCCTGAAACCTGATACTTCCTTCCTGGCGGGATTGGAGTCCCGCTGTCAATAGCGTGTCAGTGCAAAACGGAAGCAGTGATGTTTACAAAATTAACAAATGGACTTCAAGTTAAACACTGGGCAATTTGTGAGACAGATTTTTTTTTTCCAAGCATTGACCAGTCTCTTGAGACTACTTGCAGGTGAATGTTCTGTTATTCTTTCTGGACTGACTTATTCTAACATCATGTCATTTTTAATTGCTTTTCTTGAGAAAATACACTTGCAACTCCATCCTATTAGCCTCCTTAGAGTGCTCTCAATACTAACCTTTTCCTAAGGCCACATTCACCATTCCTAAATCACACCTGTAGTTTTACTGACTTCAAATCAGTTGCAGTTGGGAATGAGAAATTACATGTGCATGGTACGTGTGCTATAACATTAAGCTCTGGGCTTGCAAATAGGACAAGACTACATGGCACGGGCTTGTTTTATACTGGGTTTAGATCCTGTGAAGATGTATGTACTCTATGCAGTTCAAGTTGTCTTGCTGACTTTCTGCAGGGCATACCTAAAGCCTCACAGAACTAGGACTTAACAATGTTAAATCCTACAGCAAGGAGAAGCTGTTAGCACAAGACACCCTTTGGGAGGTGCAAAGCAGAAGGCAGCTTTCTACCTGGCAACATGATGTTGCCTGCCCCTCTTTGCCAGACCCTGAGCATCTCTCCAGCCACCATGAAACTGGATGATCCCAGTGCTCACACCCAGATACATCTCAGAGTGTCCCTGAGTAGATGCAAAGCTTTGACAGCATTGAGTCCCCTCTGCTTCATCACCAATGAAGCATAGAAACAAACTCAGCTAAATTTGGTGGACTGAGAATACATCCCTTGTTTCAACAAGCAGCAAATGTGAAGCTGGAGGAAAAGGCAAGGAAGTGTCCAGAACTAAAATGGATTATTATTACTTTTCACCAAGCTAACAGGGCTCCTTGCAACAGGATCAAAATAGCTGTCTGTCAGTCATTTTGGAAAAAAAAAGAAAAAAGAAAAAAGATTTGCTGCCAAGGTTTTTGAAGAAGAAACTATACTAAAGCATAATTTTACTTATACAATGTTTTCAACTTTTTTGCTTTTAGTCTGCACCATTAAATGTAAAGAGCAGATCTATCAGCATCTAATGTTTCTTCAAAACACTATGTAGTGTCTAGAAAACCGAACTGTCAGACATGCTTGTCATGTACACATATTTTGCTATTAAATATGTTTGGGCATGAGTTTTGGCAGGATTTCTTCTCAACTGTCCTGAACTTTTCTTGACACCTTTTATGGCACGTAATACATCTGCAACTCAGGGTTTGGTAAGCCCTTAACTCTTTAATTATGAGCCTAGAAATTCCCTTCCTAATTATTGTCCTATAAGCAACACGATCTAATTCTTATGTCAAAGCCCAGAACTTCACACTGCAGGTGCTTGGCTTTGTTTGACTGCCTTTTGCTATTTTTTTTTTTGCTTTTTACGGTGTCTGGGGAGCAATGTGTCCTCCCCATTCTTGTGTCAATGTAATCCTGGAGCAATTTGCAGTCACTTGCTAGCTGGGCTGACTGATATCTAGCATTTGTCACCTTTTCTTGCATATTTTCCTCCTGCTTAGGACAGTGCTCAGCTCTCACAGAGTTAGACCAGGCTTAATTACAGGACCGATTTCCTCCTCTAAAGGGTTAGGATTTAGTATTGGTGTTTGTGTAGTACCAGGTGATGCCAGAGTCCTCTTTTAAAGTGAGTGGGACTCGCAGAAGTAGTATAAGAAATAAAACAAGAGTTACACAGGTAATGAGTGCAACACTTTATAAATCCCATTTTACCCTATAATGAAACTGAACTAGAAACTGGCAGTGGTTTGTCAAAGGCCACAGAGGATATCAGTGCCAGAGAATGAATAGACCTCACTGATCCCATCTCTGTAGCCTCTGTGTGATCACTTTGAAAATTTCATTTCCTTCTATTGGATTGATTTTAAAAAGAATTATGAAACAGGGAATTCTGCTCTCTTTCTTACAGCCTGAGGGAGGAAGTCAGGGAAGAGTTTCTCTGACAATTTAATTAATTTAATAAAAGAAGAATTACCTATGAAGTTGTTTTTTTAAAAATTCCTATAGAGACTATAAATCATGCAGATATTTTATTAAATATTAAGTAATCAAGCAAAGATACTTTAATCTACAAATATCTAGAAGACACTTCTGTCTTTCCAAAGTATGAGGAAGTTGACGTACTCATCCCTTACTTACCTATATGAACTTATATAAACAAAATTTTACATAAACCTATATATATCTAAGCAAGAATATTTTCTTCCTTAGACTTTGAATAAAAATTATGCACCCCCCTGCCACACACAATTCTCTCCTTTTTCATGTTCATTCAACACTTCTGTATAAAGTTGATCATCTTACTAAAAAAAAAAAAAATAAAGATTTGTGTTCTTCCTTAAACCTGAGGTTGTTAGCACAGCCCCATCAGCCGACAGCATCCTTCTGTAGCCTTTCTGAACATGTACAAATGGTGAAAGGTGTTAAGAAATGCAGGCCACGAGGCCAAGAAGTTTAATGATGGATTTATTATTGAAAAGTTTATGCACTTTTCTCAAATACTAGTTGGACTTCGGGCTCCTCTTAAAGTTGCTGTTTAAAGACCAGGGTTCAATACTGAAATAATCTTTGCAATCTCTAGAGAGGAATCCAAAGAACCCTTCTTGGATTACAAATTATGGAAAACTTCCAAAACAAGTTGTCAACTTTCTCTGCAAGTGTATAACAATCATCAAAACTGAGTAGCTGTTCCTTAGATTTTCTACACTGAAGGAGAGAGAGTTTAAATTTCATCAGACTTCCAAACCCAAATCCAAACAAATTCAAACTTTTGGGTTCATTAATACTTGGATTTGAATTTAACAATTTGGGCTGATTTCTATGACCATAGAAAATCATATTGCAACAGAAGTTTGCTTATGACTGTTTTTTTTCCAGACTGATAATTTTTGATAAAGCTTTCTGAGGTTCAAGATTAGCCCCACCTGGAATCTTGTTTAAAAACAGTTGAGTATTTTCCTACCTCTTTCCATGCAGCTGAGTAATTGCTTTAAGTTTGATGTCTTTGTGTTTAATGACAGAGCTTCAAACTCTGTGCATGTCAAACAGCAGAAAGCTAGGAGAGTTTGAAAGGTTATCACTGTTTCGCTTCAAATTCCTGTGTACTGAAACCCTTTGGAGATGACTGCCTACTGCAAATCATTGTTTGACAGCTTCACTCAACTTCGAGACTTGTCAACTCAAGGGCAGTCTGACAGCTCTCAGGCAATAAAGTAAACAAGGGATTTGGAGCGTCAGAGAAGGAATGCTTAAAATCATTCCTAATATTTCTCCTATTCATAACATGTCACCAAGCTGGTGAAGTTTTGAAGATAGCAAGTCCTAGCTTCTTACACATCCTAGATAGTGTTCACAGAGTGAGGGAAAGCCTGAGGGAACCTTGGCAAACAGCTTCCACCAAATATCATCCCAATTTGCTTCACTAATGGTATTCCTGGTAATAATGAAATCTCAAAACATTTTTCTTCAGATGGATAGCTTTTCAGATATTATTAAGCATGTACCTGGCTGCATTAAAAGGTGATTCAGTGTTGGTGGAAACAGAGCCTCATTTAATAGTTGTTCTTTAAAACCAAAGGTGAGCACATTATAGTATTATAATGTAAGGGATACTTCTTTCATAGCAGCCAGGAAACCTGAAGACATTTTAGTTGTACAAATGCTCAGATATAGAATCTGTATCTGGTGCTGGAACCTACTAAGAGTTGACCTGAACACTTGCATACCTCTTTATGGACCTACAACATATTTGCACATGAACCAGCAGGTAAGTTTTCTGAGGCAGTTACCTTTATGGGGTCCTGTCTTTGTGGAAATTATCTGAGACACCTTAAACAGCCTTCTTTTTTTTTTTTTTTGGAGGATGCTGAGTCCAAATTATGATAACCTGCCTATATTAATGCATCACCAATTGGATCTTCAAATGATTAGCAGCATTTAAGAATGTAACCAGTTCTTCAAATATGTGTATGTTTCTGTGCTCCTATCTGGGAATAATTTGATTCAGAACAAAGTATAAAGAATCTGGCCTAATGTTTAGACTAGTGTGACTGTTCCTTACATATCTATTTTGGGAACTCCTGCTGCTAACACACCTAGAGCTGACCCCATTGTTAACTGCATAGCATGTGCATGACAATAAATTACCTGTTGTCATTATTGAAAATGACTAATGGTCTGCTAGCCTTTTAGGACGTAATTTAAAAGTCATTTTTCTGAAAGAAGAACTATATTCCCTCTTGAGGTAATGCCTTTTTTTTTTCTTTCTTTTTAAATAACTCCATTAACTGTTGCTGTTCTGTGCTAATACAAGAGGTTTTCTAGTTACAGTAGTTGCTGTGCAGTAAAATTGCACTTACAGCTAAATTGTCTTTTGATTCTTTTTTCTAATAAAGACACCTAACTGGACAGCCAACTCATGTAAATCTCTGTAGCTGTGTTTTCAATGGATATAGTCTGCTGTAGACTAACTGTAATGTTTAGAGGTTATGTTAAAGATCTTCATTTACTGCAATATTACAACTCCATTAACTCATACTTTAACTGAGCCCTGAACAAATGCACTTCAGCAGCCAATTGTGCATGCTAAAAGATGTGAAGAAAGGAAATCTTTATAGGTTGCTAGCTAACGGTTGTTTTCTTTACTGTTTGAATCAGTGAGTTGAATTGTAATGCACTGGACTGCCTCCACATATGGAAATTGCAAAGAACATGATCATTTTTTTACAGATGAAAATTTCATTCTGGAAGTCAGCTATACAGTTCAAAGTGATGGACAGCAATCAAGCATTTCAAACTCTGATGGGTCATTTTAGCATCATATTGCTTGCTTATCTATCTATCCTGTATTTTGCATTAATATCTTAATAGTTGCTATAAATGTAAGTGATTTGACGTTACACATGGAGGTACATGTAGCACCATGCATTGTGCCATGACAATATGCAATACTTGGGGTCTCCAGCTCGCAATATACATAAATACTTGGTTAAGGACTCACATTAATTTCATTGCTGCCAATGTGCAAATAAAAATTCATCAGAGGAGTAAAACTACAGGCATATGTTCTTTTGCAGTGTTCCTAAGGCTTATCTAGCCTAAAGTGCATTCCCAGATTTTGGTTTCTTGCTGATACTGTCCTGACAAACTGAGACACATCAGAACCACTCAGACTAAGTGGCAGAAGGGTAAAGAAAGTTTCCACAACTAAAACTGCTCTTACTGTGTAAAGCTAGACAGAGAGTGATGGGAGTTAATCACTGAAACATGAACAGACAGGACTAGCTTGTCATAATAAGAAGCTATCAAATCACAACTTTGTTAACTCTTCAAGGTTTTATCATGAGCAGCTGTCAAAGTCTTATCATTTCATGATTAACACATTACAGAGTGATTTCCTCCCTTTTACTGTTGCCTGTAGCATTTTTTTTAACTGGAAGTGGTGTTGGTCCTATTCATTTCAAGTGAGCTACAATTCCGCGTGTGCATGTATATAAATGTGTAAAAAAAGTGTGGAAAGCACAAAATAATTCTCAGGCCTGTCTCTTGAGGCGCATAAGAAGCATCTGTCCCATACTTCCTACCTTTCATCGTGCCCCTTGGATGGCAAAGAAGCAGGGCTGTGAGCACCACCTGTGTTAAGCTGTGTCTCCTCGTGGTGAATAGTGCAACTACAAATAACTTAAATGTCTAATGTCATCTATTCCTATGGAAAAACTGTCCAGCAATGGGACTAGGGGTAATGGACATAAGCTGAAACACAAATAATTTCAATTAAACACAAGGAAAAACTTCTCTCCTGTGAGGGTGAAGGAGCCCTGGCACAGGCTACCCAGGGAGGATGTGGAGTCTCCTTCTCTGGAGGTTTTCAGGACCCACCTGGATGCTCTCCTGCGTGACCTGATTGGGATGAACCTGCTTTAGCAGGGGAGTTGGACTAAATGATCTCAAACTAGAGGTCTCTTCTAACCGCAACCATTCTGTTATTCTGTGATTCTATGAACAAACAGAATGAGTTATCGCTGTTTTGTATATAACCAAATTTGGGATTGAAAGAGAGAATTTAATTGTTGTGAAGTCTCTCTCAACAGTGTTTTCACGTGAAGGAAAAAGTGTGAGTCATCAGCTTTTCTGAGGAACACCCAGGGCTGTTGATGCAGTGCTACAAATTCATGAAGCACTTGAAACAAACTGGGTGAAACAAGATGGCCATTACATTACTTAAAACTCTGGCCACATAGAAACTTCTAGGCTGTCCCCAAGAGGCCACCACTATCCCTCCTGAGTGAGCTGGCAGACAGTGACTCAAGGTGTTTGGAAAATCCCTGGCTTTCATGTCCAGACATTTCACTTGAACTGAAATAAATGCCCTTGAAAATTACTGCTAAACAACAGGTACTACAGGCTATAATAACCACTGAGCTGCGCTTTGTCATAGTGGACTCCTGCCAGGATAGGATTTCCATCTTTTGGGAGATATTTCAAATCAATCTGCAGTCTGGGAATTTTTGGACTTGTGGATCTATGGATTTACTTGTTTAAGACGGTTGGTGATTACTTTAAGTTTTTCAGAAATAAAATAATAATAATATTTAAAACCTTTGAAGAAAAGAAAGCTACTGCCAGAGTCTATTTCTTCTGGAATTTCTAAAAGGTTTCTGAGGGGGGCTCCTTCATGACAATATAATTAAGCTATGAGACATGACAGCTAGTCATTTCAGGGTTATTATTTTATGCCTAAGGTGGCATCATAGGCATGAAGCTGAAGGGCGAGTGACTTTAATCACCCATTAAGTGCAATAATCCATTTGATATGCACTGTCTGGAGAGACTTATCAAAAAGGAATGTAGGAACAGTATTAAGAGGAAGAGAAAAACTGGTGAATGCACTAGGCGTGAATATTAACATGGTTATAACATCACTGACAGACACTCAAAATGTCTATTTTTGTCAAGTTTTCATCATTAAAGACACCCCAAAGGAATGAGTCTTAATAAGAAGCAAAATGTTATTAGGACTTCTTTAGTATTTTTGATCGTTTTCCTCCTTAATTATTTGTCTTGTATACTTTAAACATAGCTCTCACAGACTTTAAATTGGATAAGCTCATCTACACAGTACACCTTGATAAAAATGCAGATGGCAGACAATAACACAGTGCCTGTTCATAGCAGGACACTCCTACCATCAAACCCTTTATTTGGTGATATACAATCCTGACTAATTTTGGTACCTTTGCCCTCTCTCAAGAGTGCTCTGCTCTCAAGGCAGGCCACTCTTTCAAAGCAGAGAGTTCCTTCATGCCATATGGGAAGATTAGCGGTGGATTTCCACATCTGTTTCAGCTGGTAGACCTGGGAACAGAACTATAGTCGTCAACGGCAATGTAGAGATGCCAAATTGCCGAGCTGCTTCATAAAGCTAGTGAAAGATTGGAAGTGATTTTAAAGGAAGGACATAAAACATGGTTATTTTCAAATGAAATGTGTTATAGAAAGATATAATTTTTAAAAAAATCATAATTGTGTGAGTTTTTTAAATGTGAAGTTTTATACTAATATGCCACTATGAGGAGAAATACAGTGCCAATGTAAATATTGGTGGTACATTCATCATATATACAGGGCTGAAAACATTCAGTTTACCTAGGCCTCCTTTGTGTATATTAATGCATTAAAATAATAATCAAAATAGAAATATGAGAGAGGAAAATATCTGCTGTGACTCAAAATATAATTGTTCTATGCTGTTTTAAAAAAAAAGTATTTTGCTGAATTTGCCCCTGTTTGGAATTAAGTGATGTTTGTGTATTTTGTGCTGTATATGTAAAGCTTTGCCTTTTATTTGAAGCCTGCTTTGACTGTGTAGTTATCATACTTTAATTTCCATTTGGACAGTCAGTGTTCTCCTGTCAGTCCACTTGAGTGTACATGGACTGAACAATGAAAATCTTCCTGTTGCGGGTGAGTGGGGAGTTGTGGGGATTTTGTTTCATTAGAGAGGAGAGATAAAAGAGTAAGCCTAAAAATGAAAATTGATGACAATTGGACCTTTTGTTTTGCCTTTCAAGAAAATTTATGGAAATGCGGCATAGCAGGGCTGTTTTCACTGTTTCACTTCAAAGGAAAGAATCTTATGCTATATGAAATGTGTTCTTTGAACAGCATTTGAAGAATTAGGCTTTAAAAAAAAAAGAAATCAACATTTCCTCAAAGAAAGGGTTAAAAAGATATCCACTAAAGTTTCCCTAAGGACAGGATAGACCAGTTTTGAAAAAAGTCATTGTTATGCTAGTAATAGGATATGTCTTAAGCTTGTTCTTAAGCCTTATTTTCTTTACTGCAGGTTGAGAAAGTTTCTCTCGATCGTGCTCCATGCAGTTGTTCTGCAACAGAATGGCAAAGCTGTGCAAGGCTTCACAACAAAAAACCTCTCTTCCTGTGAAGGCAAGACCCTGCCAAAATAAATAGGATCTGCAGCAAAGGGTACAGATGGTCATTTCTTTTAAGTACACACGTATGTGTTATATATAATATGAATATGCATATATAGTGTATCTATATGTGTGTGTTTACATGAATTTGCATACATATCAGTATTTTCAAAAATAGGAATTCTGGAGCCTATGTAATCAACGCAGGCTTTTGTGGAAACTGGACTTAGCACAGCAAAACCTACTCACAAGTTTATCTTGTAGAATTCTGAGATGAAGATTGCTGTGCTGGGATACAAAAGCTAATTTCTTAATAATGATACAGTTACCAAAAGCAATGCAAGCTCTCCATGCCTTGAACAGCCAGATAAAAATGACATGGTCTAGTGATTAGAAGGTTTTAGTAGGAAATAATACTTTTCTTGTCACTGAGCTGCATTGGCAGAATGAATGCAGCAGCTGGAACGCATATGCAGAGTGTTTACTGGACCGACTCTTACACTTTCAGACAGAAGGAAATCCTGTGCAGGATTGGAAAGCGCAGAGAGCTGTCACCAGGGAATAGGCTGTCTGTGTGTCTCCATGAAATAAAAGCTGTGCGGACCACAGACTCTGCAGTGGGCACTTCCTGCCCCCTTTGCTGCAGCACTTCAAGATTGCTTTTTCTTTCTGCTGGAATATATAGTGGTATTATCAACAGAAATACTGATGAAGCCCAGGATTTACTTTGTATCAAACTTCAAAAATCTGATTAAGGGTGGGGTTTTTTTGTTGTTGTTGGGTTTTGTTGTTGTTGTTTGGCAAAAAGAGAACCTGGAAATTTTACCATCTCTCAGGTTGCATAGATTGATCTTTCTAGGCTAATAAGACATCTGATATTACTTGAGGGTTTTTTTATTTGGGAGGTTTTTTTTTTTACCCCAAAGCTATGCAGGTTTCTAACTACTGTGAATGCTTTTAAAGCAGTAGCAAATCCCAGCAACTAAAAGCTGCTCACACAGGGAGCATTGTATTGTTTTCTGATGTTATAGCAATGACCAGTATCTGCTAATGAATAAGAAAACACGTTCATTAACTCAATAAGTTTAAAAATCTTAAATTAATAATGCGTTTATGTGACAGATTTGTGGGAGGGATTTCAAATATAATCACCATCAATCTGGCTACAACCAAAATAAATTTTCTGAAAAGTAAAACAAACTGTTGCAAAGACAAAGTAGGCCTTTGGGGGCTCATACAATAATCTGTGTTTTCTTATTTAGCTGTGTATAATATGTCGGTTCATTTCTTGTCCAGATAGAATCTCAGTATATATAACATTACTGTTAAAGCTAAAAAGAGTCAACATACTCCACTACCCAAAGGAGAGGGAAGAAAGAAATGAAAGAAAGAAAAGCATACTTAAAATTTTTGTTTCAAATAAACAAGCCATTCCCAGGTAATTGTGTCAGTCATGGTGGAATTGTAAAGGTGAGCATTAAACATAAAACCTTTAATTCAAGGATGGTGACTTTTCTCAGAAATATGTGACTATGTTACGGTGTCTGTTCTGGAAACCCCAGATGCTGCTGTCACTACTAATAAAATTATTACAAGGTTCAAATTTTTGGTGAAGTTTCTGCGTATGTTCTCTCTTTCACTGAACGGAAATGTCAAATTTAATCAGATGAAAAAGAGGTGGGGTCCCAGTTTCAGAAGCACATAAGGAGCACATACACAGGAGCAAAGTGGCCTGTAGCCCTAGTCATGACCATCTACTCTGGCCCTGGCTCAGTGTCATGTGATGGCTGAGGGAAGCTGTGCTGGTGAACCAGATTGGAAATGCTGCTTTGGGCTGAGGCACTGAAGGCTGCTGAGCACAGCAGCTGAATCCCAGTGGACTTGCTCCATTAGTCGGTATCACTGAAGAGGAAAGGCTTAAATTCCTACTTGCACAGTCTAGTAAAAATGCATAGGATATTTCTGATTGTTTTCTTGACAATTTGTTTTGCAAATATATTTTAAGGAGGTTTTTGCCTGAGAAAGGACTTTTGAGTCGAGTTGAAGACATGTCACTATCTTTCATTCACGAGATCAAATGTATTACGTACAGCTGCCAAAAAAAACCTGCTTTTACATCATTGTCCAGCTTCCATGTTCTCATTATTGGTTTCCAGTCAGTGTAAGGGGAGTATGTGGCTGTCATTCAAACAGATGAAAACCTTTGGCATTGAAAACATATCAAGGGGTGCCTGATTTTTAAAGGAAATACACTCCTTCCTACTATTGCATAGTTTCTTGATCAGATAAAACCCATCTTGTGCTAACGTTTAAATTAAATGCACTTCATTCTGACCCAACAATAACAAAATCAAACCCACTCATTGCCAAGTATCATAAGCTCTTAAAATACATTCAGACAGTACGATGATATTAATAGGGAAGCAGATATCAGGTTTCGGCCAACAAAGCAAACCACACAGTGGAACATGAGAAGGACTGTGCTTACCAACTTCAGAATGAAATGGAAGACAGGAGCCCTATCAAAATTATACTAATAATCTAATACTGTACATTATATGGAGACTTGTCCTGGAATATCTCAAAGATGTTTCACAGAGAGAGACATTGTTATCTTATCTCTCCATCTAGGTGGCTGAGGTAAAGAGGTTAAGCAATTTAGGCTCAGATTTCAGAAAAAAAACTTTTGCCAAGGTGTGTATCAGCAAAAGTTCTTTAAGAAATTAGATTATATTGGAGCAAAAAGATACAACAGTAGACTAAACTCCACCAGAATTTGTAAAGGCACCAGGCAAAGATTCACTGTGTACTCGGCAGGTTTTTAAACTCTCGTGTTAAGTATTTCTACTAGCTATATTTAAGGGTATGAGGTGGTACTGGGATGGACTTTTGGTCTTATCTGCTGTAGCTACTGATGGCAGAGATGGAAGTAGAAGCTGACTTGCACTTTTCTTTATTCAAGTGTGTAGTTATCACAGGTACACATGCATCCACAATACATATCTGTTGACATATTGATTTTTTTTTTTTTTTAAAGCTAGTGAGAAATGTTGTTCAGACATTACAGTATGATTGACAGGAAAGCTGAATTTCCTGGCTTATGTTTAATTGTCCTTATATACATAGATAGACCATATCTGCTCTGGAAGAGATTATAACTGAATTCTGTGTTTTAACCAGAACAGTGGACTATGGAAACAAAATCATTCAAGCTCTGGTAGCTGCATCGTGATTTCTGATAACATAGCTGCAGTTGCATCAGTGACCATACCTAACATCATGGAGGATTTGCGTGGTTTTTTCTGGATCTCAGTAAGAAAAGCATGGCTACAAATAATGTAATGAAATTGCTTTAATAATAGAATAGATATAGAACAAGAAATGTAGATAGTGAGTAAATCTTACATTCTTTTGGACAGTGGGAAGTCCATTTCTGTGCTGCATCAGAGAGACCCTGAGTACACGGCCATGGCATGCTGCACACAGTTCCCCTCCGTGAAGAGTCTCACTCTCATACTGTGGTGCCTTTTATTCACCATAACAAACAAAACCATATTGCTTGTCCCAACAGATAGGAGTATTATCTCCTCTCTGTCCACCAGAATATCTCCAACTGTATGTATCCAGAAACGTCAACCTGGAACAGTACATGTTCAGGTTGATCCTGAGTGTCTTCTGGCATTGCCACACACATTGTCACAGTGGTCACTCCTGCCAGCCCAAGAGTTACTAGGTCTAATACATTTGGCATGGCTTGCCCAAGATCACTAACTACCCAAATGCAGTATCTTCTGCAAGTCTCCCAATACAGAAGGAAACTTTCTGTCCATAGAATTGTAAAGAAGTTTTCTTACTGATTCAGTGGGCTTTGCTTTGCATTTCTTTGCCTGATGATGTTTGCTGGCCTTTGCACAGTCATCTACATGTGCATGGGGAATACACAGGGATTCATTAAGTCAGAACGCACAAAATGAAGCACAATTTTCCATATCAGTTCCCCATGAGATGAAGATTATAATCTTTGTGTAGTTGCATCTTTTTTTTTTTTTATCCTTGGCAGAAGTTTTTCTGTTTTTCTTTTTTATTAACGTGTTGCAACACCACACCTCAGTATATGGTCAGATAGCCATCTAATGGAACATAAACCACTCAAGTCCTCTGTGCTAAATTGACAACGTTATGCATTAGTATGTATTATGGGCATCCAGAATTATCTGCTTCCTGTAGTCTTTGTTCTAGGCTTATCGATAACAACTATTTTATATCCTAACTTATAAAATTGGTACATTCACCATAACTGCATGTTTATGATAGCTCTTTGATCAAGCTTGTGGAAATAATGGAAAAATCACAGACAGCTTAAATACTAAGGAATGGTTGATTCAACTTTGGTAGTGTGAAGGATGTTGTTAAGAGAGTAAGCTAGTTTGTATACTCGGTAAAATCATTCAGCACAGGAGGTTCATTCATTACTGAAGAGTTAAGGAATTCATTGGGCAGAAACAAAAATCTTTCTCAAAGTATTTAAGTTCATTTAGCTGTTGTCTTCCATGTGTTATCAAAATGTTGTCTTCAACTGTTTTGATGAACTACAAAAAAAAATGTTCTCGGAACTATCTAGGATCCAGTCAAGAGTATAAAACCCGGATGCCCAAATATTATTATGGAAACAGACTCTAGAACAGACTTCACTCTTGGTACCACTTTGCACCTGTGACCCCAGAAAGGAAATAGAAAACTCTGTAGGAAATTTGTCCTTGTGCCTTGTTTAAGTTCTCTCTGTTAATGGGCTTAAGTGCTGCTGGTATTATGTAAACAGGAATTAAAACACAGGTTGTATAAATATGTTGCATTTGAAAAATTGAGTGAATTTCATCCACTGTCAGTGATTAAATGGCCTCACTGCTTGATATCTACCAACTGTGCTCAGAAGCAGCCAAGGGTTTGCTCTAAGTTCAAGCATACAATATTATTCTGATAGTGTAGAAATTCAATATTTGTGTACCTACTCTTTTTGCAATAGGCTACAATACAATGAGTACTGATGATGGGGATGTGACCCCATGTCACATCATCTCTGCCTGTATCCAGATCTATCTTCTCAACAGAGTACTTTATCACAGAGGCAAAGTAGCAAGTCTGACATGGTGGGCTGATGTTTTGGACAAGAGAGTTTTGTGCACACAGATTATGTGTGCTTTATCCGATTGTTGGTCTTTCCACACCATAACAAGTAATTTGTGTCACTCCTGAGTTTTGCCCTCAGGATTGTCGGTCTTTAGCTAGTATAAAGCAGTGTCCTTGGCATTCTCTACCTGTCACTAGTTAAAGTTTCCTAAGTGTTAACATGCTTGCATTTCAACATGTCTGCCTAGGGAGATGCAAACAGAATTGCCAACTGCTATGTCAGATCTCTTAGTCTGTGCAGCCTGTGTCAGTGGACAGCTTTTCTCAAGAATAAAAGAGAACTGTTTCTAACATCTTGCTTTTGGAATCAATGCTTCTTCAGTATCCTCTTTATTTGTTTGTTTTTATTTAACCATGGGAAGTTTTCTGTAACTGTTGGTGCTCCCTGTGGCTCGGTTAACTTTGGGATGTGTGCATCAGTACCAAAAATGCTTGGGGGATATTGGAGTACGCCAAGATATCCATCTACTGCCATAGTACTGATGCTGTCTCCATCAACAGGCCTGAACATCCTCAGTTCTTTCAGTATGTTTTAGCACACCTCATTGCCCAAGGAGTTTATTGAGACTCTATCTTAGACTTGCAGAGTTGAGGGTTTTTTAATTTAGTTCCTCCCCATCTTGTCTAGTGTGGCTAATCCTTAGTTTATTGATAGATTTTTTTTCTGGATTTATCATTATTTCTTTTTCTGATATACAAAGTGGTAGGGTTTACTAGGTTTTTCTCATTAGCTGACTGAAGCTTTGCTACTTGTGAAGTAGTCTTTAAGACAGGTCATTTGGATGCTCTAAAGGCTTGTGAGAAGAGAACAGGATTTTGTTATTTATAGATGATTATGTCTGGCTTTAGCCTAGGTTAATAAAACTCAAGACAGGTCAACCTGATGTCTTTAGAAAAATAATGTGTAAGTAAATCAACATCTGAGGAACTTGTCTGAACGTGAACATAAAAACTGTAAGTGAATGAAGTCATTGTTTGAACATCGAGCATCAGGAAAACAAAACAAAAATAACCCACGCTCCAAATCCTTTCTGAAGAAGAGCAGGCAGTGATGAATCAGTAAGAACACAGATTTCCTTTTTTTAAAAATTATATAAATGGTATTTTCACAAAACCAAAACAAAGTAGTGTAACAATTAACATTGTGTTTGAATAATCTCTAAGGTATATATAAATTCATTGCTTGACTATGTGGTGACTGTAACAATTGTTGCATTCACTTTCAAAGCATGGTATAAACTTCAGCTAATATTCCTCATTCCTATGGGTTTTTTTTCACAGTTTTTCTGTGAGCTGAAGAAAAGCATATACCTTCTCAAAGCAATTTTTATTGAGAAGAAGCCACCTTTAGAAGATCCATCAGAGTGGAACACTGCCTAAAGGAAATCCCATGTCTTTTCTGGATCATAATCAGTGGTCTTCTTCCTCAAGCAGACAGAGAGTTAGTAGAGAAAAGTAGGAATACAAATACACAGCACTAATTAACTGGTGAGGAATACAGTTGTTCAATATTTGATTTTGTTGAGTTGAGATACAGGTTAAGAATTAGTGAACTTTTACTTGTTTACTTTGGAATAATTGTAAATTTTAATCATGACTAATAAATAAGAGGGGAAATGTGTAAAAGAAAAGCTGTAAATTAGGTACTAAATAGAAAATAATTTTATGCAATGAATGATATACTAATCAATATGAAGTTACAATATTGCTACTAGAATTAATGAGCTCTGCCTTTTCATGGTAGATATTTAAGGCCTGCCAGAGAGTTAGATAGCAAAAATATTTTAATGTTTATCAGCTCAGTTACTTCTTTTTTAGCCATTTACATGATCCAGCTTACTTTGGTGGAAATATTAATAGTCCTTTTATCAATTTTGTAAGAAAAAAATATTGCAGAACATTTGTTCATAGGCATGGTTTTTGATGTATGGTTCCAGATGTGAGTAAGGAGGCTTTATTGTATGTTCTGAGGTTTTCCTATTGAGCATTTCTGAAATTTCAGAAATGAACACTGTGTAGGTCTAAAAGATACAGTATGGGGTGCATGAGAGATGTTTTTGACACAATAGGGTCAGAGAAGTTAAAGACACGTTCTTTGTTGGCAATTTTGGCAGAAATACTAAAACACAGTGTGGGAACTGCAAACCTTATGACATTTGGTAAAATGTGAAAGACTTCATGTCTGTAATATATTACTTGATGTCATGTATATGAGTTGGTAGCTTTTGCACGATATATAATGAATTTCACTTTTTTTTTGTCTGAAGTATGAAAAGATTTTCCCAGTGTAAATAACTCATGCTTGCAGTGCACTGTGAATTTAAAACCCCCTATTGTCCAAGTGTAAAAATGTTCATTTCATGATGTTACAAATAATTAATTCTGTATTCTTAGCTTAATGGCTCCTTATAAAAATTTTGAGAAACCTGTGGTATCCAAACAAAGGATGTATAAAGATAGGTATATATACAGGTATGTATGCAGGGAACCAATTACTCAGCTGCGTCACTGGATCCTGAACTTCAGTTATAACTCCCCATTATTTTGCTAGGTCTTTATTTGCTGCTCTTGTGTGGGCTCCAATAAATATAACACAACTCAACTTTTCTGCTTTTGTTAGCTGAGCTCCTCTGGCTTCTATAGTTGGAATGTAATGTTGTGTCCTGGGAGGCAGCACCAACATTTCAGAACCATTTCAAAAAAAAAAGGATCTGTAAACCCTTTCTTTGTAGTTGTGTTCATACTAGATTCAACAGTATTTGCCCTTAGGGATGTGGGACGCTCTGATACACTAAGTCCATTATACCTGAGATGCCCATTTCACTGGGAGGGAGACTGCATGACAGTAGGGAGGGAACCTAAACTGACAGGGTTATGAAGGCACCTAAAGCCAGCTGCACTGCATCTCACCAAAGCCTTATGTTCTGAATAAAGCCAATCCAGAGGTAATTCACCTCTGATATATACTGGAGTGCAGTTGCAGGAACATTATAGCAAAAGTTTAATCTGAAACCTTGTCAGGGGAGAGGTGATTGATACCACAGATGATTGGGGTGCCTGATGTATGAGGACATGCTGAGGGAGAAGGAACTGTTCAACCTGAAGAAGGATCAGGAGTTTATCAGTGTGGGGAGAGGTAAGTAAAGTTGGAGTCAAGCTCTTCTCAGTAGTGCCCAGTAAGGACAAGAAGCAAACAGGCACAAGTTGAAACATGGGAAATTCAATTTATACTTAACACTCTTTTACTGTGTTGGTAATCGAACACTGGAAAGAATCACCAGAGAAGTTGCAGAATCTGCATCTTAGGAGACATTCAAAACCCCTCTGGCCATAGCCCTGAGAAATCTGCTCCAGCTGACACTGTTTTGAGCAGGAGGTTGGACTAAGTGATTCCCCAAGGTGCCTTCCATATTGACAGTGCCATGACTGTGTAAGACTTTTTTAAACCAAAACTGACTGCACTCCCTCACAATCCCAATCTCATACCGGTGTCCTTGAGATGAAAGACAACAAGAAAATCTGAATATAGAGTTCTTATCGCATGTCCTGTTATCCTTAGGCTAGCAACTATGTGCTGGATTTGGATGTCTTCTTGTACTCTTCAGGAGTTGACCACAATTCTGTCTCTCCATCCTATCTCGCCTTTCTCAGTATTCATTCATCCACTGTCTACCTTATCTGTTGTCTTAAATCTCCAGCACATTATCTATGAGAACATCTGTCTAATCTGGATGGAGACTGTCCCTTGTTCTGAAATCTTTGTTGATTTCTTGGTTTGAGTGTCCCAGAAAGCTGCATATAGATGTGTTGGGAACTTAAGCATCTGCTACTCTGAGTTTCACCAGTGTCTGCAATTTTTATGTGCCTTTTTCCATTCTGCTTTCTCGTGCTTCCACATCCAGATATACCACTTCATTTTCAATTCATCTAGTCTTAGCATTTCTATTACAAATTTCTACACCCCAGCAGTATACTCCCAAGGACCTCTTGACTAAAGTCAAATCTATAGGTTTAGTAACCCTTGGTGAACTATTATTTTCACTTATTAATTTGTCAAATTGGTTTTTTAATATAGTTATAGTTGAGACCTTTTTCCTTCCACAAGATCTAATGGTAATCAATTTACCATAAATCCTATAGGGAAAAAAATGCTTCCTATTATTTGCTTTATGGCTGCTGCCTGAGAGTTTGCTTTGGCATCCCCTAGGTTTTGTGTTAGGAGAAGTAGAAAATAATCATCCCATATTAACTTTTCTATTCCAGTTATGATTTGAAGACTCTAGCATATCATCTATCTGTTATTTCTTTTCCAAGCTGGAGAATCACAATCCATTTCATCTCCTCTTCCGGAAGTCACTCCATGCTGCTGATCATGCCACTTCTTGCTTCTCTCTGTCCCTTTCTTGCTCTGCCACATGATTTTTGAGATGTAAGGAAAACACAGGTCTGTGCACAACACTGAACCATGGTATAACATAGTGTCACTGCTTTATTCTCTGTTCCTTTCTTAATAATACCTAAAGTTCCATTTTTTTCCTTTGCCTGTACTGAGCACCACTCTGATGGACCTATCCACAAAAGCCCCAGAATCTCTTTCCCATGTTGTGTTGAGTACTTAACAGCCCATAAATATAGATGCATTTTCCCTCTACATGGATTTATTTTCAACTATTAATATCAAATGTCAGCTGTAATTTTGTTTCCCATTTCTTTGCACTCTTGCAGTCAGGCAATTTTTACTGCCTGAATATTTTGGTGCAATCACCAAACTCTGTTTCTTCATTATTTACTTCCTTTTCCAGATCATCGTTATAGGTAACTCACATACCACAGGTTCCAGCTCATTTATTCTTTCAAAGAATCTGAACAGATCTGTGCTGCGTTGCTTCCCTCTGCCAATGGGTCCTAGAATGTCCTCCCAGTTAAACTGTATATATATGAAACTAGCTGACAGCATATCAAATTGTTTCCTATGAAGTTGCCCAATAAACAAGCCAGATTTCCTGATCTGTACTTTTCCAAGCTGCTCAACTGACTAGTCTGGAAAGCAGTGTCATGTTCACCATCTTCATTCTCTATACTACTGACAGAGATTCAGACAGTAATTCGTACGAGCTAGTAGTTTGAGAATTTCATAGCTGAGTTTCTTTAGGAATCTAGAGCAAATATCAACTCCTCTGGCCAATTTGTTACTGTTTTAGGATTTATTCTAAGACATTTTCTCCCAATTTTTCAATTTGAGACAGTTCTTCCAGCTCATTCCCCTGAAAACAAAGGCTCCTTTATAAGTTTCTCAGTAACATATTAAAGAAAAGTAGCTCTTTTGCCAAAACTATATCTTCTGGTGAAGGGTGTAGAGCACAAGTGTTATGAAGAACAGCTGAGGGTACTGTGATTGTTTAGCATGGAGAAAAGGAGACCTTACTGTTCTCTACAACTACCTGAAAGGAGGTTGTTGTGAGGTGGATTTTAATCTTGTTTCCCAAATAAGAAGTGACGGGACAAGAGGAAACAGCCCCAAGTTATGCCAGGAGAGGTTTAGATAAGATATTAGTAAAAATTTTGTCACCAAAAGGGATGTCAAGCACTGGAATGGGCTGCCCAGGGAAATGGTTGAGTCACCATCCCTGGTATATTTAAAAGACATGTAGATGTGGTACTTAGGGACACGATTTAGTGGTGGACATGGCATGGCTAGGTTAATGTTTGGACTTGGTGATCTTAAAAGTCTTTTCCAACCAAAAGGATCAGTGATTCTATGATTCTACAAGTGCTCCTACTAGACTGCAATCATCTATCAACCCTAAAGACTCTCTGGAAGGCTGTTTGTGATTTTTTTAAAATTTTTTTTTGTTAGTTTTTAGTCCTTTAAAAAGTTGTTTCTCAANTTTTAATCTTGTTTCCCAAATAAGAAGTGACGGGACAAGAGGAAACAGCCCCAAGTTATGCCAGGAGAGGTTTAGATAAGATATTAGTAAAAATTTTGTCACCAAAAGGGATGTCAAGCACTGGAATGGGCTGCCCAGGGAAATGGTTGAGTCACCATCCCTGGTATATTTAAAAGACATGTAGATGTGGTACTTAGGGACACGATTTAGTGGTGGACATGGCATGGCTAGGTTAATGTTTGGACTTGGTGATCTTAAAAGTCTTTTCCAACCAAAAGGATCAGTGATTCTATGATTCTACAAGTGCTCCTACTAGACTGCAATCATCTATCAACCCTAAAGACTCTCTGGAAGGCTGTTTGTGATTTTTTTAAAATTTTTTTTTGTTAGTTTTTAGTCCTTTAAAAAGTTGTTTCTCAAAGTTTCTTTTGCCCTTTCTTACTCTGATTTTACTTTCATTTTTCTTTAATTCACCTCTATTCTGGTTTCCTCCGTTGTATATGATCTTCACATTTTGAAGCATCCCTTCTTATTTCTAATATTCCTGTTTTCTCTGGTGCTTAGCTCTCCTATTTTTTAAATCTCATTTAATTCAAAATCTCCACCCAGCCATATATTTTTACAATATTATCTGTAAATAACTCTGAACCACTTGTAAGTCACTTTTGTTGATTCTTTTTGCTTCTTTTTGTCTAACAACAATTAATTATTCCTAAATGAGGCTTTTGGGTTGGGCTTTTTAAGTCTTTCAAGGAGGTAGATTATGAGTGTATCATGGTCAGAATTTTGAAAATAAGCAGAACTTTTGCTGGGTTCAGAAATCAATCAATCAATCAGCAGGGTTTTTTTTTTAGAAGTTCTCTGACCAGTTGGTTCAAGAACGCAGTTACTGCAGAGAATGATATTTGTCCATACATGTGAGGTCTCGGTTCTGTGTGTTTTCTGTCCCTCCAGTGGTTCTAGTCTCACTCAGCATGTCATCACTGACAAGTCAATATTGTTGATATACTGTCTTTTACAAAGTACGAAAAGACACTAAAACCCTTGCTGCCAATGTTTAAACTTGAGCATTCTAGATCAGTCCTTGAACACTGTTAGACTTCCAACATTTATATGGAAATATTTACTTGCATCTTCTTGTCCATTTTGGTGTGCACTAAATAAATAAGACTTTATTATTAAGTCTGTTATTGAGATGCCATTATTTCCTATCAGAATTTTGTTGATTTCTGACCTAACTTGTGGGTTTTTTTCAAATGATGGAGAGGTTTTATGACTTTCCCAGGAGTGCCTGAGTCATTCCAATCTCTATGCTCTTTCCATGGCCTTTCATTTTAAAACTCCCCTGACATCTCTCTAACTTTAAGTGCTTACAATATGATTTTTTTTTTAATGTAGAGACTGTCTTTCCTCTGTAGGCTTGTTTCAAAGTGTCCTCTATTACTAAGTAATCCTCTTTCCTAATTAGCTCCTTTTGCCTGATTAGAGAGACAAACCACTGTTATCCAAAGTGCTAATTTATAGGGTATTTGAATAATTATGTGCTGGCCTAGGATAATGCACGTCTTCTGTTAAACAAACAACTTTGCACATGCACTGACCTCCTTTTAGTATTGAATAACACCCTATCTGATAAGAAATGTGGTCAATATCTCAGATAAATCTGGATGTTGATATTTTCAGAGAAAGAATCCTGGGCCTCTGAATGAAGACAGACCTATGGATATTTTTTTCTTTTTATAAGTATCAATTCATATTGCAGAGAGCTTGAATGTGAAGAATGTGAAGATTGGCCTAGTCTTTCAAACCATGAAGTATCTAACTCAACCATTTGAAACTGTTGATTTGTTTTTCTGACCAAAAACAAAACTGCATCTTCACCATAGGTATTCTTCCAGAAGGTAGATAAAATTCCTTAAACTCAGTCTCTCACCAATTCTTCCAATAATTAATGAGGGCTGAACAAGATGCAGACATTTGAAAATATATGTCATTATTTTAGGGTCTGTATGTTCAGTAAATGGCCAATACCATTTGCAAAGCATTTTTGTAGAGAATGTGCAACTTGTCACTGAATGTTGCAGTGAAGGAGAAAATGAGAATTCATATCCAGGCTTAACCTGGCTTGCTGCTTCCTTGTAATAAGAAACCAATTCAACACAAGCAGCTTATAAATAAAGTCTTCTCATTGAATGTGGAAAATATTGCACACATTGAGCAATGTATATGTTAAACAAAAAAGTCTCCCTTGTTGGATTGGCAGCTTGAGACTGCTCCATTAGCTCAACAGCAGAGTTGTGGGCCCCTTGGCCCCATCCCACCAGCTCTAGTTTGGCTTGGGAAGTTAATTTTGAATTTGGCATGGGCACAAATTTATTTAAGGCAATGTTTGTTAAATTCTGGCTGGTGGATGGAAAGTATAGTATTTGATGCCCAAATTGTGACCTCCCGTGTGAAACTCCAGCAATGACTTAAAACTAAGAACAAGAGGAAATGTAATGTAGGCATAGATGTGCTTCAGCAGTTTCAGCTACTACGGCTTCAGCCAGCTAAAACATTCAACAGCATTGATCACAAGATAAAATCTTAATCCTACAACATCTCATGTGACTGAGTCCTAAAGTTCTGTATCAGCAAAAACATTTTGAACTGAATGTAGTAAACAAAAGGAGTTAAGATTTTGCAGGAGCTAAATTGCTCCACTTTCATCTCTATTTCCCCTTCAGTCAGAGTTGGCTGTCAGGTACTTTCAAGGACTTTTCTTTGAGCATGTGCAATTTTCTTTTCCATTTTATTAAAAAGAAATTGACTGTGTTTCTGCACTAGTAGCTATATGTACCCTTCAGCAATTTTGCCCTCTTGCCTAACTCTTTACTTTGTAGATGACTAATATTGTCTCTCCTCATCTTTCTCACCCTCTTCCTGCTTTCAGCTCTCATAAACACTGTCATTGCCTCAATTTCTCTGGCCCACATAGACTTTGATCAGACTAACAGTGTTACAGAACCATGATACTATTGCTAGGGAAGCAAAGGAAATTTAATAACAAACTCCTTTTATGAGAGACGGTAATCTTTCTGGGAACGAACAAATAAACTTGCTCTTTGTTTCTTCTGTTTGTTTTCAGCTAAACCCCATATGTTACCCTTATTGTTAATGTTTTCAGGTGCCTTTCTTATTTTTTATGCATGCTAGGACCTTAACATTCATCAAAGCTGAATAGCTAAAATTGATTTGGTTTAGACATAGCAACACAATGAGTCATGTCAGTAAACGTGTTCAACCGTTTACTGAAGTCTGGAGCCTCATATGCATTTGCAATACATAAATACTGTAGAGGAACCTTGCTTAATGGTTGCCTTTGTGACTTTCCTCTGGTTTTTGGCATCCACAATGACTTGGTGAAAGACCCTAAAGGTACAGCTTGTCTTTGAGAGGAGGAAATACAAACAACTTCCAGGTTACCCTTTGTCTCCTTGAAGCAGGCATCAAGTGGAAGAAAAACACAAGTAGCATGCATTCTAGCTAGCAGGTCAGACAAATTAATATATTGACATTTCCTTGAAAGAAATATAAGTCACATGGGCTTTATTGGTTCTCTATGAGAAGTTGCATTTGTTTCTTCAAAGTCAGAGTTAGAAGTGCCAAATTTGTGTTGTGTCATGCCTTATTCCAGCTTGTGAACCCTAATTTTGGAAGATTAATAAAAATACATGTTTAGAAATCATATTTATTTAGCTAAAATCTCTAGTAACTTGTTTTGAGGTCAGATCAGCTATTGTTCTTTGTCTTCAAATGATCAGAATGCCTCAAATGTTACATGACTGAACTTTTTAAAGGTTGGTAATGTCTATATTATGATTGTTACAAATGACAGTTGCTCAGATATGCTGTCAAAAGATTTAACTGGGACAGTTACAGTTGCTCTGGAAAACATATATCTGAATTTCATTACTCTTATTATTTCAACCATGTTTTTCTAGGAAAAAGGAACACTGCCACTGTGAGTGCCCAGTTTTTTTGAGCCCAGTTTTCCTAACTAAATGTACAAACAGACTGCAAGTCAGCTTTAGCAATATTTTATAATATACTTTAATTTTGTGGTCAGTAAATTATAGGAAATGCTCTTTTACTAATCTTGCCAATACATTTCCCAAAATTTTCTTCAAGTAACCACATTACTTTTGCTGCCCAAATCACTGTAGTTTCTTGGACTGCATTTCCAAGTGGTTGACTGATGGCTGTTGAAAAATCTCTCAAAATGTAGAATAACTGAGAGGATCCAACAAATTAATGGTAGCTGTAGTGAAACACTTTTAAAAGCAGCCTTGAGCTAATCCAGCTATTTTTCAGTGTGTGGCACACAAAACTCACCTTTGGACAGGTTCAAGAGTATTCTTTGGCACACTGACAGTTTTATTAATTATGTCTTTTGCATTTAATATTTATGTGGAAGCTGTTTGTGTGTTAGTGTTTGTGATGGGCCAGCTTCAAAAGGTTTGAAATTCCAGATTCAGCTAAGCATTTGAAAGATCAGAGACTTGTCCAAGGCATATCCATACTCTCAAGTATGAAAACCCAGTGTGGAAACAATCTGAGTGGAATAACATATTGCCCTCAAACGGAGTAAGTCTTGTAATCTCTTTTGTTTGCTTTTTTCTCTCATCCCTCTTCTCCTTTCCATGCTTTTCCACATCTCTGAGACCAGGCCTTAATGCCTTTGTCACACATTTTCTAAGGACTGATTCTACAAGCCCTACAGACCCTAAATCAGGTCTGCTGTACTCAAGTTTCTATCCTTCTCCCTAAGACTGTTTTATATCTGTTCCATTATGTGATTTTTGTGTGGTTTTATTATTTTTAACATAAACGTTTGATTGAAGGAGTACATCTTACTCCTGGAGTGGAAAGCCAATAAGGCTGGTGACTCCTGCATCCAGCAGAGCTTTTTTGTAGTTCTATAGAGGCTGTAAAGGAAATTGTGTCTCCTGTCCAAGAAAGTTTGCCCTTACCATAGGCAACTCTATCACTCCTATGGGAACATTCTGGGAAAGCATTCTACACTCTCCAGTGTTTCTTTGGTGTGGAAACAAGAGCGAGCAATAGAATAAAATGAATTAGAAAATCAAAATCTTTCCTTACCAGAAAAAACACAAGTTTCTCTGGTATTTTCTTCTTATAATTAAGGTGGAGATAATGTCAAGAGTATTTCCTGGGTGACATTTTGGTGCTGTTACCTGGAGCTGCTTGTAATAGAGGAAAAAAATAGCACAATGCTAGTGCAACTAGACTCAGTTCAGTATATACACAAATTTTGGAGGAATCTTAAATCCAGATCTGAATATTCTCAGCATTTCTTTGAAAATCAACTAATTGACAATCATTCCTCTTCATTAAAAGTCTCACACAAAGTACCTCAGAAGAGCATTTAAAACCTGATTCCGCAGTTTACTAGCTGAAATTGCATGCAGGGAGCTCCCCAGCTGCACTCGTGCCACATGGGATGGGAGTGTTCCTCTGCTGCTCTGTCTGATGAAGAAAAAACACCCTGTTACCTGCTCTCCTCTTGCTAGTTCTGCCTTGTTTGTCTTTAGTTCTCCTGGCAGTGTTAAGATGATGATGGGTAGATTTTTGCTGATGATTATTTTCTAGTTACTTTTTTTTTTCTCTAATTGTTCTTTCTATCACCCTGAAACTCATGTGAATCCAGACTACTGAAGGCTGACCTGCTTTGCCTGTCTGTCAGGGTCACTTTATCTGTGAAACCACTGGCACTGTGAGAAAACAGCACCCAAGTTGAAACAATCACCATGTCTATTTTTTTTACCAAAATGCTTTATTCTGTGAGAGCGTATAAAAAAACAGAGATAAATAGTTTCATAAGTGAGTTCACACAGAAAGTGTAAATGATTGGGAAAATTGTTCCTCCACTTATATTTGTTTTTCTCTTTCTGTCTGACTGGTAGGCTTAAGCCTATGTGAATTACCGTGACAGGGGAGGCCTGCCAAGCTCTCTTTCTCAATTGAATTTAAAAGTCTCTGGAATCCATTCTGAGTGAGGAGAGCACAGACAGTACCTTTCCTTCAACTCTCACAAACTATTTTGGTAAATAAAATATGTGACCACAAAAGGAAAAATAAAAAAAAAAAAAAACCAAAAAATGGATACAGCATTCAGGCAGATAAATTTAAGGAATGGACACACACCAACAAGTCCACGGTCATCCACAAATGATATAATATTTTTAAAAGGCTACTTCACTAAAATATTTGTGATAGAAATGTGGGCGTCCATAATAACTGTGTTATGCTGCTAAAAGAATGCATATTCTAAAAAAAATACCAAGTAATAGGGAATTTGTGGCCATTTATCTTATAAACCTGTTTCCTGTTTCAGACTTGCTGGATCAGAAATTCACTGCTATAAACTGCAGAGCCATTGACTTCTAATCTATAACAACTGAAAACAGGGTCTAGAAGGAGTCTAAGCAGGGTTTGAAAACCTTACTTCTGTCTGTAATGTTTTTCATCTTTCTATACAGGACAAATAACAAAATGACATCCCTGAAATGAGGAATTACCTATACTAGAGAGCATGGGATTGACCTACGGCTATTTTGGAAGGTCGGGGGCATTTTTTTGAGGCAGAAGTGAGAAGCCATTTTGAAGATTATACAACTGTGTTTCCAGATACAACAGTCCCAACTTTAGTCTGAAGTGGGGGAGTTTTTCGTTTCCCTCTCAGCTTGTATTAAATTACATTGCTTTCTTGTCATAGGCATAATCCTTTGATGAGAAAACCTTGACGGTCTTTCAGAAGAGGAAGAAAATCTGTCTCTGCAAAGTCACTAGAGACCTTGGCTATTACTAATTGATTCTATATGGAAAGCATGCAGCAGTGACAGACATCAGTCTGAAAGAGTGAGACAAAGAGTTTCTGGCCTTCTTTGAAGTGCTGTGTGCAGGAGCTTTTGGAAATATACAAAGTTTCTCTTTACCTGCTGCGGTCTTCTGTTCCATAGGCTGTCAGGGAAATTTGTTCAGTGTATGTTGGAAAGGATAGGGATGGGAACCTTGAGGGATGCTCCTCTGGTGTAGCACTAAACTCTGCTTAGTGAAGGGGAGGTAGTGAGGCCCCGTCCACCCCAATATTTTTCTCAGGTTTAGACAGATCTTTGCAATGACTTGTAATGCCTCTACTTCAGGCTTTGATTTCACTTAGAAATTTGTCTAGCGGAACAATCAGCTACAACTGCAAAGTCGTAGTTCATCCTGCCTGGTGCTGATAAGTGAGATCCCCAGTGGGAATGGAGCTATACTCTCATTAATTCAGCACATGTGCCAGGCATGGGCAGCACAGAAGTGGTGGGAGAAGAGCATCTTCTGGCAGCAGCAAACAGTATAGGTACTGAGGTAAAGAAGGTGAGCACCCCAGCAAGACTGCTGGGGCAGATGCTCAGCAGTGCATGCAGCCTCAGCTGTGGCAGCTGGCAATTTGCCCTTGAGCAGTATCTTTGCAGTCCCTGCTGGATCGGCATCGTCCCTGGCAGCAGTGGTTTGCCCAAGAAGAGAGACGACAGTATAAGACCATGTGTGAGACGAGAGTGTGGGAGGCTGGGGAGGCAGGTCTGTTTGTTGCTGGAATCCAATGTACTGTGACAGGCCTTTGCTGGACTAGCAAAGAAAATAAATACTTTTAAGAAATTGCTGCTGATCCAAGAGATGAAACTGAGAAGCTGATAATAGCAAGCGTTTATGAAAGACTCATGATGGCAATGCACTACCTTGGCAGGCTCCTCTCAAAAGAAAACAGGACATTCCTGGCACACCAGGTAACACTTCTCTTTCTTTAGAGTTACTGCCACAAAAGGCTGATTAACTTCTAAAACACACAAAAAAAATGCTCCTGTGCCTCATCGTGAGGACCAGATAGCAAAAAAAACTAATTGGGCATCTCATACATTTGAACAGAGACTCCTGTAATTATAAAGAGTGATATGTTTAATGGGTTCCTAGTTTCAGCTTCCAGGTTTGCATTTGTTCATTGTTACCTGAATTATTCCATATAGTTAATCTTGAATGAAGCTGTAAATTCTGTGCTTGTTTTCATATAATTTATCATAGAAGCATAGAATGGTAGGGTTGGAAGGGACCTTTAGAGATCATCTAGTCCAGATACACATAATTTGAGAGAAATGTCATTGAATGTTGGGAGACTTATAAAATGGACTTGTGCTTGAAAATAGAGTTTGTGAGGAAGTAACAACAGATTGAACTTAACAGTCCTGAGTGATTTCAAAATCTAGATTTGAGCCTGTATATAAAAAACATTTGTCTTGGAGTCATTTCAAGTGGATTTTTATTTTGTATGAATGGCATGATTTAAAAAGCTTTTCCCAACCAGTAGACTTGAAGTCAACCACAGCAGTCACATCTCAGGAATTTCAGAGTTCAACTGAAAGATGTTTTCAACAGTAGTATTTTAAATTATCCTTGTTTCATGATTGCCTCTCTGACTTTTGCTAGCATTATTAAAAATAGCACAGGCTATGGAAGCTGTGTCATGAATAGAGGAGGTCAACACCCAAGGTTTTCAATAAACAGAAATTTTGATGTTTTGTGTTTTCATCTTCCAACAGTAAGTACAACAAATAAATAAGTAAATAAAACAGCAGGAGTGAAAATTAATTCTTAATTTTTTTCATGCTAATATTTTTATTTTACTACCATACCAAAAAATCCAATCATCTACACAGGTCAATTCTATTGATGTGAGATTTCATTTGCAGAAGTATTTGCTGTTTATGGTATGTTATTTGTTTATTTATGTTAGTAAAAAAATTAAAATACCTTGACTGAAAGAGAAGATTATTAGAATGGAAGTCCTCTATTACTCCGCAAGCATGAGAGTTGTCCCTTGGGTAGACTCTCCAGCCAGATGGCATTCAATGTGCTCTTAGCCAGAGCTTTTCCAAAGAGCCTCTCTGTAAAGGGGAAACTATTGTACAATAATTTGTCAGGTGAAGCTCCACAAGTGTTAAGGAAGTGTATTTTTACAGTGTGTTGGACTTAGCTTGAATACTGAAATCAGTTCAGAAATATTTAAGATTTTTTTTTCCAAAATAACTATTTTTGAAAGATAACTCTTTTTTTTTTTTCCAACAAGCCGTAATGGAAAATTTCCAACATATTGTTTGAATTATTTGCAGTTAAGTAGGAAAAGACAACATGATGTTCTGAATAAACCCATAAAATATGTTACTAGTAAAGATAGATATCTTAGGAGTAAAAAGTAATAATTGACATGCATAAAAATCTGTCTCAGGTAATCAAGTGTGGTTTTAAATGATACATTCTGCTTCCTTAATTTTTCCACTATAGAAAGCAACCACTTTTTAATATAAATGAGAATACACTCCATATATTGCAAGCCTTCACTGATTCAAGTGCATTTTTGACTGTTACACTTCTGAAAATAACTCCACTTCAAAAACTCAGTAGTAATTTTTGAGAGCAAGCTAAAGCTCCACAGCCCTTGCAGAGCACTTGCAACCAGTTCACTGCAAACTATGTTTACCTTTTGAGACTCATCTATTATACATGACATCATTATGTCTACTTCATAGAATCATAGAATGGTAGGGTTGGAAGGGACCTTTAGAGATCATCTAGTCCAACCTCCATGCAGGTCAACCTAGATCAAGCCACACAGAAACATGTCCAGTCGGGTTTTGAAGATCTCCAAGGAAGGAGACTCCACAACACTCCCTGGGCAGCCTGTGCCAGTACTCCCTCACCCTCACAGTGAAGTATTTTTTTCTTATATTTAAATGGATTTTTTTGTGCTCCAGCTTCATCCCATTACCCTAACCCTTTTCTTGTTGCTAAATACAATAGACACAAGAGATGCCTCAACTTCCCAACACCCACCATTTAGATATTTGTAAATATTAATAAGATGTCCCCTCAGTCTCCTCTTCTCTAAACTAAACAGCCCCAGTTCCTACAGCCTTTCCTTGTATGAAAGATGTTCCACTCCCCTGATCATTTTGGTGGCCTTGCGCTGGACTGTCTCTGTCCCTCTTGAGCTGGGGAGCCCAGAACTGGACACAGGACTCCAGATGAGGCTTCACCGGGGCAGAGGAGAGGAGAAGAACCTCCATTGACCTACTAGCCACACTCTTTTTGATGCGTCCCAGGATGCCACTGGCCTTCTTGGTCACGAGGGCATATTGTTGGCTCATGGTTAGTTTGCTGTCAATCAGGACCCCCATGACTCTCTGCAGAGCTGCTCTTCAGCAGTAGTGTAAATTCCTTAGTAGTGTCAGTTCCTTTGTAGTGTCAATAAAAGAAGTCTTGTTGATTCTGGAGAGACTTTGCCTTTCGGAGCTTCCAGACTTCCAGGACTTGGTTACTCTTCCTTAGTGGATGGGAGAGCTATTGGACCTCAACATGCTTAGGAAGGTCATATTCAGCTTTCAGTCTTACAGTGAGCTTCCTGGTCTGGCCCATGTCATGCAAATACAGGAGGTGGGAACTTGACACATCCTCTGACATATGCATTTTGACTCATGCTTCAGGCAGGCTAGAGGACCACCTCAGCCTGACAACACAAGAGCTGGCACCAGACACAGGACTGGCACAGCCAATACCTTGGAGATCTGCCTCTTTCTCCCCAGTTCATTCTATTTTATCTCTTTGTACACTTTTTGAAATCTCTCAGGGAAGAAGGACAATAAAACTCCCATAAAAACTCCCTGTATTTCATGTTGGTTTTATGGTACTTATGTTGTTGGGGACTTTGTGACATGAGAGATGTGTCATTCTGTGTCTTTTTCTGCCCAGTGGAAGAGTATGAACAAACCATTGAAAAAAAAAAAACTTCTGCAAAAAAAATATTATTGTTGGCCTAATTTTGTGAAGGATTGTGTTGCTGTGGCATGCTTCTTTGTACTCTGTCTGGGAAACAAGAAATAAATCAGAATTTTTTTTAGTGTTTTATCTGGAAATGGAGTATAAGGTACTGCCTGTAACTTGAAAAACTGTCTCTGTCGGGACTCAGGACACCCCTTGTCTTTATCTAAACCAATTAATCATGGAAAACACTAGAGAATCGTTGCACTAGTTCTTGTTTTGGAAGACACTGGTGGCTGGCTATTGTTTTGTAGAATGGGGAAACTGCTACTTTTACTCCCAAAACTGAGCCCCAGAATAGATCCAAGAGTAGCAGCCTACAAAGTGATTGAAGATAAGGTGACACTGGAGCTGTGGTTCTTCGTTCCTTTGAACTAATAATAATACTCAGTTACTTCCTGAAGTCCAGCCCGGGCTTGAATTCATTTTCGTTTCTGATTCACTGACTTCATTCACATAGCCTTTTGGCTTCTCAGCAAGTGTCTGCTGATGTTAATGAAAATCCTCCTCTAGGCCTGAAGGGACTTTATGTTAGTCTCCTGAGGCATATGGACTAAAATGATTCCCGATGCCCTCCTGAGAAAGTGTGTTGGAGGAAAAGATCTTCGTATCCCACCTGCCTGGTCTCAGCAACTTGTTTTTCTGTGATGCTAAAAAAACACCAAAAAATGCTTTGGAGATATCTTGTTGTCACTGTTAGAAGCATTTCTTCTGGGACATCAGCTGCTTTATATCTTGTTTGAGAGAGAACTTCTCTCAATTTTTATATTATAAACCAATTTTGATTATGAGCTGCAGTTTGTTGTAAAATTGAGTGAAGCCTTATAATGCAGTAGGTTTTATTAAGTAATTATCAAAAAATGAAGCTCTAGATAATTTCACAGTAAGTAAATTTTCCCGAACAAGTCATAATCAAGATAATAACAGAAAAATATTTAAATAATGCTGAATGTACTCTAACATATGTTTCCTCTCCTAAAACCTTAATCACAAAAAAGACCTTACACATTTTTGTGCATTATCAACTGATTTGAATTGACTTTCTCATCACTGGTTGTAATTAATGGTTTCTAAATGATCAGTAGCTGCCTCTTTATTCTCTGCAGAAATTTTGGAAGCATTTAAAAAAAGAAAAAAAAACCAACCTGAAGGTGTGAGCTCAAAGCCTCATTTGTCTGTGTGATTGATGGTGAAATAACAAAGAATGGCAAGATTCACTCTAGATTTTTTGGTAAAGCAAGAAAAGTACAAAGACTGGGCTAATTTGCAGGTCTGAGCACTTAAACTGCCTTAATGCCGTACAAGTCTTACTTTACTCAAATCTCAACTGACATGCTTTTGATTTCTACCTGTAGGCTATCAACAGTTTCTTAGGGTAAAAACTAGCAAGTCAGTTCTGCTCTAGTCACTTCCAGAAAGCCAGTGGCATTTGTACCTGTGAGTAGAGGGTGAAGACTGAGCTAGCATTAAAAATCTGGGAATGGAGGCAACCACACTGACAATGCATTTATAAGTTCTGTTGTGGGCTTCAGTCCAGTAATTGTAGGCTAGTTGTTCCCTTATAAAAATCTCAAAGAGCAGAACTCCCAATCTCTGTCGCTCTCACTACCACATCTCTTCTGCTTAAAACAATAATCTTTTCATGGTACAAACTTGAGGAGAATGGCCTTGATCCTCCTCTGCTTGATACCTAATTTATGCATGTCAGATCTCTGTCTGCAATAAATACACCTTATTTGACCTCTTTGGGAAGCTAGTTTCTGTCCTCCTCTGTTTCTCCCTGACATTTGTTTCATTTGGGGATTATCAATAGCCTTGGTGATGTCTAAGAGGGGTTTACCTCCATTGCCTCTAAGGCAGGACCTCTGGGTGATGGGGATGGTGGCACTCTGCATGGCACAGCTGACACTCTCTCCAAGAGCCCCTCTGGGCAGCCACTCATAGCTGCTGAATCTATGCCTGGGCTGCCCCTTTTTGGAGACAATCTCCAGGTAGGGTCATCATGTCATCTTCTTTGGTGCAGGGTTACATTATGTAGTCTCAGATCTCCAACTGCTCCTTAGCTTCCTTCCAGATTCAGGTCTCTTCCACTTGTGTGCTGGCCCATACAGAGAGATGCTTTGGTGACAGCAACCACCACAAACCAGCATAGCTCCTGAGCTGTGACCCAGCCACACATGTCTTTTGCCTGACAGGCTGGTATTGCTTCTGCCAACCTAAACTAAAGCAAGTTTTCTTTATATTTTAGCAGCAATGAAAAATGCAGAAATCATCCCTCAAATTATCCATTCCTTGCCTATTAGTGTGCCTGTGTCCTTGCAAAGCACAAAGCCAAAACAAGGCTGCTGAAGCTACTCGTCAGAGCCATCTGTGCCACATTGCACACAGCTGCAGAATTTGTGGTGAAGTGACTGAGTGACTTTTGGAGCTTGGTAATGGGATGCAGATATTTGGACCTATGGGTAATTTGTTCAAGTAGTCTTGGTCAATGGTATCCAGAAGTTAGTGATTTACATTGTTGTTCACTTACATAGTCACAGCTTCATTCAGCTGTCACATCTGAAAAGCACAATTACTGAATGAAAATTCTTGTTGCCTCTCGCAGTAAAGCCTTAAGACACACTAGGACCCCTTCATTGTTTGTTTTCTTGTTTGTTTCTTTATTACCTCAGTTGTGCCATGGAGCAGAAATCTTCAGAAATGTATATGAAGCTATGAAGGCTGCACAAAACGAAGTGGAGGTTTTTTTTTTCAAATGAACGTAATAAACCACAACTCAAATTTCCATTGCTTGGTTTTGGGGCCCGCTTATTATTAAAGTTTCACCAAGGAGTGTCTTTAAAAAGTCTAGGGCAGTTACAGCTGCTAAATAGGGGAAACTTTGGCACTAGTGGATAGACTCCTTATCCGCCCTTCCAGATTTGGCCCACAAAAAGGTTTCCGGAGATGAAGGAGGAGTGAGTCCTAAATCAGGAAGTGAAACTTGGTGAGGCTGGTACCAATGCACCTCTGATTCAACGTACCATGCTGCTGGGGGAGGAGAGGATACAGGAGCAGGGATGAGCTTGGCCTCGGCACAGGGACCACATCAGCTTTACACAGGCTTAATGCTGGGAGTCAGTCAAAGAGGTTTGCTGCAGAAACAGGTAGTGAGTATGTGATTTAGTGTGATCTTAAGGTCAACCCTTTTTCTCAATGTACTCCATGTCTTTGAGTACTTAAGTATTTGTGAAAATCTGAGTATTATTAATTTTCTCATAGAGTTTGCAATACAAAGTATTGGTAGATGCTTGAAGGTTATAAAAAATTACCAGTGTTGAAGGCTCTATGGCAAGAGTGAATTCACTTAAATACAAGACTTTCAGCCACAGATGCAGTCTTTAGTGTTCAGAGCTGATCTAGACTGACAGTCCAGTGCTGGGCTTTACCCTTCTGCAGATAAACAGAGACTGGTAGGCTTAAAGCTGTCAGTGCAGCTCTTCTAATAAATTCAAAATTTATTCACGAGTTTAAGAATGGGGAAAATAATTGAAGGAAGATAAACATTAACAATTTGATCCTAGGTTGTTGAGATATCATTCTCTTCTAAGCAGCTACATCTGAGATATTGTTTTCAATTGTAGGACCTACTTCACCTGAAATATGTAGAAATGCTGGGAGAGGTCAGAAAACAGTATTAATCATGAGGAGGAGAAGTGAGACATCTACAGACAGATAACTGGCTGCAAATAATAAAAAAGAGCGCACTTCATGAATAGTGGAAAAGTCTTTAATCTAGGAGACAAAATTAAGAAAAAATCATTTTAGGCCGAGAAGCACAATATCAAAGCAAGGACTTCGGAGAGAAAAAAAATGTAGTAAAGAACAAACTCAGACACAAACAAAACTGTAAATTTTAATTACTCTTTCTTCTTTCTGTTCTCTCTAATATCAAACATCCAACACAGTAATAACAATATCTCCTGCCCTTAAAAGTCAAAGGTGAAATATGGATGGATTTTCAAACTGCAAAATACGAAACCTGTTAAATAGAATAGTTGAATGTGCCCTTATATAACCTGAATAGAATTTCTCAGGCCCCTAATAAACTAACAAATCTGAGACTTGATAAATCTTGCACCAAAAAAACACACATCAGTGTGTTTCAACAGCTGATGAATAAAAAACGTGTAAGAATCTGGAATCCAGGTGTTAGGGGCGAGCATATAGAGATGAGTGATTGGCTCTATTGTGTTTAGTCATTTGGGGAACCTCAGTCTATATTCACCAGAGATGGCCCTAAGGCTGAGATCACCAATTTAATTTCACTTGTCTAAGCATCGGTCTGGAAGGAAGTATGGCCCCTAATGTAAAGACCACTGCTTTATTTAGTAAGCCACGTAATCCTCTTGTGTAACATGAGCAATAATATCACATTACATACGCTGTAACTAACAAATTACCCAGATTGATCTTCTAAATCCATAGAGAAAATGACAATTTACTAGCCCCCTGTAAAGCATTTGTATAATCCAAGCTACAGTCCCAAGCACAGTAGAAAAAAACATAATTATGCAATTGGTGCAAACATAATTTTCGTTTCTGCAGAGGCTACTCTTCTTTAACCTAGTTTTTCAGTCACAATTTATGCAAAGACCACTAATCAAAGATGACAGCCTCTTAGAAAACCTGAGGTGTTAACTTGCTATACAGCTGCTAGGAAGAAAAAAACTTTGTGATTTCAAATACATTATTTAATCCCTTTTTCATTCTTAACATCCACATATTTTAAATGGACAATAATGCCTCACAGCCGAGGAAGATGAGCCCTGAACAAAGCCAGCTATATGCTCAATTCTGTATTTAAAAGAGATCTGATTCATATAGTAGAAAGATGATTCAGGTTTTATATTTCTCCTATTTGGAGGACAGTAAGTGAGATTAGTACAACACTGTTTGGGAAGATATGCCCTAATAGTATGTTTGAATTCTCAGCTGGGCCCAAAATCAAGATCAAAAAGGAACACACTGCAGAAAAGAAAGAGAAGAAACATTAACAACCAAAACAGGTCTTTTAGACAGAGATATGTGTAAGGTTGTGTGTGGTTTCACAGCCCTTGGATTGCCACAGTCCACAACTTTGACACCTACCAGCAGTGCTTGAAAGAAGTAAATGTGAGCTGCTGAGTAAGAATCAATCCAATGTACCATGCTTCTTCCTCAGACTCTTTCTTCTCCCTAATATGGGCATCAAAGTGAATCTCTGCACATTTGGAGTCAAAACACCCCAGTGCTGTGCACTGCAGAAACAGATTCATGTATTTGGATACCGAGAGATTATCACAGGTTGTTAGAATCACAGGATGTCGTGTCTGGATTGTCCCATTTGTGTTGGACAAGCCTATGCTGAGATGTTATTGCATATGCCTTGTCCTTGTCCAGCAACTTTGAGGGTTGTCGGCCAGGAAAGGTTATAGGAGCAACTAAGTTCCTTATGTTTCAGCAGTAGATAGTGGGGGCAGGACTGCTTTTTACTGTTGTTTCCCTCCCAGGAAGCACCAGAAACAGCCAAAATAAGATCCCACATCACTTTACACTACTTGTTAAGATGTTTTTATCATCAGAAGTCTCTAGTGTGCATCTGCCCAAGTTCTCTTGTTTGAACTGATATAATGCTACTAATAGGGCACAACAGATCTTTGGGATAAAACCATACAAATTTAGATTAGTTTTTACTTATGGAAAACAGCGACTCTGATTATTTCCCAGTAACAATTTTGCAGGTATGTGTAAGCTCAGATGTGATTTAAATTAATATAAAAGTTACCTTTTTTTTTTTTTTTTTTTAATAGTGAACCAAACCAACTCTAAAGCAGTAATTTTCCTCAAGGTTAAATTCTAACTTTTTCTCTTATGTCTGACTAAGAGGCAGTTCCTCTGCACAGTTCAGTTATGGCCCTCAAATGGGCTTGTATGAGACAACAGTCTATTTCAGAAGAATGAACACTGGAGAAGAAAAAGCTGGGTTTATTGCTGACTCTGAACTCAGGCCAATTAATTTACCTCTCCATGCCTTGATTCTTTCCCCATCCTTTCTCTTTTTAAATTTACATTCTTTAGGATATGGGATTCTGTCTTACTACACATTAATAAGGCCCCCAGTGCAATATTTTCTAACAGTAATGTGCTGGTAGGAGAAAATCCTGATGCTATTGCAGCCAAATTCCCATTGGCATGAAGAGACCACTTACTTTACTCCCCCCAGTTTTTAGCTGCTATAAACACCTCTCCTGTACCTACATCTCAGCATGGAGGCAGCAAGTGATTTCTGTTTTTCTCGCAAGACAAAATATATTTTCTAATTCTGTACTTGCTCTTCTGGAATTACTAAAACGGATAAAAGTCTGCAAACCTCAAGTAGAACGTGTTTAGCATGAGAAAAAAAAGAGAAGAAATTGGTCTTAAGAGAACTGTAGAAAAGTTCAGACTGAAAGTGCTGATTTGACAAGTCAGATCTGTGTGTGAATTTGCTGTCTAACACCATCCTTGCAACATCGTCACTCTTGTCACTGATAATATAACCAAGGACAAGATCTGGAGAGGCAAGGTGCACATTTTCTGGTATTTAAACTTAGATAGTTTGATGGCGGCTGTGCAATCCTGTTAAACTCTGAGATGCAAAATACAGTTGTTTTCAAAATTCATTGCCAGTGGCGGTGACAGATGCTTTTTGGAATAACATCCAGTGAGCTGCAAAACTCATGTAGTCAAGTACTTGTCCACTTGTCCCTACTTCATGTGTTATGGGAATATGTTTACACTCACGCTGTCTTGAATGTTGGGATTTTTTTTCAGCTGGATGAAGTGTTTTGCAGATGCAGCATTGCACATGTTGCTGAAGGTGGTATATTGAAGTTTGTGCCCGCACAGTGGGCAGCTCTTCCTTGTTTTTTCTGGGGGATTCTTCTCCAAGTTTAACTCTTTGTGGGGCATGGTGAATTTAGGTATTAAATTTATTTTGTCAGACACTAATAAAACATGCTGAATCTGACATTCCAGGCCTTTATTTTGAAACAGGTCAGTTATTTTAACCAGGTGCAAGCTGAAGCTGACTATGCAGTTACTTCACCTCAGTTTTGTGAGTCTTCCACATCCACTGTTGGTGAGGCATCCACTTCTCTTGACTGAGGCCTGTGTCCTAAGATGGTCTGCTGTGGGAAGGCTCACATCTCTTATCCAGGCTAAAGAGCAGTTCTTAACTATGCCTGGGTTTTGTATGAAGACATAGGCAACTGTAGATGGTGTCTGCAGCGGATCAGCGTCCCAATACTCTATTCTCCTAGTAACTTTATCTCCTGAGTACCAGCAGAGAAAATGGTTTTCCTTCCATGGTAATTCTTCCTGTTTTTCTACTCCACTTCAACAATTACTGTGGTTATTGTGTTTGTCTTATTCCTTATCGCATTGCAAGAAAAGAGATTCTCTTCTCTTGGACTGTTTGCTTGTGCTCAATATCGTTTTATTACACTATGTTTCCTGTAAGGGATTGAAAATACCTTTGCAACTTTTGTTCTCTGGATTTTCTGATTCTATATTGTTTCTTGCATTGTGTTGAAAAAACCTTAAAGACCATTGTAGGGCAGAGGAGTGTGGAGCTGTAGAACAGGGTATGTCAGTACATGGAAAGGCATGCTCTACCTAGTGTACTTTGAGTTACTGTAAGGACTCTCAAGAAGGGGCTTACTTTTCTGTTGTATGTCTTGAATAAGGATTGAACTCAGGAACCATAGAACCACAGGGATTATCTAAATTTAGTATAACAGAGACTGGTCCTCCTGTAAATCTGGGATAACCTCTATTCTAAATCCATTTTGATCTGACAGAGATAAAAAATAGTCCAGGCACCCTAGTGCAGCCTCAGACTTTTATGTAGACTTCCAGATCTGGGAAAAACATAGAATCTCATTTTACCTTCGTTTTTCATCTGTAAAGCAGGAAAGAGATTTCACTACTTCAGAGGTTGCCCATGAGTTTGTGTTAAAGTTTTTGAGAAGTTCAGATACTAGTAATGGAAAATTTGAAAGTCCCTAAAATGGGCAAAAGTTCATGCCCACTACTAGGAAAGAAGTATGTGTAGCTTTTAAAAGGAAAGCTTCTGTACCTTTCCTTTGTAGAGGTGACTAACAAAAGGATTGTCTAGACATGAGTTTATTTGGAATGGTTCAGAAAAAGTTAAAATGGAGAGGTACAATGAAGTTGGGGCATGGACTAAATTACTCCCTTCTAGAGAAATGAATTTGTGTTGATGGTGCAGAGTCCAGTTATTCTCCAGCTGTCACACTTCCAGGAGACCATTTCTTTAGATTGAAAACCTTAAATAATCCACAAAGATGAAACTTCTGCAGGTGATGGTTTCCCTCAGAAGAGGCATGTTTTGATTTGATTCTTTGTTTGTGTTTTTCAACTTTCTCCTTGTCAGTAGCCTTTTGACTTAATATTTAAAGATCTCTTGGGAACTTTTTCTATTGAAGCATTAAAAAAAAACCAAAGACAAACCAAACCTGAAACAGCCACCACAGTAGAAAGCACTTGGCAGCTAACAAATGACAGAGCTGAGCCCACCAGCCTTTCCCTCGCTCTGGACCCAAGGAAAGACCATTTACCTCCAGAAGGGCTCCAGCATACAGCACATTTCCCTCAAGCTTCATTACCCACCTATCTCTTAACAAGTTTTTTTTCCTCCCCTGTTGGCTCCCTTGCAACTAGATTTTAACTCAGAAACTAAAGTCACAGGTGGATTGGTTTCTATTTTCTTGTGGTATTTTTCTTCCACACAGATATGTGCATTTATTAGAATAGCACAGAAATGCATGTCTAAGATTTCCTAGGTTTTGAGACTATTTTGTGTACCATTTCTCTTAGAGAATAGGAGAGAGAAAACTTATCTGATTAACAATTGTAAAATCTAAGCACAAAGACTACACTAATTCAGGCATGAAACATCCCTCTTGGAGTGTGCTGTGTTCTTATCTGTTTGTGACTTTGTGTCTAGTTGTGTGTGTGAATAGGTGCAGTGTTTGGAGAGTTTAGGAGCTTTCCTAAACGCAAAATAGTCTCTGATGTAGAGGTGATACGTTACCTCTACTTGAAG
>WBNH01007035.1:1601280-1757853 GCA_013401255.1 Urocolius indicus
GGTATCTGGGATCACAGTGTTAAAGTGTCTCATGTTATTTCCTTTACTGTGCGCAACTTCATTTGGGACAAATCACTGCTCAGTAATTTAGTCGTTTTGCTGTGTGCCGTGCTTGAAGTAATCGAAGTAAAACAAAGTAAAATATTCCTCTTTTTAACAGAATAATGGAGAATGAAATACTGTCTCAGCACGGACTTCTCCCATACAGCAGGAAATTGTATCTCAGGGGATGGATCACTATGAGATGGGACATCGCCAAAAAAATGCCATGCAGCGAGAGATGTGTGATGAAATGACAAGGATCAGCCAATATCTCGGATGTTATAGCTTGTAATAATTATTCTCATAAGGCTGCTCCGTCCATGATAAATAAACAGAAGCTTTTCAGCTGGGAGTTGCAGTTTGCGTCAGAATCGATTAGCCAACCCCTAAAGTCAGGAGAACATACAACATGTGAACTTACTGGATCTTTTCTATTTGAAGGGTGCCAGATCAGATTAGCTGACTACTTTTTCATTCCTGTGTCTCCAGCATGGCATATGTACTGTGTGATTGAGAAGTGGCATGGAAAACAGAGTATTGCGTCTGAGTTCTCTGCACAAGGCATTAAACTAAATCAGACTCAGAAACCTCATTCACTCTGAAGTTTTTAGCAGAAAAGTCCAGTTTACGCAACTTAAATGCAGGGCTACTTAAAAATAGGCATTGCAGTAAATTCAGACATCACTTTTTACTGCTGCAACTCATCTTAAGTACTTGATGAATTCTAAAGTAATTAAAAATTAATATCTGGTTACTGAAGGATGGATTGCTATACAGGTGCAGGAGCGATGAAGTGCTGATTAAATATAGCAATATTCTAAGGCAGAACAAGCCACAAAAAGGGACATTTAGAGGCTTTTGGAAGCAGTTTGCAATAAGACTGCAGTGGAGATGAGGAACACTTATCCAACAGCAAGAGAATGCCCTCAGACATCACGATGAGTAAGCTGTGCCTGGTGCAAGCATGAAGAATATTGCGAACCGAGCAGGAACTCCAGAGAAACATCGGTCTGAAGCATTTGCTGAGTCCAAAGGGGGTGAACATCCTCCTCTGGAGTTGTCATAAGAAATCAGTATTCAGTGATGCAATAGATACGTTTATCGAACAGTAAATTGCAGTTCAAGATATATGTGGTGAGCAGAACAAGGACTTCAGCAGGACTAAAGAGTTGCTTCAGAAATAGGAGGGGCAGAGAAAGACAGAAGAGGTACTTCTACATGGGCAAGAGGGAAATAAGGATTCTCTGCAGATGAAATTATTTCCAGACAGAATGGTTCCTGTGATAGTGACAAAGGGAGATTTCTCTCTCTTTTTCTGTGGCTCAAGAAGAGGAGTTGGAGCATATCCATGTTGGTGTTGGAAATACAGTGCCTTCAAAGCATCAGGTTTACTTTAACCGCAGATGACACAGAACATATGTGTTGGTTAGGATATAAACCAAAAGAATACAACACACTCAGACACCATTAGGAAAGAGTATATTCTTAGCAACATAGAGTACATTTCAACAGACACTTTCAATTTCTTTGTATACTTAATTCAGATTATTCATAAAACCAATTGTTTCAATACAATCTCTTTATGAATTATCAATTAGGAGGAAAGCACAAGAGACCTACAGCAGTATTTTAAGGTGATGTACATTGGAATTTGTTGATAATGACATTGCCATTAAGAGACAGTGAATTTTGAAATGCAATCCATCTGCAGTGGCTTAGACAGAAGCAAAGTATTTCTTTTTAATAACGAAACTTTGACTTTATTGTTCTTAATACTAACATGATTGTTCTTTCAAGCCTCATTTCATGCATCTGAGCACTGCATCTAAGCCACAGTGTGAAGCATCTACAGTTACAAAGGGGATTGTGCAAAGGAAGTGCTAATTTCTAACAGTCTAGCTCTTGAACTGGCTGAAAACAAGACTTGGAAACAGTTGTTTAAGAAATCTAAAGTTATCATGTAATAATGCCTGCAGGGGTTTCGCAACTGTTGCATAGTTTAGGACAAATTTGGCACTTCTTGAAGTAAGTCCCAGTAAAGAATATAAAGTGATCACATCTGCCAATCTGCCTGCCTGAGTGAGTGCTGCAACATGCTCTGGAATGGATTTATGCCTCTCTTTAAGATCACAGACTCCTTAAAAGAAAATTTTGTCCATCTAGTATAATCCTTGTCAAAATTTAGTTTCATATTAGGCATATCCATGTACCACAGCAAACGTCTTAAATAATCTTTATTCTCTGTTGGTGTCTCTCACATGGGTATATAATGTACAACAATTGTCAATGAATCTTGTATTGACTTCCTGGGTTTATGACATCATCTTCTATCGCTACATAGAAGTCCATAACGTGAAAAATGTGTTCCCATTGATTGCAAGAAGTTTTACACTTTACAGATTTTTACAAGGATCTGAAGGATCTGTGATTATGAACAGTCATGTTTCACATACTTTTTCTCTACATGTAATAATGCTATATTTTCATAATTAGGTTCTTGAAAATCCACAGATGTCCAAGGAGTGTGTCTTCCACCTTCATATTTGTATAACAGTTTGCAAATAGCTATTCTTTTTAGAGACTCATTCTTCAGTAACTCTTGATCTCTTCTAGTTGAAGGAAACAATTCTTCATGTTGCAGAGGGAGACGGTATTGGTTTTGCTTCCCTCCATTCATGCAACCTGGCAAGTCAGACTGATGCACTGATGTTGATACAACAAAGTACACTAAAGTGTTAAGCTATAGCTTTTTGTCACATCCAGGACAACCCTGTGAGATGCAGTGTCGTACAAGTCTCTGTGCTTTCTCTGTATGTTACCAGAAGTAGATTCTATTTACCCTTTTTCTAAAAAATAAAACATTGATATCAGCTAGTTTTTTCAGCCTACTAACATGTCATTAATTCCTAGTAACACAGTATATGGACTGGCAGAATAATAATAGTAGTAGCCCAGATAAGGAATCTAACTTTGTTGATTAGATTTCAGCTCTGTTACAGTACAATTACCTACTGTATCATTTATGTTCATTTTCTCCTTTATTTCATAAATCACGGGGAGATGGTGGAGTTTATCTTGTTTATTTTAATACCTATATGAATTTTCCCATTGACAAGGGGGGATAGTTTAGCAGAAAGTTACGGACAGACGCCTCCAACTTGTAGGGTCAGCTGGGGAAAAAGCAGAGATGTTATTCAAAATCTAAATAACAGAAGACTGAAATTGGCATCATGGGCTGGAGGCAAGAATTGACCTCTAGATATGGAATGAAGGACGTATGAGAGGAGATTGTAAACAGCCTTGAAAATTATTACAGCTGGAGAAACCAGCAGAGGAATGCAAAGACAGAATCAATACAGCTAGTGAGAGCCTTAAAACAGCTTCATGAGGCAAGCCTCACTTCAGAAAAACTATAGGAAATTATTTTATAGTGTTCACAATACAGAACCTGGGGAGAAGGAGGAGGAGGATAGCTGTGTGGGTGCACTGTATAAGGCTGCACGCTGGAGAATATCAGACCAATGCATATATTTAAATATGTAAATAATCACTTTGCTGTCATTTTACTAGGATTTTCTCTGCTCGTTTTGAGATCAGATCATGCTGTTGTCCTTGGCTTTCTCTGAAAAATTTCCTGCTCTCTCATGTCATGTGCCATAGTGGGCACATCACTTCCTAAGAGGCCTCAGAGCACTGCTCAACACCTGGCCCAAAGTCAGAAAGTCAGAGAGGGCTCCAGGGTACCACACAAATGGTAGCCACTGAGACTTGAGTATGCAATAACTACAACATCAATGAGTGTCTCATTTCCAAACCACTGTTAGCTGAATATTGTGGCTCAACAGACCAAGCAGCTGTGCTTCCCTTCGGCAGCAGGAAGCTGGCAGCTGAACTTATTTCCTCCTCCATCTCCCACTCAGGCATATTCTTAATGCAAAATCACTCCATTTGTTTTGGGGTATATCCCACAGAACTGTAATTCCAACCTCCTTAAAATTCAGTTTAGTTCTGGTGTATGGGAACAGTGCAAATACCATTTTGGGAAGTAAAAAATGAGTTATTTTACAGGCTTGTCTAAGGATTGCTTCTGAATATAGTTTTCCATCCAGTTAGATCTGCATTCAGTAGTAATCACTCATGTAGGCTTTGCTGTAACTGTTTTCTCCACATGTAAATTTTGAATGATGACTTATTGTTATTATATGCTCACATTTGTTCCTCTAGTTCCAAGAGGCCCTAGTCAGGACAAAGTATAGCAAATGCCATACCAATGCATACAAAGACAATTCCTCTCTCTGGGTTGCAGAAGTGACAAAGGAGAAGGAAGTAAAAGACACTCAGAATAAGTAGTACCATTGCATACAGTTGTTACATGCATTCTCATCCCTGGACATGATAGATAAATGTAATTAGTACCAACTTTTCTAATCAGTCCCTCAAGACATCATCACAAACACCTACAGTGGTAGTGTAAAACTTCAGCTGATAGATTCCATATCTCTGAATTGGGAAAATCTACTCCTTTCTACTATGAAAGAGGTTTGGGTTGAGAATTAATATCTTTCAGATATCACAATAATAAATTCACTGCTATTCCTCGGAAAAAAGGGAAAACCTTCTGGGCACCCACTATTGCCTTCTGATATGCATACAACATCACAGAGCCAACAATGATACTCTTGTCTGCTCTTGATTTACTTCAGATGTGAAAATAATGATAGAGCAAAAACCTTGCAGAGCACATTGATTATTTAGAAATGTAGAGAAGCTGTAGAAACCATCAACACTGAAGCAGTGGACTTGTAATATCTGAGTAGTTTATTTCTTTCCTCCTGTAACAAACATCCAGCTCACAAACAAGGGAGCTCAGGGTGAAAGACTGAAGGACAATTCAATATGAGTGTCCTTCTTCCTTACCTATACGGTGCAATAATTAGTACAGGGCAATAGCATGAACAAGCTTCAGCCAAACAGTTACATCCCAGGAAATTCAACCAACAAGTATTGAATTAAAACAATTGCATCTGTGTGGTAACACATAAGTATGCACCAGTGCCATCTAGCCAATCCTCAGCGTATGTCACTTCTACTGCTCGGCAAACCATGAAACTATCTTTTATCAAATACTGTGTTTTACACACATGGAGAGATTTGTAGAACTAATTATTTTTTAAATCATATATTTATGGAGTCTTATTGTAATCAATAAACTGAGAAAAAAATAATAGTAAATATATTAACTAAAGGTGATTAGATTGGCCATATAAACCATACAGAGCTAGATGTTTACCTAGTGATCCCATCATGGTCAAAGCTGTATTGGTATGATGTCCAGAGAAAGTTAGACGATACATCTGTCTGCAGAATAACTTTCAGAAACAAAAAACAGAAATTCAAGGACTTTCCATCAAACTAAGCCAAATATTAAGACCTAAAAAAGCCATTATCTGTAACTAGGGGCACTATGCATTCTGAGAAAGCTGCAGTCTCAAAGTCACAAATATGCAGACCTCCATCCAAGTAAGAGTATTTTGCATGTCTCAGTTTCACAGTAAAGAAAGTGCAGTAGAAGAAACAGGCTTCTTAGTTTAAAACGGGTATCACAATACAATGGCAAGAGTAAAATGAAATGTAGTTAAGAGCCTTCAAGTGTCCCAAAGCAAAACCTAGGATCCAAGCAACCAGAACTTTAGGAAGGTTTGCATTTCCATCAGGATTTTGTGCTTACAGCCTCCTACCTGCACAGAATGGTCATAGCATGGCCAGAAAGACAGAATATATCACCAGAATTAGGAGAATTTTTTCTTCCTCCAATGTTACTGGGAGTGTTTTGGGAGCACTAATAACTTCCTCAGCTCATTGCATATATCAAGGAGTCCTCTGGGACTTCAAAGCCACTGGGATTTCACTCTTTGTAACTAATGAGAGATAAGGCTGGAGGATAGGGGTAATATTTTAATCAGGTCAGTTGTCTGAAGTGCAGTTTTCATTGTCACTAGATGGTGCAGCAGAGTAGCTCTACTTTGGATCAGTTGAACTAGAACTTTGGAAAATATCATGCTAAGGTGGGTTCTTTTGCAGGCAGACTCCTCCATAAAATAGATCTTTCTCACAGGGCTATTTCTGTTAGCAATTTGAGCACTGTGGCCTTCTCTAACACTATTTGGAGCTTAAAGAAGATGAATGCATCCAGTGAGGACTAGCCTAATATGGCTTAATTTTAGCTAGCTACACCATAACCAGAAATATGAGACATTCTATTTATTTTGAAAAGCCAAGTGGTATAGTTGGCCATAAGAGCCTGAAATGTTACATTCAACATGGGAAAAGTTAAAGAAAGCTAATGCAAATGATTTTTGGGTTCACTAAGTTTCACTCTTAGGATGCATAGAGGAAGAAAAGCAAGGTTTATTTTAAGTGTTTTTTTGTGATTCAGAATTGAAAGTTTTCAAGACACTAGCAAGAGATCTCTTTTTCCTCCTCTTGTTTCTTCCTTCCTCTTCACAACCATAGGTGGAATAAAAAGCTAAAGGGGTGATGGAATCCAGTGCTGAAGTGGATCATCTAGGATTCGTAATGTCAAATGACAGATTTCCTTTGAAGTTCTCCCAGCAGCAGTTCAGTCCTTATCAGCAGTCCATTGTCTGCCTAAAATCCATGATTGACTGTTTATAACCTCTACTTCATGTGCTTACCAGTATATTCCTTCCCACACAATAACAGGATATTTCCTGCACTCCTTTATATCTAGCAGTTCTACAGTTTTAACAACTAAAGCATCTTTCTGCTTTCAGGAAAATGACATTTCTAATAGAAAAACAATATTTGACATGCTTTTAATAAGAGATGCTCATCAAAACATCTAGTATTGGAGTTCAGACTTGGATCAAGACTATCAGATTGTCCTTATTGACTTGGGCTTTTGCTTGGAAACTAAATTGCCTAACTTGGGAATACTTTGGGATGTATGGTATGTTTGAGTCTATCTCAACAATAAAAAGAGGCTATGCTTTCAAAAGGTAATAACATATCTTCATTTCAACTATGATTCTGAGAAGAACTTAATAAGATCATTTTATTTTCACTTTGCAAATAATCAGGAAATTGCAATTTGGAGAGCAATGTGAGAACTGTGTGGCCATGTACTGAATTGCACTAGGCCAAGGTTAAAAATGTGTACTTTAGGTTTTTTTTCTCTACCGGGTCTCCTTCCTACTCCAAGACAGGGTATAATTTTGGGGAGAGAGAGAGAAGTCAGATTCTTCTGCAGTTCATGCAAACATTATTTAAAACCCTTGACACAGAATAGTAAGGAACAAAAGTAACCAAAATATCTAAATACCAGTTCTCAAATTGCTAAATCTTCATATAGCAGAACTGATTATATACCGCCTTTTCATTACCTCGGTATATTCTATAATTTGTTCTGTGAGTTGAGCAAGTCAAAAAGGGAATTCACTGATGATGAGATGACTGGCAGCAAGCATTAGGCATGACTCTCTCAAAGACTTGACAGGTCAGTTAAAGGGATGAAGCTTTTGAACTGTGATAACATCAGGCACAATTAGTGTCTTACTAATTGTTGACTGAAAAACAAATTAATGCCAGAAGATAGTTATTCTGGAGCTCATACCTGGGACAAATATTCTTCTTAACTGTCTATGTGTGACAGTAAAATGAACACTTATGCATATTTAGGCATGCAAGAGCACATTCTCTGAGCACAATAATATTTTGCTCAGAAAATTCAATGCAGTTAGGTATAAATTAAGATGTTAGGGTAGCAAGTGGAGTGACTACATTTTTCTGTTTGTTTTCTAGAAGAAAATTGTTACATTTTTAGCAGTTCTGTAAAACTACAACAAGCTAGTTTATGCTAACAATAAAATGAGAAAAAGATTCTGAAATGAAAATCCTAGATCCATGCCACTAAATCCACATATGTAAGGAAATTTCAAGATTTTTTTATCTGTCTCAGTATGTGTGTATCTATTTACTACATACACACATATGTATAAAAAATATATATTCCACTTGTGGGAAAAAGAGGGGAGGATATGTGAGGGTCACTGTTTAATACAGCTGGGTGTCCTTCACTGAGAGCTGAGTAATGGTGTGTATTAAGTTTTCAGAGTGCAAGTGGGGAGTGAATGCATTTGGAATAAGAAATACAGCCCTGGCAAATTGAAGAGAAACTGATCTATTTTTTCAGCATTTTGGAAAATTGTTTTATAGACTCTTTTGTCTTTATTTGGATCTGGTTCTGCAGTGGTGAAGTGAGAAGAGTTGGAAAAGATCTGAGGATGATTGTTATGTGGATATTTTGGTTCATGTCATTCTCATACATCATCTTGAAGCATGAAGAAGAGCTTTAGGAAGGCAGCATGAGGAAGAAGGGAGATGTTAAACTGTGCACTTGGACTACGAAGAAATAAGAATTGTGGGCAAATGATGTAACTGGATGAGGTTGGATGGCATTGGATGAAGGTGGTACGTGGGATATTTTAACTGTGTTGCAAGAAGTCTTAATTGTGTGAAAGACTGTGTGCTTGAAGTGATCAATTTAAATTTGTGTTTGGAAGCTCATTCAGATGTCACTGTTCTCCAGGTAACATTATTGAAGATCTTAGTCATCAGAGAGCAGAGATACAATGCATATCAATATGTAAATTAGTACAGACATTCACATAATAAAATCCACTAATCCAATAATAACTGCACAACTGATATTCCATTGCTGTCTACAAAACAAAATGTGCATCCCACGAAGCAGTCACAGAGAGCGATATTTAAAAAAGCCAAAATTCTGTCACTTTGTATGTTAGAACACTTAATCATGAGCAACCTTATATGTAAATGTCTCAGGAAATTAAAGGAGACACATTTAAAAGAAGCAAAGGAAGGAAAAGTTTTTGAGCATTTCGTCCCATTTTACTTTAGATCTTTTGAACTGCAAAATCTCTGCTAGTAAATACTATGCATAATCAGGTTTGAAGTGTTTCATTGCATTTGTTTATCATTTAAGACATTTTCCTTGCTAGTTTTGCCTCAAAGAAATTACGTTTAGCATGTAGAGGCTGCCAGAAACGGTATCACATCCTCTGCAACATCTTGCTAAGGCAGAGTTGCTCTGGGTTACATGCTTTCAGATTTAAATTTCCAACATGAATATGTTGTGCACTATTTCTACTGGGAAGTTTTTACATAGCCTAATATGTTATCTCAAACACCAAAAAAAATTGCTCATATTTGACCCTTTTTTAGTGCTGTCTCACTGCTCTCAGGTCCATTCAACATCTTAACATCTTTTTTCCCTTCTTCTTGGGCAGCTCTTCAGAAATGTGTTTGGATAGCCCTTGTTGCTGGCTCACTTCTTCACTGACACTACCAAAGATGAAATCCTGTTAAAGTCACAAATGTATGACCTGCACAAAGAGTCAGGGAGGTTTCCTATGAATTTGATTGTGTTTTAAAGCTTCAGGTCACACATGGTCCTGTGAAGGGGTGGTTTCTCTCCTGCATCATGCTTATGATCTGCAGAAGATTGTTTTCCACGTTTCCTCTCCTGCCTGGTATGAACCGTGACTGATCAAATGGAGAACAACATCGAACACCTGACATGCCTTTGCATATTTTTTTTGCTTTTCCACCAGCTCAGCCTTGCATATGTCTAACTTCCATTCCCTTTGAGAGGAGTCAGGACAATGGCGGTCAATGGCTTCTACCATTACCTATAATATTTGAAATACTACTAAAAATTGTGTTGCAAGAGATAGCAAAAATGAAAAATTATACATACTAGACATAACCATTAACAGGATTTAATTTTTTTTTAGCTATGACTCTTTGGGTTAGGACACTTGATCCCCAGATCAATAGCTCTTGTGGTCTGCTTTCTGAACTAGTCACTATTTGTAATATATGTGTCCTTTATTACAATCATTTATTTTTTTCAACATTTTATGAAGTGTGCTTATTAAATGAAATGGTAAGTCTGGCACTGGCAAGTTTCTTGTGCGCTTTTTTTTTTTCACATTTCCTTTCTTTTGGCAGATCCATGAAAATGGAGTAAGTTTCTGTAGGCTGTGCATGCTTTTCCACCCTTTTTCAGGATTTGTCACATCTCCTGGAAGGCCTTAGAACTCATGAAACGTAAATTTATATCCCAGCATTTTGCCAAATCTTGTCAAATCCTAACATTTTTGTTGGCAACTATTTGCATCTCTCAGTTGAAAGGGAGTAACTTACACTATGCAGTCACAATGCTGTTCTTTGGATACTTTTGATGGTCAAAGTGTTAGTTTTGTTACATGGTCTAATCACTGCTTGCAAGAGGCCAGCCACTATATTTCATGTCCTCACTCAGTGAATCTTTCACAGAGTGGACATTCTGCTTCATCAGCTGATTTTCCAGTTTTACACGTCTGCACTTGCAGTCCTACTTTTGTCTGAAGAAAAATGATCTGAGAAAAAAAAACCTTCAAAATTAAATAGAAGCATTGCTTCTTGCTTCTTTCAGACATAGTTGCTTTGTTAAGTACAATTGCAGTGACCTCTATCATACAATGAACTGGTCATGTATTTCTTTTTTTGGAAGCTGCTTTTTTCATGCTCTTTATTTTTAACTTATTTTTGCCTATCACCTTGGTGCAACAACCACAAACCTTTGGCTCTTGGGGTCTGGAATGAGACATTTAAGCCTTTAGGACAAGAATAAGTTTAAAGACTTATGTCTTGTTCAAACAGAGAGAGAACTTTTGATGATTTTAAATGTCTAAAGAATAAAATATTTCTAATCTTTTGCACTGAACAGAATTAGTGGTGACAAAACCATGAGGATGTGGGATTTCCTCAGGTAGGATCTGTGAAGGCTATTTATTGGTTTTGGTTTCTAGCTCCAATAGAAGTGAGACATTTTAATAATAAGCAGCACAACAGATGTTAGACAGCTACGTCTAGTCCTGCCATATGCTCTTTGTTATGAGTCATTCTGGATGCCATCCATCCCCGTACCAATGCTTGCTGGACACATCAATCTGTAGCAGGAAGAGTGAACCAAGGCATATGCACAGAAACAGCTGGGGGGGGAGGTCTGCCTATCTTCTCAGCAAGTTCAGAAGGGGGGAATGCAAGAGCTGGGCTGCGTTTACATTCACTGCCATCTATACACGACCTAGGCCATGCTGGGTCCCACTTAATTGATACACAGCAAATGAAGAATCCAATTCAGGCAGTTATTTTTAGTCATTCCTTGTGGCATCTTGGGATAGCAGTAGAGTCTGACCTCCCTCTGAGATGAAGCACTCTTTGCCCTTTAGCACAGAGTTGCTTGTATTCATTTCAATCATGAATGTACTCACCAGCCTCTCTCTGTGTCATATTTTCAAAGCAGAGCTAGGATGGTACATAGTCATACTTAGTCATACAAGGAATCCATGGTTAAATTTGTATCCCAGATGGACTCTGTCCTTTTTTCTTCCTGTTTGAAAGCAAACACCCTGCCTTCTCATGCACTAGTGCAGTCTTGTGTATCAGCAATGGAGGGAAGGAACAGATGCCAGAGGAGCTGGAGGAACAGAAAGGACAGACTGCTACTACCTCTGAGAAGAATCACCTCAGGAGATCATGGGTAAGGGACAGCAAAAATAACTTTTGCTGAAAGACAAACAAGAGATTTTCATTCAGTTTGAAGAAAACCTCACTAGCTGTTAAAAAGCAAGCTATGCACTTTAAAACTGGGAGTTATTTCAGTAATAAATCCCTGCCCGCTATGTGCAAACATTGAGCTGCTTCTCCTCTCTCTCTGTCTCTCTTTTCTTTCCTTAAGCCTTCCCTCATCTTAAGGAGAAAAAAAAAAAGTCTATTTTTAGCTGTGGATATGTGCATCTCTATGTCTCTAGCTGCTCAGTGAGAATCAGTAATTGAGATATTCATCTTGTCAGAATGAACAAATTGGCAAATCCCTGCACACCTTTGCCGGACACACAGCAGGAGGAGGCAGGCAGCCCCACTTGTGCCTGGGTCCCTTGGACTCCAGCATTTCCAGGCACAAGAAGAAGGAAACTGTTGTGCAACAGAGGAGAAATAGGAAGCAGTTTCCTTTCAAGAATTTCATGCTTTGCTCCAGAAAACTAGTTCAAATACTGGTCTGCTTTTGAGAGATAAACTCAAGATATTGCCATGGTAGCAATATTTTTGGTTGCTTAAACTAGGTTACAGAGGACCTAACTGGCTTTAGTTCCTTGACATATGCCTAAACTTCAGTGAAAGTGAGTCATATCTAGCTTGCTCTTTTTTTTTTCTTTTCTTTTTTTTTTTGTGGCAAATCTAATTTTTACTGCCTTATGCCCTGCTGTGCTGGTTGCACCACATTGCAATCTGATCCTTCGAGGTGCTGAGTGTTTCTCTCAGCACCTACATATCAGCATGGTCTCTGCGCTCAATTCTACACCGTGCTTGACTGCATAAGGCCTCTGGTGTTTTAAGTACAAGAGCAATGCCAGCATGTCACAGGACTGTTTACATACTGACATATAGTCGTGGTTCTGAGAGTGTTTCAAGATGATGCAGAGTACCTGTTCATCTTTAGAAGGCAGAAAAGACTTGATCCAGAGAAATACTTCTAATGAGTTAAATAGAATGTATATTATAAGCATGGTGATTATTTTTTTCTGTCTAACAGATTCAGTTGTACCAAATTTTATATTAAGTTAAGGAATGTTACACTTTAACAGTTCCATGTGTGTGTGTATGTGTATGTATTAGATTTTAAATGTTTATTTTGGTATATGATCCAGAGATTTCACCCTTTGCATCCCTTTCACACTGTGCTGAAGCCAAACAGTGAAACTCGTTCTTTTAAAGTCACAATATCCTCACTGTTATTTGCGGCATAGATTTGTAATAAAGCGACATCAGGGTCTTAAATAGTCACTCTTTTTTTATTTAGTCATCAAATGTGGTATTTTTCAATGAGAGGTACTTTTGCAAAAGGCCCTTTTGCCAGAAAATATCTGTCTATTAAAACAACGTTCTTTTTCCTATGAATAAGCAACATTTTGGAGGCAATGTTTACCAAGTCCAAGACACAGGTTTTTTTGAGAAAGACTATGTAATAGCAAATGCATATGGATTTATTACTGTAAATTGAACTGCTATTTGGGTGAGTTGTTGCAAATATGCAATCCAAACGCACAAGCTTGCCTGGATGATGATGTATATATGTATTCACACACCGCACTTTCGGTTCTCATTTTGGCAAATGTAGGCTGGATGGTTAATATGGATATTTCCCATCCTGGCACAGGGACATGTTCCCCCCTTGTGACAATTGCACATATGGAATTTTACAAGTCTGCTCTGTCTCTTCACTAATGGGCTTCACCTTTTACCTCCAAGAGCTGAGGATCTTGATTTTAAATCCATCTTTTACAGGTTCAGACCTTGCAGGCAATCTAGCCAGGGGTATGCTCATACGAGCCCAAAACCAGTAGCAGAGGAGCCAAGTAAAGAATCATTATTTTAGGTTTCCACACTGTAATTCTTCTTCCATTTTTACTGAGTGACAGTATCTCTTTACAGTTTTTATGATAATTAGTGAATCAAAATAATTCACAAATAGAAATGAGCTACTTCATAGAGACAGTGGTGTATTTAAGTGTATTTTTACAGTAGATGAGGTTTTGGTGTGTCATCTTTGAAAATACGATCAAATGTATTATTTCTTTGATCCAACAAAAACAGCCACAGAAAGAAAAGGATGCAAAATTTAGGGTGTTGCAAGTTCACTCTCAGAGCTAAGCTGTGGTCTCTCTATCTTGCTATTGCCAAGAATGCATGCCAAGTCATTGAGGTTGACCACATTTTATTACCTCTGTTTTTGCTATTCTACCTATTCCTGAGACAAGTGGGAAAATTGTGTCTGAAAACTGTCTTTAAGCCCTGGACTTCTAGATTGTCATCTTTAATGAATACTGGACATGTTCCACTAGTGTGTGCTGCTGTCTGGGCCTCACCTAATTAGACACTGTTTTGAAATTCATAATTATAACCAGATTTGTGATGGGTCACATGCCTCTGTCATCTTGATAGAGATATTTCAGAGGAAATCAACTAATTCAAAACTAGCATTTGAATACCTTTGACTTTACTTGTTTTGTCCTCCCCTACCCAAGGTGTGAAAAATGGCAATTTCTATATTTCTGGGAAATTAATTTTCAAGGTTGACTTTAGGCCAGTAATCTGAAGTGCTAACATAGTCCATATGTCTGCCTAGTAAAGACTGACTGAAAAGTATGGAAGTTCTAGTAAAAGTCCATTTTTCCTGCTCCTTTTGGTAAATTGCAGGATTCCATTTTACTGATTATAATCCACGGTTATCCACATGAGAGAACTGATCCACTGAAGCTGAGATTAAGGTAAAATGCATGGAATTTTTTCTCTATAGATGCTGCTTTTCATGCTGAGGAAAATCTCAGTGTTTATACTTTTGCTGTCTTGTAGTATTTGTCATATTTCTGTCTCTCTCTTAAGACTGTAATTTCCACTTGATTTTTTTTTAAACTACCTCTCATTTTAATACATATTTTGCATTTTCTTAAAATAAATGCTGTCACACAGGTCTTCTACTTCCTTTATTGAGAAAACAGTGATACTCATATGATGGTGGAAAAAAATTGAGAGGAAAGGAGAGACAGAGAAAGGAAACTGAAATCATAACCAAAAAGTTCACACTGATTATTGAAAAAGTCAGTGTTCTCTTGGGCTATGGGAAGGAAAGGCACTTTCACAGTGTCTTTGAATATTTTTCTTCTGCACAATTTTGACTTTTCACCGCATATTCATGCTACAGTGAGAGGGGAAGAAAAGAAAAGGACTCAAAGGTACAGTAAGTTTTTTCATTACCTTTTGTAGTGACACTTGCTAGTAACAAATCCCAGGGAGTAATACTGTTAAGATTTTTAAAACTATAATATTTGATACTCTTGTGTAAAATTATTTAACAATTATTTAACATTGTGTAAAATTATATAACAAGCATATTATTTCAGTACTAATGGTTTTACCTCCTCTGTGAAAATTTTTTATCTTAAAATGTGTGGTTTCGCTGTGACACTTTTAATGTAGTGTCATTACAATATTTAGCACCATGTTTTTACTAGTGGGAAATAGTTATGCAATTGTTGAAGGCTTCCGTAAGCCTCAGGTCCAGCTTTCAGTGAGATATTTGAAGGTAGAAAAAAGACAAAGAGGGTGAAAGACTTCAGTGAATCACTTCTGGGTAGTCAGGAGGGACTTCATGCAAGCATGGAGCATTTCTCAGGGCTAGAAACTCTAATCATTATCAGAGAACCACAATATTTTAATAAATTTTGTCTATCAGAGAATGCTTTTTTTCTTTCTAATCTGAGTCAAGTTCAAATTAAATTCAAATCAGTCTGAAGAGCCATATTTATTTCAGGACTTTGAATCTTTTGAAGAGAAGTCACTGGCAAAAATTCTTTCAGATTTCAGAGTTGATTAAGAGGTGATGCCGCTGTGGTGGCAGCTGCAGATGTGAGTTGTGGATAAATCAGCAAGGAAGAATCAGGCCCAGAGTTGGAGAGTGGAAGCAGCAGCTTTCTCCTCCACAGCAAAATATTAGGTACTGTTTGAAAAACTGACTGTATTTCTCTAACAGGATAAAAAGTATGCCATAAAAATATTGTTCAACATTAAAGTATAAGTAGCAGTAAATTACTAAGCTCTTTTTACCAAAAAAATTAAAAAGGCTTCCCCCTGCAACTGCCAAATGACTACCTGAATTTGCAGTTGTAGCATTTTCCTCCTCTGGAACCACTACCAGATTATGGGAAATGTTACTGGGAAATGTTTTGTTTCCAATTATTTTCTCTGTAAAATCTAGAATTCAAGATAAACAGAGTAACAAAATCTGATGGATTTATCTGTAAGTATAGATTGATTTAGAAATTCTACTAAAACTGCTTGTTTGGAAATCATCTGGCAGAGAAAGCTGAAAACAACAATCTTTTCATATTGATCTGCTTTACAGTTACATTTAAGCAGTTTGGGATGGAGTGCCATTGTGAGTAAAACATTTAATGCTGTTTCCATCACAACTCTGCAGTTTAACTTGATTTCTTTTATTCTCTTTCCTATTAAATGAACCTGATTTTTCATACTGACAATATGCAAGACATATTTCTCATGTCCACTATACATTGCACTTGCTAAATCAGCTCCTGACACACAGATAATTTTAACGAGAGAGGCTAGGAAATACGCCATTACTTATTATTTCTAATGTGTTTCTTAATATGAAACTTGTCATTTTCAGCTGTGATGCTGATTCAGCAGCAGGTTTCTTTCCAGAGTTACTAAAATAACTTTCGTCTCAGAGCAGCAAGGGACCCATGATTCACTGGTAGAGAACACTAAAACAGAAAGAGGCATTTTTCCATCTTTTAATATTAAAAAATAAACTAGCAAGGGTTCATAAAACAGTCCTGGGGAACTTTTTAGATACAAAAAAAGCAGCAGTAGATCTCATATTTCAGAGACAAATTGAAGATAACTGCATTTAATTTGGGTTGCATCTTAAATATATAGCTTGCATTATTTCACACATGTTGCAAAACAAGATTTAGGGGGATCATTTTTATTGGCTTATACCTACTTCACACATGTCAGAATCAATCACATTTTCAGACAGATGTTTTCTTACTTATCGACTGCAATAAAGTGATATTTTGTACATGTGAAGCTTCATTTGGTCCACAGCATTTAATGACTTCTGTCCTCCATCCCTAAGCTTTTTTAAACATTCAGGTACTAAGCAGAGAATTCGGAGACTTAAACGGGGCTGATTTTAAAATACTACAACATTGTTTAATTCAAAAGAGAATTAAATTATTAAATTATCCTTTTTACTTAGGATAATTTTTTAGGGGGGAGGGGGGTTTGTGCTTTTCTGAAAATTAAATCTCTTCCTTTCCATCATCATCAACAATATTTTAATAAAGAGCAGAGAAAGCTAACAAGTTGGCATGACAGTATTGCAAAACTGTATTTATTGATAAGCTTTTGTGCAGACTTGAACAGGTAAATGCATATATGCTTGTGGATTGTATGCATGAAAGCCCCAAATCTGTAAACTGTCATGACAAAGGATGTTGTGATTTTTACTGTCTCGATTATCAGCTAAGAGTAACTGCAATACCTTTTTCTGGGCATCTCAAACCCCTTTCCAAACCAAGGAGAAAGATGTAAAGAGAACCTCTCTCTCAATAGGAGTAAAATACTGAGGAACAGCACCTCCACCAGCAACTTTTCATAGACATACACAACCTGCTGTTCCAAGACAGCGCAAGGTGACAGCAGACTGCTTTTGCTAATGCAAAATGCATTATCACAAGCATGTTCATTTTAATGTTTGGAGTTTTCTGACATCTGCAGCGTGGCACACTGAGGTCACATGCTGTCTCTGAGCTAGGGTTGGAATGAAGGGCTCAGATGGCATGGCTCCAGCCATTGCTCCCATACAATTGGTCCTTGTGAAATCCCAGGGTGGTGGCTGCTCTCAGGGCCACCTTGTTGAGGATGAGCATGAAACCCCTCAGTGACATGGAACATCTGCAAGACACCTACAGGAGAGAAAACCCACTGATGGATGCTGAGTTCCACAACACCTTCTTGCTTGCAATCCCCTATCCCTGACTCCTCACACAGAGTTTGTTCCTCTGCTTCTGCTCCAGCATTTCCTGGATGTCCAAACAGAACTCACACAAAATGTATCTAACATTTACAATGAGCACCCTTCCTTCCTGGCAGATACAAACTTACTAACAATAATCAAAATTGCATTTTTTTAACTTTTCTGTGAGTATATATTAAAATGCTACATTTCAGGAGACAAAAAAAAAAAAAAAAAAACCAAAAAAACCCCTGTTAGTCAAAGCTCTTTGTCTGTGCTATTGCCCTTTAGTGCCTCTGTGCTCCCTGTTCTCTAGTGACCCCTCATGAATACTCTCCCAATTGAAGGTCTAGGGTCTCACATCAAAACTGTTTCAAGCAATTTGCCCAATTTGGTTTTTAGCTCACCTTCATCAGGACTTTGTCATGACTTTCCATAGCACTACTCAGCTGGAATATTTCCAAATTTAGTAGCTCAGGCCCTCACAATCAGAAGAAAACTTTAGACTTCTACAGACCTCTGTTTTTCTACTGTGACTAGGAACAGGACTGTTACACAACAAGTGTAGCATATCTTGAATATTAAAGAGCTGTCAGAGCAAAAGAGGGGACAGATATCTTCACAGATGTTCTTTGTGGTGTGTTCCTGCATTTCCTCTCCAAAGCAGCAGACCATCACTGGTGTGTCTTCAAGAAGGAAGGATGTATTCTGCACTCACATTAACAAACTACTAGAGTCAGGATAATCTATAGCACTCATGTTTACATAGGACATTTTAAAAATGATGGACTAATCAAGCATGAGGTTTGATCTACAGTTTGAGCAAACAGTTCAAACCAACTTCCTTAACTGGGACTTGGGCTTATGTAAACTGACTTAAGGTAAGTGATCATAGAAGCACATGTTGCTAATGCACAGAAAACAATGAGATTGCAGGCAGGCAGCGTGTAGCAGCTTAAGAAATTGGTTACCACTGGCTGATTGCTTTTATTGTACAGATGTGTGGAGAAGATGGCTATCAAGCTGTATGTTCCCCTCTATTTATATCAGACATAAATTACTCAGTGTTAGCATAACTGGCCATGTCAAGGAAAACAAAAGCACAGATAATTTTGTTAATATGACTAATTTGAATATGTAATCAGTGTTGTTGGTTTTTGTTGTTTTTTTTGATGGACAATATTAATGGCTCCTCCTCGCCATCACAGAGTAAGGGTTCAATTTTGGTATTACCAGTAGCATGTTATATAAGGTAGGCAAAATATTTAATCCTATTATAGTTTTGTTTGTACAAATAAGCTCTCCTACTCCTGTTTTATGGTTTGGTTATTGAGCTTGTGAGATTTTAGTGGCAGGACAGGGTTTTACTATGCATATGCATGCACTCAGAATTGCATCACTGCTCTCATTCCTTGCTTGTTTGTTAACTGTGTGTTTTGCAGACACAGCTTTATACTATACATTCACACAGTGTCCTTCTCTATCACCTTCCCATTTTGACATTGCACTTAAACAATGCATTAATAGAGATTCAGAGTGAAAACAGTTAGATGTTTGCTGTTATCCCAGGATATTTTTGTTCATTTTCTAATAAGTGCCTCTAGTGCACCGGAGTCCCTAATCAATGTAAATATTGTTTAAGATGAACATTGCAGTGGGCATACCATGGAGTCAGACCACCAGCAGAGCATTAAACAAGGACAGATGTGAGTGCCAGGATAAAAATGAAGACATTCCTGAAGTGTAAGTGTGTTATTTATAATATCTGTTTATAGGAAATGGTCATGCAAAGGAAGGAAAAAAAAAACTTCTATAAAATAAGAACGCCAAATAAAGTCATTATATTGAGATACTGCAGTTGTATGCTTGCTAAAATAGCTGAGTGATATCCTGATATCTTTGATAATTAGGATTTTATGAATGCTGTTAAGGATTTTACAAAGTTTTAATCACTTTTTTGGTTACCTGTATAAGAACAAAATACATGTCTTTATTTTATACACATTGTTTTCTCTCAGAGTTATTATCTTTTATAAGATTGGGCAATCTAATTAGGATAACAGACAAATAGACTTCTACTATCTCACACGTCATCCAAGGAGAAACAGAGACAAACCTTTTCTTGTTCTAACGATTTATAATGAACACCTGATTCCTACTTCTTGCTTAGTGCATTCATGTTGATTAATTCACTAGCTGCCAATTGCCATGAGCAATCATACAGCATATTTCCTACCGATATTTAAGGATCGGTTTGCTCTTTGTTGGCTTTGTAGTCAGGCTGCTCTCTGTGCTGTCGTGGTTTGGAGATTATTGGTACATTTGTAAGGGATTTGGAGCCCCCACCACACTGAGTATTCATGCTACTAATACACATCCTGCCTGCCCTTGTGAAGGCAGGGGAAGCAGCGGTGCTTGCTGATCTGGAACTGGCAATGGCAGAAGCTGACCCACATAGGGCAAGCAAGGGCAGAGGTTCCCCCTCAGGTAGACAGGCAAGGTGGAGATCCCTTCTAGGGTAGCTAGGCAAGGTTGAGGATCCCTTGGAGTAGGTAGGCAGGATTGGCAATCTCCTCTGGAGCAGGACAGGGCCAGAAATGAAAGTCCCTCAGGGAAAATGGAGAGGAGAAGGATGTCAACTGATGGGATAATTTAGAAATAGGACTGCTGTTATTTCTCAGGGCTATCAGGGAAGACACAGCCCTTCTCATTTGCTACAGAAAATGTGATCTCAGAGGTTCTCATATGATGGAGATGTATTTTCAGAGTGCTCATTCATCAACAAAACTCAAAGCTGGAAGGTCTTAGCCCCTAACTGGTCACTGAGAGATGAAACATCTGCTAGGTAGGAGTCTTTTAAAAGACTTTGGCCCAAAAGCTGCAACTTTGATCTATATAACTGTGAAGGCAACAGATTAATTTAAAGCAAGAGGCAATGTTTGATAGGTGGGTGGATGTCAGGTTGTCATTACTGCAGAGTTCTTGGTAGGAGTCTGATTTTGCTTCAACATTGATTTCTCAAATAATGATGGCAGAGAATCTGTTGGAACTAGTATATTAGATTACTGTCTAAGCCAACAATTATTTAGGACTGAGTTGATTAAACAGTACAGTTCGGGGTAGGTCAGCAGACTTTATTGTTCGTTGTTTTCCATTTTGTAGTAAAATCAACTATGATAGCAGTCTTCTAAAATGTGATTAGCACAAACACTATTGTTGTTTGACATGGTGTATCAGATATAATGATTTCCATCCTAGATCTACAGCTTTGCTTTTTTACATTCTTGATTGCATAATTGAAAGCAGCGGTTTTATCTTTCTTCTACCTTTGGTGGATGTCATTCAATAAGTAGTGCCAATTACATTACAGCTTAGAAACACTGATATAAAAGGCACTGTATTTCACTAGCTCTTGCCAGTGCAAGAATACTCTGTACTGAACCAAGGCATTACATTTACTTTTAAGAAAACAACTGAAAGTATGCAGAGTGCGTGTCAATATTGAAAGCACTGTGAAGGCTGCAGAAAAAAATAACTTAATGCCTGAGTTATCCTGTATTCTGTATCACCCTGCTGGGTGGTTATTCATGTCAAGTATAAGGTTTAATATTAAGAGCAGTCGCTGCACTAAAAGGAAAAATATGTTTACTGCTTTCAGAATTTAGTTTGCATTATCCCAAAAGCTTACTGCTAACATGGGTTGTTTTGCCAAACTTTAGGGCAAGCTGGACTGAACTCTAAAAATGACTCACTGTTAGAAAAATACACTGCTTTCCTGAAAAACATATACATGTGATTGACCATATTGATTTGTCGCTGTGAGACTACTCATGTGTATAAATACTTGAAGAAGATCAAGCTCTAATTTTGCTCAATATCAGAGATAATCACTGTAGATACTATTGACAAAAACTGGAGGTTGTTTCTTAGTTGTGGTAGCTCAGGATGTTCCATGATTTTTTTCATGAGGTGATTTATTGCACATTCAATTTTTGAAACAGTCCAAATACAGTCAGTAACTATTTATACAATTAAATTTAACAACTATGAAATATGTGTTATGGTACCAGTTTGAAACATATTCCTAATAGCTAGTTTTATATATGATGGACCACCAGGAAGCTGTCATCAGAATAATACTGTGCCTTTTTATACATTCTCTACACTGATTTTACTTAATAGACTGTTTAATAATACTGTAGTCAAAACTGAACAATAGAGATTAATGATTTGATGTAAGAATACTTCAAGGTAAAAATTAAATGTGTATAACATTCCAACTGGTGATATACTATGGAAAGCTCTCAAGCATGTAAAGAGAGTAAAAACTGTGTGAGAAAATCAATGCATATAGGAAATATGTGAAGGGTGTGTGTTGTGAAGTATATCACCAGGCAAGTATTATAGTATATCAGCAGGCAGGTATTATAGAGACCACACACAAAACCAAACAAGCAAACAAACAAATCCAAAAACCTCCAAAGCTCTTATTTTAAGGAACTCCTCAGAGCTAAAGGAGAGATTTAAAAGAGTCCAACCATAATGCTTTTTTCTTTTTTTCCAGTTACTCTTGCACGTGAAAATTTCCTTGTTGCAGACACTGAATGAAACAGCAGTGTCATATTTTTCCTCAAAGTTCTTGATTTATTTAGGCTCATAAAATATAAGCCCAGAAGCTAACTCTACCACTAACACACACAGACTGTCTTTTGTCTTAACATTAATGTGAAAGAACCTCAATCTATTTTCAAAATAGCAGAAATGTTGCCTGCAAAAGGGAAAAATTGTTGTGTGTAAGAATCTGCAGCATTGGTTGCTAGATTTATGTGTCCAGCTTGTGTTTGTTATCTCAGCATAATCCCTTGAAAACACTTTCACAAGGAAGGAACGAGGAACTAGAGAAGTCCATTTCAAAACCATCCCTGTGCAGGTGGAGGGACAGTTACAGCTCCTGCAGAAGTGCCATTGCTGCTATTTCCAGCATCAGCCAAAGCCTAATTTCTTTTCAATGGCCAACATCTCTGTCTCAGTGAACATCAGCAGCTTCCACAGTCAGTTCTAACTAGGACACACCAGCCCAACAGCTGCCACCTGTGTCCCGCTCTAGTCCTGGGCTTTCTCCACCCAGCACTGACCAAAGATGCTCCCTGACACCCCAGAAAACAGACAAGAAAAATCTGAATCAACAGCAAAAAGCCCCTGAGCTCCATGGGGAGGGAAATGGCCTTTATTGTGGCTTTAGGCTTTGCAGCCACTTCCAGTAGGCAGCACGGGTCCTGTGGCAGCAGAAGCCAGCTGATACACTAAACTATGCTAAAGTAGTGTTTAGAGAAATAGTAATTACTAACATCCTTTCTCAGTCAATCTGACACTAACCAGGCCTACTGCTAGGTGTGTGTATATACATACACTCAACAGATAAATAGATATGTGCATATGCCCCAGGAAAAGTATCTCTCTGTAAGGTGACAAGCTCTTACTTTAAATCAAGTACTTGACACTAATAAAAACAATGTATTCAGCCGTAAGATCTCATATGCTGACTGACTATGAGGTAAGTCAGTATTAGGCAAGCTTTTATTTTCTGCATTCTCTCTTGATTTTTTCTATATCGCAAGTATTCTTTGCAGCTTTCTAGATTTTTTTAAACTGACACTTAAAAATATAAGCCTATATTCTTTGCTTGAAATGGATACAATCAAAGAAAATATGGTGGAAATTTGTCAGGAATTACATGTGTTCATGTTCTATGGTTTTCTAATGACCCAAAATGATGACAATTTTACTTAAAGACTATCTATCATTACTTCCACCTTTCTCATAAGATATTTTACTATGCAAACTGTTTTGTCTGATTTTTTTTAAAGAACTACAAGTAGGAGTTAAAATTGTCAAAGGTATCCACATGGTTTTGGAGATTACCAATCAGATTAAGATGTCAAAATATTTTTTGCAGAGAGTCAAAGGCTCATTAACTGTTTAGATATTTTGAAAATTTTATCTAATGCTCTTACCCAATAAATTTCCCTATAATCTTTGAAAGACTATCAATCAAATTAGCAGCAAATAATTCACTATCTCTTAATAGTAGACAAATGTTAATTTATAATAAACACACGTGCGTAACAAAATACTGTTTGATGATTTGATGAAGTGACCAGACAGCAGTTAGGGAGAAAATCTTACTAGGCCATCTTACTGTCTACAGCTATTTGTTGTTATTCTTATTAGTAGGAAAGTTAAGTACTGGCAGTTGATATAAATCCTGCACAAAGAAAAGTGTTGATAGCTACTGTTAATAGATACCACCGACAGAATTATGTGTCTAATATTTGTTTCTGACAGTGTTTGTTAGAATATTGATTTATGTAGAGGAAAAACAGTGAATGATTTTACAGAGACAGCATTAATTTTAAAAACATATCTGACTGAAAATGTCTTGTTTTCTGTAAGCTTGAATTTTTCTGTCCCTCAATACTCAATCCTGAAAGATACCAAACAGCCAATCTCCACTTCAGCCCAATACTTTAATGCAGATTTCACTTTAATCCTATCAATATTACTGAAGCCTCATGGTAATCAGCGTCAGAGTGAAACTTCAGCAGAGCTACACATTAAAAGCAAGAAATTCAGTATTCACTGTAGTTTGCTCAGAGTAAGAGCCCTGATTTATAGTTAGCAAATAAGTTAATTCCTGTCAGAAGGAACTAGGGAGCAGTATCTTCCTCCTATCTTTCTTTTGATTTTAATTTGTGTTTCTAGTTACATTTTTATTACCTATTCCTGCAAATATTTTTCTACATGAGTAATTCAACTCCTCTGATAAATACTATTGAAATCGCTAGGGCTAAATTCAAAAGCAAAATTACTTATCTAGGCAAACGCATGCAGGACAAGGCTGTTAGGCAGCTCCCCATGACAGTAGAGAAGAGAAAAATATGCCTGTGGGACTAAAGCCTGGAGGATTGGGCCCATAGCCAGTGACATTATATTATTTTTTTTTTTAATAACAAGGAAAACCCACGCATGAGTGAAACCATATGGAAAACTGAGTTAAGGTGAGGAGGTTTTAAATAATGCTTATTTATCATTTTGAAAGGAAAAAAAAAAATCCTGTTCCTGCCTATTGCATTTTATATTTTCAAAGCAGGGACTGATTCTTTGGCCAAAATTCCTCTCCTTGTCAGGGGAAAAAATTATCTACTTAGACTGCTGCAGGATCAGGCCCTGAAAAGTCGTTACAAGCTTATTGGCAAAGCTGGCTCACTTTCACCTCTCTCTTATTTTCTGTTTTTCCTATCCCTGTACAGGAATAAAATGAAAAGTAAGTTAAAATACATTAACTAATATTGGTTTATTAATTGGAGAATTCAACTTATCCTTTTTGCCGTTCATCTGAAATTAATTAAGTGTGTAGAATTACAAGGTGGGTGTACAACAGGCAGCAGTCCAGGCTCAAGTTAATCAAAAGAGCACATGTTGAATGCATACAATTTAGTTAAGGTTAATCCAGTGAAGATGATCTCTCGCTGGTCCTAATTACTCTAGGTGATAGATTGTGGAATGAGAAAATAGGAAGGAAGGGAAATTTTGTCCTGCTGGTCTACCAGGATTTTCTAATTAAATTTAGTAAGCTATGCACAGGAGCAAATAGTTTCAATTTAAAGAGAAGACCACACTCCATGGGTGCTTGCCTGAAACAAATGTAAGGAATGTTGAACTGATGTATTTGGCTATCACACTTTAAAAACAGTAAAGTTAAAGCTAGTCATTGTGCTTTTATGAATGTTAATGCTATCTGGAGCACTGCATCTCTCTGAGCACTTCAGACATTGTAAAGGTTTTGTTAGAATTGTGATATTGCTACTTAGCTCTGGAGAAGAGGTAATGACATGTTAAACATGCCCAATCTGTTACTTCATTGCCTTCACTCTAAGACCAAATAGCGGTAGGACTGACATAAATATAATAAAAATGTATTGATGTGGAATTAGCTAAAGCCTTTTCATTTAATCTCCTTTTATTATGTCAATCCCAATGAAAACAAAGGTGTTTCTAGGACCTTTTGGTTTTGTGTTCTGTGTTCATTAGCTCACTAAGTTACTTTTTTTCCAAGCTTGTCCTTTGTTTCAGCTCTCAAGGAATCTTATGAAATACTTTCATTTTTCTCTAGGCATATGCATATAAAAGTTGTCAAATAATTTGCCCTATCTTTTAGGGTGGTGATACATCTCTGCTCAAGTGGAGGTATCTGTTTCTGATTTATTAACATTTGATCCCCTGGTTTCCTGCCATTGATCAAGACTAATACTCAGCTCAGCTGATGAGTTTTATATGAAATCTGATATAGCTGGAAGGGAGAAAAGTTAGTACCATCTTTAATATTTTTCTATTTCAGCTTTTCCAGGATCACAACATGGACAAAAACACACCTAACAATATTGGGCAGTATTTATTTTAAACCATGTTTCCCTGGGATTTTTTTTTTTTTAACTAAAGCAAGTATTTATCAATAGAACAGATGTTTGCTCGGTGTCATTCACATCCTGTAAACTGTATATACATTTACACCCCACCGCCCAAACATGGTTTCACCCTACTACTGACCGTCTGTCTGCCATTCAATCTCTAGTTAAGTCACGGTCAATAAGGTCAACTCTTTGGCAACATCTGTATTTGATCAGTTCACACAAAATAGGAGCTTTCCTAATGCCTGACTACCCTGAAGTATTTTAAGAGGCAGCATATTACAATAGTTGATTCACCACTGCTGCAGAGTCTGCACTTGGAAGATTTTGCCTCCTCTGAGAAACTGAAATGTGAAGATTAAAATCCTTTCTAGCAAAATAAATCTCTGAAATGAGCAGGGTTAGCAGTGGCGTAGTTTCTAGACTGACAAGAAGTTTTTAGAAGTTTCTCTTCCCAAGTTCCTGGTCCCTTGGTGTAGGCATTTGGGTTTCTGATATTTTATATTTTAACTCTGTTCTGCACATGGATTATGTTTAAAGCATGTTTAGATTGTTGCAAAAATGAGAAATAAAGTCAGAGCAAAAACCTATCTGCAATTTTACTTCAAAAGCCAACAGAGAGAATTAATGAAGCAAATTGTTTCTTGTTGGTATTTCCACACTCGACACAGGCAGTACTTTCAGCAAGTCAGTGTACTTTCCTCTCAACGGGTGAATGCAAATTCTTCCCTCAAAGAAAACAAAATATTCTGGGTGGAATCCTGGCCCCACTGAAGGTGAGGGAAAATACACTGGCAGAACTGAAAGACACAGAGTTTAACCTGATGTTACCACTGTGTTATTTCAGTGTTGGGAGCTGTCTTAAAGTAGAAAGTTAGAGATTTGATTCTAAGTGCAGTCAGACTGGTGCCACTTTATTGATGTTTCTGGTTTTAGAGCAAACGAAAAGAAATGATCTCATTGGGATGTGCTCTCCTTTTTTATTATTATTATTATTATTTGTTTTAGGAACAAAACTTTTGACTCTTGAAAAACTCAGAAAATCAAAACCAATGGCCTCTGATGCCCTTATGTTTTGGCATGATGAGATTTGAAGCTGACTACAGATGATCATACATTGATAAATAATACCACCAAGGCTCTGATTATCCCACTAGTCTTTCATTTATGTTCAACATTGAGGAAAGCCTGAACGCTGTAATGTTTTTTCTCTGTTAGGTGTTGGCAAATCTTGTGTAGGACAGCAAGAGTGCAGCAGCATCCCACCAGCAGTTATGAGGCTCAGAAGGGAGTTGTCCTTAAAATGAGACTGGACTGAGCAGTGCCGTGGCCAACAGGTCACTAGGAGCTTTTTGGGACTTATCTAATGAGAGGATAGGGGTTTTTAATTGTTTTTATTGTGGAGGTTTGGTTAATGTGGTGTTGAGAAATGAATATTTTTATTTTATCTTTTTTTTTAAAAAAACACCTTTTTATTCACTTTCTGTCAAACTGAATTTTCAATTGAAACATTAGACTGAAAAATACAGCAAGAGCAATTCAACTAGTTCAAATGAAGGAGATTGTTAATAGTTGGGATTAAATTGGATGAATTGAAAGGGACTGGTAGTAGTTGGGATTAAATTGGAAAGCACCTTGACACAGTGAAATCGATGCACTACCCAAATATGTTTTCTGTGTAATTTTAGTTCTACTAAGAGCCCTGGAAACCTCAGAGGAAGCTTGACCTGGGTGTATGTGTTTGGTCCTGGGACTGTTCAGAAAACAGCAAATTCAAAACCACACTAAATATTAGAGATGATGGAACACCTGATGTGAGCTGCTGGCACACAAGATGCACAGCAGAAAATGTAGTTGAAGTTTTATCCCTCCCTTTAGTACTACTTGTATAACACTGGTAGAATTTTCTGCTTATTACAGTGTGTTAAATATCCCTTAAGTTTCCCCATCCTACTGGTTTGTCCTGTAAATCTGTCTTAATAGTTCCATTTCAAGAGTATGATGTTACATCTTTTCTGAATTCCTTTACTAAGAGTAACTGGGAAATCATTCTCCCTTGCCCATGAGTTTTAGTAGCACATTTTGATCCTTTAAAGGATGAGGGAGAAGTAGCCTGAGATTCTTTTTTGATTAATCAAGAAAAAAAAAAAGCAAAGACTCACAAATATTTCAGGATTGAAATATAGTTTTGTTGACTTAAACAATGGACAATCAAAATTGTAATTGAAATAATTGGGAGAAAGCCTAATGAAAAATTAACTGCTTTGGCCTTCAAAGCCAACAGCAATCTAGAATTTTACGTCACAAAAATCTGTGTCCAGTTCTTGTCAGGTTCAGCTGTGTTAGGCACCAGGCCTCAAGGGATGTCACCTCTGAGCTGGGAATGTGTGGAAACTAGATGACTCATCACACAAGAAGTTTCTTTTACAAAATATCCCAAAATCAGTAGTCTGAGAAAACAAGGCACTTTTCAGTATATGAGAGCCACAGAAGTACTGACAGATTGTCTTCTGAGGTCTCTCTTCCAGTATGTTCAAATAGGCCTGATTGATCACTTCAGAACTTGCTCTAAAAGTGAGAGATGCTAAAGAGATACTAATAGAGGCTGGGAAATTGACAAACTATTTGACAGTTTGTGTCAGATAAAGGATATTTCCTGAGTTTTATTGAACATTTTCAATAAAGCACAGAGGGACAGACATTTTTAATAACAAAGAAAGAAGTCACAGCCCTGTTTTCACAGTTCTTATTCCCATACATCTGAAGGAGCTGGAAGCAGCAATGAAAACAGAGGTAATAAACGTGGAAGTAGAGTGATTAAAAATATAGAGCTGGAAAACAACAGTGACATTCATGGGAAAATGTAACCTAGTACACGCAGGGAAATGTAATTTGAAACACTGACATTCAAAGGGAGAGAGAATCCTAGAAAGCAGCAATGCTGAAGGAGACCTCAGGGTCAAATTAGACATGAATTTGCAATGTAACCTAACAGCATGACCAGCCAATGCAGTTGTGCTGTACAGAGAAAGGCATATCTGGGTATGTGAAGGTTGTCCTCCTTCCTGATATGGCTCTGGCCACACCGGGAGCTGGGTCTCTGGTCACTCAAAAGGAATTGAAAACCAGAAAGAGTGAAGGAAAGAGGAGAAAGTGGGCTGTCACAAAGCATCTGTGGGCAGAAATGCAACAAAAACATGTGCCCAGCACTTTCCTAAGGCTTCAGGTGCTGAGCAAGTACCTTTGTATTGGATTTGAAACAGCTGGGGTTGACTGCACTTTGTCTTTTCCCCATGCCCAAGACCACTTTGATGTGAGCTGCAAAGTGTCAAGCTGATTGAGACAGGCAGCAAATTTGGGTCTCAGTGCCCTCAGCTCATGCTGTCTAGGAGCCCATAGGTTTGGCAGGAATGCAGAGAAGCTGATCTCGACAAAGCAAAGGTGCAAATCACAGTTTGGTGGTGGTTAGAGACTGGTAGGAGGTGGTGGTACTGCTACTCTCCTTGCAGAGGATGCCCTTCTGATCCGAGTAGCCACCACAAGGATGGAAGCCTTGTGCTGCTTAGCCAGAGGAATATGAGATCTCCTACCACTCAGGATCATCAGACTGGGCTTAGGGCAAGCACATACCTCCTGCCTCTATTGCTCCTTCAGAGGCAATGGGAACTGGAGCAGCTAGGGTCTATATGAGAAATGAATCTGTAGCTGAGGCCCAGGCACTGGGAAGGCATCCAGCCTCCTTGCCATGGCTGAAATGCATTTCACATTGATGATCACATTAAACATCATTATGATGGGGGAAAAGAAACCAAAATTCAAGACTAATCCCTTCCACACTCCCCCAATAATTGTTCCATGAATAAATGAGGGAAACAAAGGCTTAAATTCTTCAGTGAGGTTGCAAGTCTGTGCCTGTCAGGACAACTGCATCTAAAATAGCTAATTTCTTAGCAGCTGTTGATAAACATTTGGAGCCATATTCTCTGATCTGGTTGAGTGAGTCCAGTGAAAGGCAGGTGCACCAGGAAGACGTTCATGGTAAACTATCACCTCATGAATGGAGTACTACCACCCTCACACCTCCCTTACCCTGTGTCTCTCTAGTCACTGGTTTTCTCTCTTACAATAACTTGGAGAAGCTCCCTGACAGCAACTGCTCTTCCTATCATTTTCCAGCAGTGTTAATCTAATGCCTTGTCACATCCCGTTCCTGTGGTGAGGCTGTCTCAGATGAGGAGAGGGACAGCACACATCCCCTGGGAGCTACAAAGCTGGCTTGAAAGCTTGGTGGAGCAGCAGGGTGCTGCCATGAATGACAGGCCATGGTTCTTAGCATCCTGCATGGGAGAAAAAAAGCATTTCTCAAACACATGTGGGTTTTTTTGTGCTACCGGAAGTTTTTAAATGTCTGTTTTTCAGAATCATTCTGTCAACCTAAAATAAAATAGAGCACTTCAATATTTTTAATCTGTTTTTGTTTCTTGATTTCTAGTGTCTTCATCTCTGTTATTGACTGACATCTGGCTATTTTGGAGACAAAAAAAAATGAAATGCAACTGGAAATGCTAGTTGCTAACCAAAGCCTATGTATGGAAGCTTATAAGGTCAAAAATCCTTTACTTCAATATAACTAAAGACATCTGAAATATAAGTTTAGACATGTTTAGACATGTAAAATTCTAATATTGTTGAAATTTTCCATATAGACAAGTGAGTGATGTTTGCATGTATGAAAGCATAAATAAATATGCATCAGAAACCACTGAGGTTAATAGAATTCCAAAAGAGGCTACATATTTTAAGTCATTGAGGTTTGGTGAGAGCAATTATTGTGGGCTGGCTTTCATTTTATTGCTGTTATTGAGAAAAAAGTTAACAGTTCGAAGCCAAGCTGCAGCATGAGAAGATTTTGTATATGCAGCCAAGATATTAAGATGGTGAAGTAATACTTTGTCCAGCAGATGGCAAATTATCTGTTAGTAGAAACTGAAAAAAGTTAGAAAAATCTTTACTTTGCCTTGCCTTCCTTCCCCTTCCCTTCCCAAATAACGCTTTGTGTCAGGTCCTCCCTCCAGTATAGGGCTTTCATGTACAACCCTGGGTGTGACCAACAGCATCATTTGGCAAAAGCTCTGTAAATTACAGCTATTTGTCCACTTACTCCCTCTTTCTCCAAGCTTAAGAAAAAGTTAATTAGGTGATTGTGCATCAAATTCAATGTTTTGTATTCTGTTTGGTTTTTTTCCAGTGGTGGATGACTTTTATCTAGAGAATACAATATCAAGCAGCCCAAAGATGAATAACCAGCTATTATCGGTTTCTACACAAGAGGTATATCCTATGATTGTCTGACAAATTTAATTAGGATAATTCACCAGAAAGCTAATTAGAAACCCAAAATAGTTTTCACTAGGTCCACTAGTTTTAATCTCTACCTTGCAGATCATATTTCACTCTGTCAAGCAACAGTATTTAACTAAATTAAATGAAATCCCACTCCATTACTGATGAACTGATGAAACCTTAGCCCAGTTTATTTTTCTGCTGTGCAGTCAGAAAGTCCTAACTCAACTGTGCAAAGCCTGTTCTGGAAAGCAATATCCCAAAACTCTCCAAATAACATTTTGCACTGAGTTTGAGCAGCTGAAGGGCAATGGAGAAGCAGAAGGTCCTTCCCAACGGCTGTGCAAACATAAACTTGTGGCAGCCTAGAAATTATTTAAATACATAAATGAGCACTGCTGAGAGAAATGGTGTTAATGGTAGTTCTTTCTGCTTTTCCTTTCACCTAAGACCTAGATTCACAGATTAAGTGGTCGTTTTTGTGTAATTCCCAGTACATGCAGGTCTTCATTCAGGGCTTTTGCCCCACTGTGTCTTGGGCAGTTTGGGTCAGCTTTGGGATATCTGGGGGGTCAGTGGGTTTAGGTTGTCCCAAATTAGCAATCTATGCTCTGGGATTTGGGGAGCTCTGGGTTTTGGGGATCTCTGGGTTGTGTGTCTTATTAGCCAGAAAAACTCATCTCTGGACAAGAATCAAAGCCTTTTCTCCCTTTGGGTGTATAGAATTGCTTTTCAGGGAGCTATACTTTGGGAGGAAGTACAGTGACCCACCTACAGTGACCAGATGAGCCCAGTGCTGCCCACCCTGAGGGTGGTGGGAGCAGCCAGGGTGAGCTCCTGTTGCTTGATCAGCGCCGGAGACACAGTACAATCCAGTGCCCTAGAAGATGCCTGTCAGGTTTCCAGTAACTGATGTGGGGAATGGGGCAACTCATTCCTCCTGCAGAAGATCCACAGGGAAAAGATGCTTCATAAGTTAAAAACTCCACGAGCGCCTACATAGTTTGTGAATTTAGTTAATTGTAGCTACTATCCTAACTGTCAAGTCTCCTGCTAATTCCCATGGTATTACCAATGCCACCTTCTGCGAATCACCCTGTGTGAACTTCTCTGCCTGTACCCTTTTGACTTTAATGAGATGCTGCCCAGGGAGAAAGGTCATGCTTCACAGAGCAATTACAGGCCAGGGCACAAGGGATGGATCACAACAGCGATTTTTTTCCTTCTTTGGTTGCAGGGAAGGCAGGACACTCACTGTGGACACCATGTAATGGACTGAATGTGACATAACATTGTGCACCAAATGAGTGCACCTTCTCTAATGTCAGATTGAAGCACAACATGAATTAAAGACAGTGTATTTCTAATTTGTTTTCACTCTCCATTAAATGGTAATAGAAAGGTTATTTCCCTAATACTTGCAAAGGGTTTTCTCAGTCTCATTTTAAAAGTTTTGGAGATGCTAGGACTGTTTCAACTCTGTTTTTGCAAAAGCTAGAGTACTTTTCCTTTTTTTCTAGTATCACACTGGTCACAAATAGTATGCCAAGGAAAAGATCTGTGAAATTTTTTAAAATAAAATTCTCATGATTTTTGAGATGTTGTTCAAGATTTTCAAGGCTCAAACTGCCAAATCCCATATGTTCTGTTAAGATGTATATTTTTATTTTAATATACAGATGCTGTTAAGTCACTTCTGCAATAAACCCGCTATTGTCCTTGAAGTACAACCCACGTGGATCATCATGGGAATATGGTCATCCAACTACCTTGACATTCAGTTGCCTCCAGCTCCCTCATTGTGAGGTGCAAGGATGGTCTCCCCATCTCCAGTCTTGCTTAAGGCCCCTGAGTGGCTCTAGAGAGGAGTATGGCTTTAGGCACACGTTCATTGACTTTTCTCCACTAAAGACCAAACCTAAACTTCAAATCTCTTTCCAAAGAGGAGCCTTTATATTTATTTATAATATATTGCTAGGAAATAACATCTGAAGTAAAGGACTTTCTGAGAAACACGTGGTCAGGCAAGATCAAGAGCAAAAACTAGATATGCTGTGCAGTGGGACCACGGGTCAGGATTTGAAGGTGGACTCTCATTAGCTCACTGGGGACTAAAATACATGCATATTTTTAAAGATTTGTCTCCAAAAAGCATTACTGGTTCTTCTGAACATTTTCCTTACTCTGATACACTTTGCAATAAAGAGGAATTTGCAACCTTCCTTCCTACCGGCCGTAAGTAAAAAGAGAGTTTACCATGATCTGTTAAAATCTCAGTAGGATGACTGTTGTTTAGTGTGAATTATAGCATCAGATACTCACTTGCCAGAGGAGCTGTACAAGGAGAGGATCTGTCTCCACAACCAATTTGGAATGTAAAGACTTTCAAATTTTCTACTGTTGCTTTTGAACCTATATTTATTCCTCAGTACTTTGCGGTCATGTCATTTTAACTTGAGCATTAAAGTGAGTCAGAAGGAACTGACTCTCTTTCCAAAATATTGATGACAATATTAGTTGGCAGATGCTGAGATTATATGGGGTATTGTCACAAGATCAATCATTAGATGTTATCAAATATAAGAAAAAAGTAAGTCAGAGATGATTACACTGACTAGGTTGTTTTGTCTTCTTAACAGCCTGTTTTCCTTTGATTGACTTTTTGTACCTCTTTCCTATGCAAATCCTTCATTTGAGTTGTTTAAAACATGTATTTGTTTTTTTCCCTGCATATTAGTTCAGGAAGTATTGTGGATCTTGATAGACTGTTGTTTCTCTCTCCAGACATTTATTTTTAAAATCAGAAGGAAAATAATCTCCTGTCTTCCTGGTATATTCTAATACTACTGATTTTTCAGAGATTACATAGGATATGCATTTTATTAATAGGATGAGTCATCTTCCTAATAATTAAAATTTGTGGTTTTATATGAAAATATTGATTTCACTAAAATCTCTCTGATAGCATGTTAAACTATAAAAACATTAATTAGATCATTAGATACATGGACATTAATCCCCCAGCTATGTATAATGCATCCTTTGATATATCCTACTTTGGAGCTTTAGGTCTATCCAGCATTTTGTTTTCCCCAAGCGTCTTATTTTTTCAATAATTAATGCAGATTTTTTACAGTGTTTCTTCAGAGTTACCTAGGAGAATAAGGTTCTAGTTGAGTGGAAGTCGCTAAAAGAGCCAGTTTCCAGGGCATTAAACCCTTTCATTTAAAGGGGCAAAGGTCAACTCAACAAGAAGTTGAGTCATGCCAAAAGCAGGACAAGTGTGTCCCCTGGGAAAAAGCAAGCGAGAGTGAGTGGGAGAACGTCATAGAGAGGAATTCCCTGCCCAAGGAAGGTGCATCAGTCTGGTGTGGATTGTAGGTAGTGATGGATCACCAGAGCCTACTAGATTTTCTTAATCAATGCTGATTTTTGGCAAGTGTGGAAATAGTCATTAAATCACCTTATAACCATAAAGCAGTTCATATTCAGCCTCTGGATTTCTAGTGCAAGCTCTCTAATAAAAACCAGGGAAATTTGTAATGTTGGTTACAAAAACTTATCATTACTGTATTTTTTTCAGATGTTTCCAATCAGTAATATTGGAGGTCACACAGATTCTAGTGTGTATTTTGCAATCATACATATTTTTGTTGGTTTGTAATATTAAAGAAAGCACATATGCAGTGCTTAGGACACAATTATTAGATGATCTGGAGAGAAAGACTGAAATTAATGGGATTAGTTTTTTTAAATTTTTTTAGGAATTTCTATTTATCCACCTGGTGCTACTTTGCCTTCAACCTGTCAGCATCATTTGAAAGAAAGTGCATAAGCACAGATGACTCTGTATGCATATATATATATACACATATAGGTGTGTGTGGTCAGGAGCAAAGGAACAAAGAAATGACAACATTTCACAAGACTGTATCCTTCAAAGTACAGGCATAAAAAAAGGAAAAAAAAAAAATATCTTTCACCCATGTTTTTTTCTAATGAATAGAGCAACATAAGCACATCATGAACTGAAAAAGCAGAAAACCATATGAACTATGTAGTATAATCTGGGTTAATTTACTTGATTACGCAAAGGTGAGCAATAAAAACCTCCACACAATGTAGGCTGTGACAATGTTTTTTATAAAGGTGTTACAAAGGATTTAGGAAGTGCTGACTGCAGATTGCAAATGGGACTGCTGGTTGTAGGTGCAAAACATGCATTCACAGGTAATGTGAGTAGCAAATTATACATTCTCTTTTCCTACTGAGTGCAGACTGCTTCCCTGGGACCTGACTGTTTGTGAGGATTCTCTTGAGGAAGTACCTCTACAATAGCCCAGAAAACTGTATTGGAACTTGATGATTGGAAAACGCTGATAGATAATCTTAGACCATGACCTTCAGATTTTACAGTACTTTGAGATGTTTTATACCACAACCAAGTGTTTGGAGGTTTATTTCATTCTCGTTAATCACCCAAAAGTGTGAATGTTCATTCTACAGTTTATGTAATCAGACCTATATTTGGGATATTGGTCTTAAAATGCCATGGAAACATACTCACTCTTGAGATTTTTTAATTGTAATCCATTCTGCCTCAAGTATTCTCACCTTGCAATCAGCCATTAACCAGACAGTCAGCTGTTATTAAAACAGAAAATGCTCCTCTTTTAGTCCAAACACCAACAATATTGCCTGGTAACACTCAGCAGACTTCTAGCTGTAACCTGCCAGTGCATTTTTGTTGTGTAATGCATTCACACATTCCTAGCAGATTTTACTTTACTCTAGCAATGCCTAGACTAATTCACACACAGCACATTGTAATGCAAATGGAACAGTTAAAATAGATCACACGTCTCTCTTCTAGCTCAATTTCAGTCTAATGTATCATTGCAGCTTATTCTGTAAACTGTTGAAGCCATCTTCATTCAACTGTAAACTGAAGAGACTAGATGTCTATCTGACAAAACCAAAACAGTTCTTGATTAATCACAACCTCTTGACCTAATGAGTGATAGCTGTGTTGAAAATGTTGTCATTATCTAAATGGAGTACCCAAATGTTCTGCAGATCCTAAGCAAATTGACTCTCTTTTATTTATAAACAACACTGGAAGATGAACTCCTGGGTTTATACTGGAAAAGGGACATCATTCATTTTTATCCAACATACCTGCTTTTAGTGATATTACCCACACACGTGGGTTTTAGAAAATCTTAACAACTGAAGTGGTTTATATGCTTTTAAGACTAATTTTGAGGTTTATATGTTCATTCATCACTATGGAGCCGGGTACTCAATATCTACCTAAAATGCATAGCACTAATACTACACGTTAAAGTTTCTTCTTAGGCTTTCTCTTAGACGCTAGACATCATTAGCACTAGATATGGAATTCTGCCTTTCCAGGGTTAGTATAAATGTTATTTGCTGTGCTGAGGGCATTTTTCCAATGTGTAAAACATATCTCTTTGTATGCATGACAAAGTGATGAGTCTTTGAAAAGCCAGTTTTATAGATATATATTGTCAGGGGTTTTATTAATAATCTGGTCGCATGCAAGCAAAGATGATATTATAGAAAAATATCAAATTATGTACTTTTTTTTTTGCTATTGCTTTTAAAATATTGTCTGTTTCTTTCTACATATTTTTCCAACGAATCTTTGCAAGAGAAGAAGCCTGCATTGCACGTGTCCCTAATGATTTACAATTTTTCTTTTCCAACAGATGCCTATTTGATATGATGTTACATTTAATTCCTAGTAGGTATAGTAGTTCTTACTTCTATTTAAAATGATTCTTGTGCTGAGAATAAGTATGACATCAGTCACAAGTTTCTGTTTTGGAAAATAGTTGCAATTTCATGTGATAAAAAAATCTGTCAGTAAAATAAACAGCAAAATCCACTCAACAATTGTAAATTCTAGTTATTATCTCTTGTAGGGTGATTGAAAAGCATTAAATAGCAAAAGTGGGAAGCTTTTCTCAACCTGCATGGTTGCACAGGTAGATCTGCCAGTACACAGTGTCCCAAAGCAGGGTAGGTAGGTGTGTTGACACCTCCCTGTGGCTGCCATGGCTTGTTGTACCAGCTTTTAAAGCAATCCCACTGCACAGCCTCGGTTTGGGATCAGCTTTTTGGGGGAAGATGCGCTGAAGCGAGCTACAGCATCCTTCATCCCACCAACACTATTGTGCAGCCCAGAGTCAGCAGGAGCAGCAGAATTTAAAGCCTTGCTCTCACCTAACAGTGGATTTAGAGATTAGCACTTCACCAGAAGCCCATCCATAGGCTGTTGAAGACTTTCCTTTTTCTCCCTGATATTTTATATATATATATATACCTAAGAATTGTATTAACTTGCTTGCCATGGCTTGCCCTGAGGCTCCCTGTTGAGGTAATTATCCATGATGACTCCATAATCCTCCTCTGAGTTGTTGCTTTGCAAGATAAAATTGCTCATCCTCTAAGAAGCAACTGTATTCCCCAGTCTCCGATTTAATACACAGCATTTAGATGTATGAAAACACACCCTGTCAGATCACAACTGTTTAATCAAATGATACATCACCCTGCAACTGTAACTTTTATTTCTTGATATTTTTCCCTTATAGATGTCTAAACCCTGTGCAGACTTTACCAGCAAGGACTACATGACACTGTTCAGACCCTTCATATAAATACCAAAAAATGGTAAGCCAAGAGCTGGTCTCACTGGAATCTCACTGGGAACACTGTCCAATATTTCTTTATTATCAATCACACTTCAGCCTTATCTGCAATCCTGTTTTTAATTAATATAACCTGTGTTTTTTGTTCCTAATGTTATGTAACACTAAATCAAATGCCTTTGAGAAGTCGAAGTATGCTATAACAATGCAGTTGTCTTTTGTATGCAGAAGTAATTTTATGATGAAAGGAAAAAAAAAACAAACAAGCCCTTCATCTGATGGGGACAAATTTCCATGAGGCCATAATAAATAATGTTAGTCTAATTTTTGTTCTTAATTCTTTTTTGAACCACAGAGGACCATTCCACTCTTTCATTTATGATACCTCATCTAAAACTCCTCAGGGTTAAAAGGATCTGTCTGTAGTTGCTGTAATGTTTAAAATGTTCTAATATTGAATATTTCCAGTCTTCTGGACTCCTGAAATAACTGCCACATCCAGGCTCTTTGGGTGGTTATAAGGAATTTAGTTAGTACTTCCTGGCTAGTGCTGTACCAGGAAGTTTGACTAAATGATCTGAAAGTCCCTTCTGACCATAATTTCTATGAAATCTTTGAAGCTGACTTTGGCAATAATACAAAGGAAATCTGTAAGGAATGATGAGCCGTTCTTGACCAACACTTTTCATTGTGGTTGTGCCTGCAGCATGAGGAAACAAAACTTTATTCCATAGCAGTTTTACCTTCACCACAGACATTTCTTGCAGCCAGACAAATTATTTATAGCTTTTCACAGCATCATTAGAACTACATGGAAAGAGTGGATATTATGTGATTTGTTATACAAACAAAACTTTCATAGAAAATTAGTTTCTTGAGGCACATTGTTTTATGCTATCAGCATAACAGGCTCACAGCACTCAAACTCTAATGGTGTTAGTTTTGTATTACAGTATTGTTCCCTTATGTTTGCTATTGTAACATACTAATTAACAACAAAAAAGAGGAGTTAACTGCTTGTTAAAAAATTAATTGCTCCTACGTTTTTATTATCTGTAACATATTTACTGTCAACATAATAATATTATAAATTATGTTTATAATATTATGTATGTCTTATGATAATACCTCTGCAGATCTACAGAATATATATATAGTATATAAATTACACATAATATATCAGTCTCTTCACTCCCATAAGGATATATTGATGTTGCTATCCACAATGTGTTTGAAGCTTGAAAATATTTTCACAACCAGGCTTTGACCAGATAGATCAAGCAAGGGCAGAAGCTTCTGCATGGACTTTGCAAAACTACTGAGTTCTTCACAGAACTGTTCAACTACTGATGTATATACTGCTATGACTTCAGTAGAGCTTAGCTCACATGGAACAAGCTGTTGTAGTATAGGAGAATGAGGCTGTTTCACCATGTCCATTGCCAGAAACAGAGGATTGCTATCTGCACTGGCTTAACCAGCTCTTATGGCTTGATGTTTTCCTGAGTTGTGCTTGCCACAAGGAAAGGTTCTCCTGAAACTCAGTTCAAGTTCTAATGTTCCAGCATAATAGATGAGCTGACATCTGGTTTCCATTTTTAGAGTTTGCTATTAATGAAGTCAACAGAAATCTCCCTGCATTGGTGAATTTCATGTTGAATCAACAGTAAATATTTTCTGTAGCTATCATGACGCAATGTATCTAGTATTGATTATAGCTATCACAATATACTGTAAAAGTATGTCGTCTTGCATTGTTTTGCTGAGTCCACACGTACACTAATTTAACTACTCCGAGATGAAGAAGTAGTAATATTGAGCTTGTGTTGCAGAAAAAAATTCCACATATAACACAGAGAATGCACTGGGACTGAAGAGTATATTGCTGAGAGAGCTGTAGAGCAACAGCAGATGAGTGTCAAAGCACCAATCTCTTCAACAAGCTGCTCAGATCTTGCCTCTAGCAGCACAGGTGGGAACAGCAACTAAAACCAGGCTCCACATTGCTGAGTCACTCTTTGCTAAGTAATAACCCAGAGTCATCCTGAACTTCTGCAGACTCCAGAGCCGAGTTACTCAGCATGACTCCTGTGCGCCAGGTGAGAGTGGCCATGGCCTCCTTACTCACTGTTCTTGTGAGGAAGAAGCCTGACTTGGCTTGAACTCATCCCACTGAACACCCCTCTTCCCTGACATGCAAGCCACATTTCCGCAGAGTACCCTGATCGCTAGGAAACATTTCTCACCAAAGCTCCCCTTGTACCAAGCCTGGGCAGTGCCTGGGCACTGACCTAAAAAAACTGGACTAAACCTGTGTTATAGAGCACACTGATAATTAAACATATGGACTATATGAGGAAAGAAGCTGATCCCTAAAGCTAATACATGAGCTGTAAGATCTATCTATGCTTATTAGCCCTGTCTTACTTTTGACATTATCGAGCTTTGTTAATGATAGTCTGGTTTCTGCACTGCCTTCCTTCCAGACTGAAGGAGCACTGACTAGCTCAGGTGTTGCACCAGACATAAGCTAGCTCTCTGAGAAGCCCATTCAGGATATGAAGTACTTGGAAATGTCTGTGTCAATGGACTGAACACAAGGAGAAGCTTCTGTCCTGTGAGGGTGAGGGAGCATTGGAACAGGCTACCCAGGGAGGTTGTGGAGTCTCGTTCTCTGGAGGTTTTCAAAACCCACCTGCACATGTCCTTATTCAAGCTGATCTAGATTAGCCTGCTTTAGCAGGGATTTTGGACTAGATGAGCTCTATAGGTCCCTTCCAAACCCTACCCCTCTGTAATTCTGTGATTTTCAGGAGCTACCTTTCATCCACCTGGGCCAGGGGATGGGTTAAATTAACATGAGCGCATGCTGAATAGATTTGGAAATTTGGAAAGCATAGTGTTCTCCAGGCCCCAGGTCCAGAAGTGTTACACGGAAAACTTGATGGTTTCTGCACAAAGCTGCCTTGAGGCTCCAGTGTTTCACAGTTCTATCTTCAGTCTACAGGAAAAAGTCAATATTGCTGGGACATCTGTGCCAGGCTGTGCCCCGTTGGATGACTTTCCCACATATGAGTTAGCCCCATGCAGAACCATCTCTGGAGCCCCTTCACACATGATGGAGTTAATCTGCAGCCTAGCTAGATCTCTGAGTCTATCATAATCTATTTCTTTGTAACTGATGTTTAATCGGTGCAAGAATATAAAATAATAGCACTCCCACTAGTCCATATATAAATCTGGAGGAAATCCATTCCTTTAAGTGGAGTTAAAAGGCAGCTTACAGTCTTTTCACAGAGGCAGAGTTGGGAGAACAGATCCTGTAAGACATTTAACTTCACTTTATCTCCATGATTTGTCTGATGGAAATAATAGTTCAGGTGCAGACAGTGGGGGTGGAGGGAAATCATATTCTCTCTTACCTACACATCTCTAATTTCAAACTCCCATTTTTGAAAATAAAATAATTTGCCCCCCACAAGGTATCTGTTTCTGGAACTTATTATCTTCTTTGTTAAGTTCAGATGGCATTCAAAGAAGCATAATTTAATTAGACTCTTAGTAATCATACATGCATACTTACTGCCACAGCAGGGGGTGGCTTCTTCAAAACAAAACCCTTCACAGATTACTTAGGACAGCATGTTTTCCCTGAAAGATTTCACATTGTGTGCATGTATGTGTGTTTCACCTCCTTTTTCTCAAGAGTTCATATCACATGGTGTTTTTCTGTCAAAGATTTTAATGTTGTTTGGGAATACCCCTTCCTAGAAAAATCTGCCTGTGCTTAGGATGTGTTCCTTTGAGAAAACGCTCATTTTACACTAATGCTTCACTTTGCAGGTAGTGATAACCTCAGGGAGATGCCTCCAACCAGAAATTTTCTCAAGCCTGGGAGGAAACTTCCTTGAGATAGCAAGGCATATATGCAGATGATATTTCTTTGGGATTCTGCCTGTTGCAGAGGTGTCCTCACTCACTCCAGACTGCTTTGTAATTTACAGTGATATCATATTTTCCATTTAAAAATCATGAAGATCATGTTTACAATAGTTCCACTAGGAATAGCTTGAGAAAGTGTTTGATGGGAGAGCTCCAAAGGTAAGTGGGAAATGGGTTTATGCCTAGTGTTGCTTCACAGTATTTTGCCTGTTCTCATATTTGCAGCTCTGCCTCAAACTCTATCTGGCGATTACCATCAGGCTGATGTACAATAGGCAAGCTAATTAAAATAAATGAATATTTGTATGACCATGCGCTGTTGGATTTTGAAGATATTAAAAGAAAAAGAATTTAAAGTGAAATCCAGCTTCTGCAAATAGCCTTTAGTTTGGAAAACAGCCAAAATAAAGCCTTTCTGTAAACTTTCCTAACATTTTGAGTGGTAGAAATCTGTGTTTGAATTTGAGGATCCAGTCAATATCTGGGTGAAAGAGCAAAAGTGTTGCACTATAAACTTCATAAAAGCAATTGTATAAACTTGAAACAACTTACTCAGGAGCAAATGGCTTGCAAGAGAAGCACAACTGAAAATATTTAGGTTTGGCTGAAGTAGCTATGAAATTGATCATTATATGTATACCATGCAAGTAAATAGCTTGTGGGTGCGTCTAAAGCCACTATGAACCTTTATGTGGAAAATACTGCCTGTGTGGGTATGGAAAATAGCCCACTTAAACTATAATTATACTGAATATGTGCAAATAAAACTGATCAAAATATCCATCTAGAAAGCATATTTCTTTTCTATTTCTCTATGTTTTATGTTATTCTCACGGTCTCAAGACAGATGGGATTACACTGTATTCATATTAATAGCTTGGAAGTAAACAGCATGCAAAGAAGCAAAATGTCTTCTTAAAATACACATGCAAAATAACAGTGGAAGAAAAAAAAAAGATGTGCAACTAAAGTTAGATCAGATCTAACAGACTGTTACAATTTGTTGATTCACTTTGCTGAGTAGGAAGCTTGACTGGAATTACTGATTTTTTTAAACAAGTCAGCAAGATATTGTTTGAAAGAAAGCACTAGTGCATTGGAAAATCTATTCACTACACTTACAATTGTTCTGGGGATGGTAATAAACCTATCAAGTTTCTCTGTAGTAGCCAGTTAGGGCAATGAGGCTGGACTCAAGAAATGCTGGAATTTGGGAGGCTTCTCCCTTCTTACACCCCTCCTGCTGACACTGCTTCCATGGCAGGATGAAAAGAGACCCGGTAGAGCACTCTCTGTACTGGTTTTGCTTTGATTTTTGCATCTCATATACTGCAGAAATTCACACCTGTGATCTTACAGCAACTTCTGATTGTGACACACAGTCAGACTTGAATAGATTGTGCAAATTTGTTCTAATAGTTTTGGTAGTGTAGGATCAGGACCTTACCTACTAGTTAAGATTTATTCTGATGTGCTAGGATTTGCATGAGCTTTGTGAAGAACAGAAAAATCACATCATGACTTTGGTGCAAAGTTAGGTTACTGTTATCTTTTGTGTTGCACTAACTTCTGAAGATAAAACTAGGAAAAGTGCAGGACCAGATGTTAGCTGTGTAAGTTGCAGGATGTAACTTATACAATTTTAAAGAAATATTAATCTCAAAATTGCACAATGCTGTTAGCCTCCATTTTCATCTTCACCCTGCAACAATGCAAAGGCATTACTCCATATGAAAATTTTTAAAAATTATACGCAGTGTACCTGAGCAGTTCTAATAGTGTCAAATACTGCATCATGTGTTTGTGTAGAGCCATCTCTGGTAAGGAGAAGGGTCTGTAATGGTTGCTCTCTGAAGAAACTGGTGAAACTTTCCCCAGCTTTAAGACCCACCTCTCGGACTGAGCCAATTGGGCACTTCCACAATCACTTTTTAAGAAGAAGCCAGAAGAAGAGAGGTGTTCTTTCTGGGAGGTGGTTGAAGGAGTTGGAGGAGAGAGAAATGACCATATGGACACCAAGGTCAGTGAGGGAAGAGAGCAGGAGATGTGCCGGAGCAGAGAACCCTCTGCATTCCATGGTGAGATGGCAGCTTGTCCCCCTGCAACCCATGGAGAACAATGGTGAAGCTGAGATTTCTTGGCAGCCTATGGAGAATAGCAAATCAGGGGTGGCAATTGTGCCTGGAGGGACCATTTCTTTGTGGTAAGGCAGCGTTGGAGCAGAATGTGCCTGGAGTTGTGCTGCCATGAAGGAGTCCTACACTGGAGAAGTTTGTGAGGAGAGGCAGCCATTGAGAAGGATAGCTGGAGACGTTCATTAAGATCCCATACTGGAGAAGCAGAATGTAAGGACTCCTCTTCCGCTGAGGAGAAGGAAAGCAGCAGAGACTGTTTGAGAGGGACTGACTGTAGCTCCCATTCTCTGTCCCTTGTGCTGCTGCGCTAGAGGAGGTAGAGCTATCAGGAGCAGGGAGCTGAGCCTGGGAAGAAGGGATGGGTGGGGGGAAGATGTTAAAGTACTGGTTGTAATTTTTTTCATCATGTTTTTGCTTTCTGTCTGTGCTCTTTCTAGTTGGTAGTAGAGTAAACTGTTCTTGTTTTCTTCCCTAAGTCAAGTAGTCAAGTCTCTTTTGCCTGAAATTGTAATAGGCAGTGAACCTTTCCAGCCCTCTTCTTGATCCACAAGACCTTTTGTTATCTTTTCTTCTCCCATCCCACTAACACAGGGCAGGCATGGTGAGTGGCTGTGTGGTACTTCATTGCCAACTGGCCTTAATGCACAACATATTAACATGATCAAGTAGTAGGTAAACTGTAGAGGAATAGTATCTTAAGAAATGTACTACTTGTTTGACTAATAAAGAGACCTTAGAGCCATTAACATCCATAATGGCATTTGTTTCAGGGTACTCAAGGCATTGCAGAAATAGCCCTAAATATTCTCTATTCCTTTCTTAGAAAACTACCATAGTTCATTCCATTATGAATTCCCCTTTTTAGTCTTTGGAATACTCTTTCTCACCTTTTTCAGTTTGTGGAGTGTGCTGATATCTCATATATAGAGTCCTTATATTATTGCTTGTTCTCTGCTGTCTTTGAGGACATCTTTACTGTAACTGTGTTTTGCTTTTATTGCTACCAGAATCTTTATTTCTTACCTTAATCTGCAACTTTTAAAAACACTTAGCCTCATATGGTACCTGAGAACTGATAGTATATACATTTCATTCTAATATCCATCTATTGCAGTTACTTTTTGCACCAGTCTCACAGATCCAAGAGCATTTACAAACTTGTCTGCTACCTGATGTAATAGGCACACTTGCTTATGGGACATGCTAAGCAGATTGCAGATACTGTGATTCCCATGTCTTCCCATGGGAGATGCACACTGCATATTAAGAAAATGGTAGTTCATGGGATGAGCACCAGTGAGCTGATTTAGGGAAGGGTTTTGCAGCAGGGTCCATTTCACTCACACTGTGTCACTGGATAAAGTTCAATACCTTCCTTTTCAAAAAAGATACTACGTGTCATTCTTGTTTTTAAAAAAAAAAAAAAAAAAAAAAAAAAAAAAACAAAACTTGAATAGTTCACCTAGAGCGAATTCCACATTGAACTCTTTACAGTCTAGATATCTTCCTTGGACATGCATCTGGATAACAACTTCTGATTGAGGTGACAAAATAATGACGCGAGCAACTATTCTGTCCTGTTCTATTCTGTGGTCAAAAGTCATCATAATGCACCTCTGTGACCTTAAAGTTCACTAACATGCTTGTATCTATTACATCAAAATATGTGAGATCAGTTAAGAGATAAAGAGTAAGGATTTAAAAGTGAATTCAGGAAAGTGGTAGGTCATCATAGGAAAAACCAAAAGATCTTGCAGTGAGGATGACTATGGAAAAATACAAACCAGTGAGATGTCTGTAGAAAATATGATGCAGACAGCTTTTATATTGGTTTGTGAATGAAGGATGAAAATGTTAATCTCCCATAGGAGATAAAATGCTCCTTTCCCCTTTACCACCCCTTCCTCCCTCAAAACGCAGGAGGTGCTTAGGAGAAGGATAAAGAATTGTGGTTGCAAAGAAAATGATTAGGTAAGCATGAGAAACTGAATTCAGCATGGAGGACTCCACTGCAGTCTTTCAAGTTTTGCAGGCGTAGGGTAGCAGCCGTGAATCAAACCCAAGCAGAGGCAGTCTTCTCAATATTGCAGTTTAATATTCTCGTGTGGTTGCTACTGGTTCCAGATGGCAATTAGGTATTGGAATAGAGTAACAGGGCTTCTGCTTGTCCAGCAGGAACCAACTGGAGGGCTTTAAAGGGAACTTGTATTTCTACTGAAGTAAGTATGAATTCTGGCAGTTAGAGCAACAGAATATTCTTTGCTAGTGTAAATTTGCAACACACTGATGGAGATATAGCAATTCACACCATCTGAGTTTCTGATCTGTTATTGTAGATTTATATAGTAACCATCTCCTTGTGCCAAAGATTTCAGTATTTCAGAGGTAACATTGTTGGCTGGTCCATGAACAAGAAAAATGAGGAAGAGAATCTACAACTTGCAACAAAAAAAAATGTCCCGGAGGTCAGCTGTTGGAAGCAAACTAAATTTGCTTTCAAAATGAAATCAAAGGCATGGACCAAAAAAAAGACCTCTTCATCTGCAGTTTCTGATTTGAGTTTGTTCTTTCTTCAAAGAAAAAAAAAAAAAAAGGTTTGTGTAAAAGCTGATATGTTCTTCTCTGGTTTGTTCTGGGTCTTGTGACACACCCGTCTTTAGCAGGATCAAATTGCTATCCAGTAGCACATTAAAGCAATGTATCACATGTGGTTCCTGCTCCCTTTCTCTTCCTGGGAAGCAGTTGTGCACAGATTTGTGAAAAAAAAAAAAAAAAACAAATCAAAACAAAACAACTTTGATGTTTTACTATGTGTTTAGTAGAGAAAGGGAGTTGGAAAGTTTCTTTTGCACTTGGAAAAGAAGTTAAAGAAGAATATGGAATTTTCTGGTGTAAAAAGCATTACTTCCTGTAATTACACACACACACACACACACACACACACAAGCGGTTAATTCTTCTGTAGCTTCTTTTCAGTACTGTCAAAAACCTAAAATAATACATAGATTAAATCTGGTCTAAGTTATTCGATGCGTAAATTCAGAAGAACGTCAATAGGGAAGTGGCCAGCTTTACAGTAAGCACTCTAAAATCTGGGTCCTGCCAGTTTCAATTGCATAAAGGTGATGGTCTCATAAGGAATATCTTCATGGAAACTGGTGTCAGCAGTTAGGTAGGTAATAAAATGATAAAACAACTTGTGGACCTTCTTGCTACTATTGGTACCTAAGTGTTCAACACCCAGAAACCTGCAGATGTCTGTATTTTCAAAATGAGACTCCTCCTAACACAGAAAGTCCAGTGCAGAGTGATAGAAATCATGATGGCACTAAGCAGTCTGATACTCATTTGACCCTTAAGCCTCATGACTATTTACAATAGCTTGCTATTCCCACCAGAAGGATGCTTTCAAATAGGCATCTGGACACATTCATACTGGACTGTATGATCATTTCACCTGTGAAATAGCAGATTGAGTGTTCAAATTCTTTCTCATGTACTTTGAACCCATGAGTTGCAGAGAGGTTCTCAAATATGAAACGAGAAGATGTTCTAGGATTCAAGGTCTCCTTCCAGTGACTTTTTCACTTTACCACCATAAACATTAAATATTCCATACATGGAGACAAGGAAAAGGTACCCATCACTTATTCAATAGGGTACTTTTCAATGTGGGAAGAATACCTTAACTAGAGCAGCTCTCCCACTTCCAGTTTTTCAGCATCTCGTGGTAACAAGTTGCACAGGTTAACTGATTATTGTTGGGTTTATTTTTAAATGTAGTGGGAATATGTCTGTTCTCCAAGTTCTTGCCTTTCCAGGATGTGATAAGGACCTGGAATATAATACACGGATTGCTCCTCCCCATCCCAGGGATTCAAAGCTCAGGAGTTCTTTTGTGCACTTTCTTACATCATTGTCTACTTTGTTTTCTATTCCTTTCTCAATGATTTTTGACATTGTACTGACTTCTCTACAGCTGCTGAACTGACATTTTCATTGAACTACCCACAAGGACTACCAGATCTTGTTTTAAGTGGTAATAGCTAATCTAGAGCTCATAACAGAGTGTGTGCAATTAGAGTTCCAAGCCCCATGCGTATTACTTCATATTTGTCTTTCATAAGCACCATGATCATCTATCAACCCTATAAAGTCTCTGGCAGAATTTCTGTACCTAACACTAATTTATTTGTGAAAAAGAAGATTTTATTACTATTTTTTTACACCTTTAGTGTTTTGTTCCTTACATTCTCTTCAGTCACCTTTATTGTGAGTTACCATTTGATTTGCTAAAATATATGTTCTTTTCTATTTTCCTCCACATTGCTCCACATGAGCTCCGCTGTTTGAAGGATTTCTTTTTACTCCAATTAGCTGCCCTTACTCTATTATACAGTCATGCTGCCCTTTTTGGGTGGTCCTTTAAGGTTTGGTTTCTGAGAGTTTTTTTGATTGTATAATGTACAGTTACTCTGAGACTTTAATAATGGTTATAAACATGGGATCTGCAAATTTTTATTGTTTTGGTTGCTCCTTTTAAATTCCATTTTAACAAGATTTCTCGTTTTTATGCACTTCCCCCTCCTGAAATTACAATTTTGGCTGTTTGCTCCTGTAGGAATGTTGATTTCAAGGGCTTTATGGTCGTTCTGCAAGAGTGATCCTTCATTTTGAATCAGGACTCATGTACTGTTCAGGCTTAAATACAAAATTACTTCTCTCTCTACACATTATCTTGCTAGTTGCTTCAGGAAAGAATCAGATATGGTAACTAAAACTTCAGTCTTCTATGGCAGACTTAGCTGAGTATTTATCTTATAAGGATACTTGAGGTGTTTCTGAAGGGCTTTCAAAGCCATAGTGAGAGTCCTGCATAATATATAAGACTTTCCCTTGTGCATTTCCCACTCCTTCACAAGCCTGCTGCAGTGTCAAATCTGCCTTCCTCATGTTGTGAGTTGCCCCTCCCCTTCACCTGATTTCACTAAAATTAATGATGGTTGAATTAACAACACTCTTACTTTCATGAGTCCCTGAAAGCAGAGGAAAGCCCAAGTGCTTTGGTTTCATGTTATCTAGTTAGTGTTGTCCAACTCTCAATGGATGCACGGATATACTGAACACTGTATGCTTCACCATGAGTCAGTAGTTTCTGCATGCCACCAAATCCTACCTATGAATTAATCCAGACTATTTTCAAATACCCAGAACTTCAGAGGAGAGTCTGTGAAGTGCTTGAGTTGAAGAACAGTGTTTCTTCACTACCTTAAATAGATTGCCTTTTTCCTGAAAAACATTTTAAACAAAATCAAAAGAACAGTGGCTTGTTTTTTCTCTTATATCATTTTTATCCCAAATCTATGACTGTAATATTGAGGCCGAGGTGGGGAAGAATGTTTGTATTGCATGATATAGAGCAGACATCACAAAAATTAGTATAAACAAAAGCACAATGATGACTTCTTTTACTTATTTGGGTTAACAGTAGTTATTAATTTTAGACCTAAGCAGACAATATGCATATTCTTGGAGTCTGCTTTACTGCAGGCATTTTATTTGACACATGTAACTATTTAATTTGCAAATTGCTTGGAAACTACTGCCAAATAGCAATCAAGCAGTCAAAAGAACATGGCATATCCAATTGGGCATCTGCAGCAAAGAGGATGAATGTGTTTTGCTGTTTGGATATATGCTTGAATTGTGAGGTTATCAGGTCTGTGCAAACTCTCCTGTGTACAAAAGGGCTTGGAAAACTTGTATTGCAGTTTGGTACCTAGGGACTGTAAAAAAAGTCAGCCTAGCTGGTTCAATGGCTCTCCATACTAACCTTTGATCATTCAGCATATAAAGTCTGCAACTACTTCCCTGCAGAGACCTGTGGAAATGTTCCTTTTAACATAAGAATTATTGAGGGACAGGGATAAGAAAGGAGAGAAAGGGCAGTTTCTCTGAAGGGGCAGTTGTTACTGTCTCTGTCTGCTTACAGTGGCAGAAAAATGCCATTTACCTTCTCTCAACCAACAGAGCAAGGAGGCATAGACTGAAGTCCCAGTGTGTGAATACTTGTTCCAGAATCATGGGGCTTTCCAAGAAGTGAGCACATACTAAAGATCCTTGGTAGGACTGCAGCCAATGGGCACTTCCTCTGACAGTTGTCACTAAGTTACTGCAAGTGCTGACTGAAATCTGGTAAAATTAGCTGAACACAAGTCGTGGCGATGAAATGTTGAATCTGATTTATGTATCTTGATGATTTGTTTTTCGCACAGTTCTCTGGTACTGTCTTCTAGATTTGAAGATAGTCACTGGACTATTATTTTTCACTTTGTTAACAATAATTACAAGTCTCTGATAATATTCAGAGATAAAATAGATCAGTGTGACACAATAGGACACAGGCCTGTTTATGGCTTGGTGTAGACAGACTCTTCCAGGTTGGTCATATTATATGGTTGGTTATATTAAGACAAGTGCATGGTTAAAATTAATCCAAATGGATTGTGATTTCACAACTGAATGAGCCATAACAGTAAAGTAGCATTATTTTGTCATTTTAAAACACATATCAGGCTTATTATAATGAAAATGCTAATAATTGTACATAAATAGATGCTAAAGTATGGATATCAGCTAAATCTTAATTGCTTCCTTCTGAGTTAGGATTTCATTGAGTGATATTTAGATTTGATGCCTCTATTAATTTATCAGTCATGGACTTCAGAGTTCAGAAGGAAATCAGCACAAATGGAAACACTGAACTGTGAAGCAAGTTGCCTGTGACTTTACTGCAGGTCTCTCCTGACTCTCAGACTGGCACCCAACTCTCAGATCTTTCTTGCTATTTTTGTGCATGGTTTAAGAGAAAACTCATCATTGGACTCAGAGGGTCAGTTTTGTGGGTCTGAGTGGGGTGGGGGGTTGAGCTGAGAAAGAGGTTTTGTCACTCAGGAAGCCAGGGCTAGCAGTTAGAAGACAGCCTGAGCACCTTGAAATGCCAAATTCACACTGGGTGAGTGACTAACACATGAGCACAGCACTAGCACAGACATATAATTGAAGCTTTTGCTTTTTCTTTATAAAAATAGAACATGCTTTCCAGGAACTTTTAAATATCCCTCAGTTGGACATTCAAGGACTCTGAGGACTGAATCAACTCAGCAGCCTCAGTTGAGACACCCACCAATGTGGGCAGAAAAATAGGCCTGGGGCTTTATAATTGTCATCCTCTGCATCAGCTTAAGATCTATGGCACCTCAAGCCCAACGTGAGGGTGCATCAGTTAGAGCCTTTTCTGACCCAAAAGTCGTGCGAGTTGCAGCAGAAGACTAAACTGTGGTCTGCCAGTGGCATAGCATCTCTGGCTTAGACATGTTCAGTTGCAAAAATTAACAATATCTCAGCTATTTTACTTCATAATAGTATTAAAGAAGAGATGCTAATAATTGCCCACAGCTGTAGAGAGAAGAGGTGGAAGCAGCAAGATTTAGATCAGTAAAATAAACACTGTTACCATGACAGGCTAATCTTGTCCAAGTAACTCTGCTCATTTTTTTTTTTCCTGGCTTTCTGTAACTGAGGAAAAATGCCAACAATTCTGTCTCACAATTTGCAAACCACCTCCCTTCTGAACTCCCTCAACAAGGGAAAGAGAGGACATTCTCTTACTTCATTTGAGTAGCAGGATTTTTTTCTGACAATCATCTTGTTTTCTTCAGTGCAAATAAATATGGATTCATGCATCTCCCCGAAGGCAGAGTACTGCTCCCTGTGAAGCTCCTGGTGAGTCAGTAACAAGGAGCAGTCACAACAGTATGGAGAGCATGAGCATCAGAAGAACAGAATTGAGTCATTAGAGACCTGTGTAGAAATCTGTAGCCCCTAAGGAGACCTCAGTATCCTCAGCTTCTGACTCACTTTTTGCAGGATTAATCTTCCAATATTTTTAATGGGTATCCATTCTACTGCAATGTATGGGAGTGCAGTGACCCTTAAATGTCAGCATCTAACATTACATTAATTCACTCTTAATGAAACTAAAGAGGGCTCAGAGAGTTTTGTGACCAAAGGCTGTTCACTAGAATTGCACCTTTCATTAACTGGCTCTGGAGAGATGAAATAAAATGAACTTTTGGAAATATTTTGATATTGAATACACTGATTTTTCAAGCAGCAAATCCCTCTGCTTCAGACTCCAAATAAGGGCTTCTGATGATTAGAATATAAAATGAACTGTGAAATCCTATATGTGTAATATCCCTTCCTAATGCAAATCAAATTTTCTGCCCTGCCAAGTAGTTTGATCCTACACTGCACAGAAGCAAGGTAGTCTGCAAGTTAAAGCTCAAATTTAAAAGGTGAAACATTAGTGGTTATATATAATGCCCTTTCAAAGCTGGACATCCATGCATAAAAGTGAACAGATACAAAATTAACTTACAATTGTCTCATTTTTTCCAAAAGGTGAAAGGAAAATACATCAATGACTAGAATGTGCCAGAAAATAGGACTGGAGATGCACCTTTCCTTCTTGAACTCACTTTTAGATACAAGCCCTGGCTAAACTCTGATTAAAAGCCCAAATCTTGAGATCCATCATGAAAATCTACCACCACAGTGTTCCAGGTGGTACCTCTTTGTTTCTAGAGATGTTCAAGTGCAGCCTATGACATCTGAGCTCTCAAGGTGACCAGAGCAGTAACTTGCCCAATTCTCGATGGCCTTATGTATGATTAGGAGGGAGTGCCATCATCCTGCATTTCTGCTTTACTACTCAATCACTTGCAGGGAGAAAAAAACCCCATGGTATGACATGAAAACCCCCAAAAAGGAAAATAAGCTGAACTCCCAATAAGGAAAATAAACCTGTCTTTACCACTTTCTAGGATGTGAATAGAAACTGTTACAAAACATACAATATGTTAAATCCATAACCACAACACCTTCACTGATGATCAGACAGAATCAGGGAGGACTTTTGTGTTCACTATCAAAGGAAATACTGCTCATGTCCATGAACTGGAGAAACTGTACAAGAACAGTTTATCCATGTAAAAACATAGCCCACAGATAACTGCCAAGGACAGCCAGACCTATTTTGATCTGATGTGGCCAGAGTAGCTTGGGGAATCTTTAAGTTACATATCCAATTTTTGCAATTAAAACTACCTGGAGTCTGATGAAAAGTGGAGCTTAATTTAGCCATGAAAATATTATTTTAGTGACCAATTATGATAAGCAGACAGAGACTGCTAAGGAAATGGGCAAAGAAAAGAACAAATACTACCAAGAAATACCATTTTTTAATTTTCACAAAATAAAATGTACATTAATAGGAATTTATTTTTGTAAAATTATTTAAAATTTTGGGGGAAGCGTTGGCATGTAGCACTAGTTTTGTCAATGGGCTCACTTGCTTGACATAGCACAGATAGAATTTCATCAGGGCACAGACATTCTCAGTTCCACTGTACTTCTTTGGTAGGCAAATGTTTTCTTTTGTCAGATGTTCAAACACTTCCAGACACCAGTAAGAAGCTGCCTCTTGTCCCTGTTTCCCAGTTGTTCAGTTGCAGTACCACCAGCAAAAAGAATATACAAAATGTCTTCTTGCCACTGCTATTTCCATGTAAGCATTTGAGGCAGATGCTATGAGAATGCCTTCCTAAGAGGGCATTCAGTGATTTCTGTACAAGCAGAAAGGACTCCTTGCTTCATCTCTCTGCTTAATAATAAATTGGGTTTGGTTGGTTTTCCTTTATTGGTTTAGTTAGGGTGCATTTTGCAAAGGAGAAGTATGAGAGAAAATGTATGCATGGCCTGCATGTCTCAACCTAGACATCCATCTACATAGCTCCATTGCTGTGAGCTCTGATGATGTTTGGGCACAAAGAGCAGAATCTCACGACTCCACTTTTTGCCTGTTCAAACGATCACCCTTTGACTCTCAGTTTTCCTGATCACTTTCCAGTTTGAAAACAAAGGAAAAGAAAAGAAAACTATAAAGAAACAGAAAGATATAGAACACGACAAAGGGTACCACATACTTCCCCTATGCTCAGTGCACTCTCCTGACCTCTCTCTCACGTATCTGGAGAAATAACTGTGCAAGATGTTCACTGAAAATGGGTTGACTGTAATTTGGTGACTAAATTATTTTCTTTTCAATAAGTCAGTGGCTTTTAGAATAAAAAGCCATAGATCCCAAGCTATAGTATGTATCCCTCTTTACTCTTGTTGAGAAAAAGAAATTTAAAGAATAATTGTCTGTAAATACATTTAACCTGCTTTTTGTGAGTTGTTTTTGAACCTGCCATATTTTCTGAAGTACTCCTGTGAAATTATCAGGCAAATAACTTTTAGTCTGTAGGTTGTCAGTAAGCAGTAATGAAAATTTGAAGTTGATTGGTTAAGCACTGTTCTTAAAATCATCTTTCTGGTAAAAATGCTTCAAATTAAGACTTCAGGAATTAATCTCTGGCAATATCCTTTAACATTTGCAAAACATAAGTAGTGTCTGAGCTTTCTTGTCTAAGAACGAATGGTGTGAAACAAGTCATAGTAGATGTGTTTAAAAATGTGAACAAATATTCATAAACTTTCTTCTCTTTTTTTTCTTTTTTTTTTCCTGAAGCAATTGCCCTGCTCTGCTTTCCTAAATTGTGGTTAACTCTCCTTCTCCACAGAAAAACAGCACTGGGAACCTGCTGATTTTCTTTTCACAGTTCTTGAATATGTAATTTCACACATAGAGAAGAAAAATTGTGTGAAATGTTGTAACTAACATTGTCAGTCAGCAGGAAACCTGAAAAGAGATATTGAGATGGAGCTGTGAAAAGTGACAATGGTGGAGCAGTACATTTTTATGTGATAGATAGAGCTGTAGGGCGCAGGTCATTGCAGCTTGCAAGGGGCAATCTTTGTGTTACTGATATCCCCAGGGCTGCAAAGGCTGAGTGCCACACTTGGAGAACTGATGGGCAATTTGCTAATGCAGCAATCTGAAAAAAAGAAGAGGCAGCATGACCATGAGGGCCAAAAAGCAATACCCACTATATGTATAATACAGCTATATTGTCCCTATAGTTTGTTCTAGTTGCTTAGAGTGGATACTCCTAAAAATTAGGGATTTGTACACAAATGTAAAAAAAGTAATGATATTTTAGATCAGAATGTTTTACTACTGAAAACTGACACTGTCACACATCAAATTACTCTTGTTTGATCAATAGCAATGAAAAAAAAAAATTAAATTTGCATGCTTTCTCAGGTATTTTACATGCATTAGAAATTCATTGTTAAAAAGTAAAAGAAACTTCCTCAAAAGTACCTTCTAATTTCAAGACCAGCCCTCAGAGACCTCTTGTTGTTAATATAACTTTACAAGTTTCAAAACTTGGGGTAGCTTTCCTAAATCTTCCTTGCTGAACATGGGACTCACAGAGTGGGCTTAAAAACCTAAATAACATAAAATAGTATAAAATAACATAAAATGAATAATCCATTTAATTTTTAATTAAAGTTCTGCTGAAAGTTAAAATGATATCACAATGTCTTGCATTTTATTTAATTTTTAATCATCTTTTCACATTTGAAGATATTGCCACTATATTCCCTTTTGTCACCTTTAGGATAAAGGGTTTTGATATTTTCCCTTCCAAATCATATTTCCTTTTAAATATAACATGAAATAGAAAATGACACTTTAAATACATTCTATCAAACTGAAAACTTCTAGTTAATGTGCTGTTTTCCTAGCATTTTCCTTTACAGAGAACATAGACATTTTCTGATTTGACTTGAAGTTAAATTTGCAGATTTCAGAAATATTTGGGGAATTAAACCAGTTGTCCCCCAGCCAGCTTTACTGTCCTGGCTAGTCTGGACTGTTTCCACAGATGGTGATGCCAAGAGTTTTTCTGGGCTCTTGCTCTGAAAGTACTGTTTCTGCATTGCACTTCAGCCTGTAACCTGTGTTGTCCCTGGCATTGCCTGCTTTAATTTCTTCTGTACTCAATCACCATATTAGTATAGAATTACAATAATAAGAATAATTACTCCTTTTTTAATAACACTTCATGTGTTTATGAACAATTGTACACATAAGGGTTATTTTCCAAATCATTTCTCATTTTTGTTGTTCTCTTCTGAGTTCTCCAATTAGTATGTACCTCTTTTTTTAATGTAGTGTTCACAACAGCATGCAGCGCTCCAACTGAGGCTTATCAAGTGAAGTAGAGCAGAATAATTACCTCATTTCTTTTACACGTGACATTCTTATTAATGTGACTCAATGCAGAGCATTGTTGATTCATATTCAAATAATTCAAATAATTAGTCACTGCAAATACACATGCTGTTCTGTAAGTTCATATGCTAGCACAGGCTATCCCTCAGCCGCCAAAGGGAGCAGGCAGGAGCTTCTATTCAGATGCCTTTTCCTAACCAGACTGTCAACTTCAGTACTCATAAGTGATTGCTGGTTTCTCAGAAGAGTTACAGTATTTTAAGTGTATCCCAGGCATCAGTGATTCCAAACTGGTATCCCATTATGTCACATCTGTCTTCAAAAAATGAAGATTTGTCTTTCCCTTCTGCACACATAGTCTTCAGAAGATGTAGGATAAAACACTGGAATAAAGGGACTGTTCTTGACTTGAGACAATTATTATAGAGCCATTGTAACAATAATCATTAAGAAATATTCATTCCTATTGGTTTTCCAGTAGTGTTCCAGAGCCCTGTTCAAGATCATGAGCTGTGCCAATGCAAAAAAAAAAAAAAAAAAAAAAAAAAGAAGAAAATCAATGCAAAGATTGTGATAATATTAGGCATTTGAAAGATATCTCAAGAGAGATGTCTCTCATGAAGACACATGACATCATTGCTATAGGTCTGGAGCTTGTTCTTCATGTTTGCATTCTGGCACTGTCTCTCTTGAACTGGAAACAGGTTTATTCTGTTCCTAAGTAAGTGGGTCATGGAACATAATTCCCTTCAACTACAGACACAGAAGTCTGCTATAAGTCTCCCAGAGAAGTCTTTAAATGGTATGGCTCATGGCTCATGGCTCTCACTATGTGTGAAGACTTTGTAAGGACAGCATCCTCCTGCCTGAGAGGCTACAAAGCTTTTCTTTCCCAAGAAAATGCCACATGTAAGATACATTGATCTATGTGCTTTTTTCTTCCAAAAATGAGCCTAAGGATTGAGTTCAGAAAACGAAAGTCTGTGTCTACGTGGCTTTTCACAGGTGGCATTAAATCCATCTAGTTGCCCTGGCAGGATCCTTGGCAAGGCAACTCTGCTGCTCAACCATGTAAAAATGTTTTTCATTTTCACCAGTCCTCTCCACAGCATGCTGGAGAATCTCTGCTCCTGCACATCTCCTCTCTGCCCTCACTGACCTTGGAGTCCGTGTGGTTGCTTCTCTCTCCCTTCCCACTCCTTGCACCTCCACCAGTCAGAAAGAAGGGACAGAAGAAACAGGGGAAAAAACAAACAAAAAAAAAACAACCCAAACCAGGAAGAAGCCTCCTCTTCTGGCTTCTTCTTAGAAAGTGATTGTGGAGGCATCTAATTGGCTTAGCCCCAGGAGTGAGTCTGGCTCAGAGCTGGGGAGAATTTTGAGCAACTTCTTACAGAAGCCATCTTTACAGCCCATTCCCCATTACCAGACCATGTCAAACTATGACAACCCTAAAGGCTTAGGTTTAATTTCATTGCTTGAAAAGGACCCATACACACAGCAATTAGGATTGTGCATTGTTCACTCTCTCAGGGAGGGTGCTGCTTCCTTGGAAGTGGTGGTAGTAGAGAGGTGCTAAGATCTGTCATGCAGACTCTCCTCCAAAAGTGAGATGAACTGAAATAATTGTTTTCTATATTACCTGATTTCTCACCTCCTTCCTGGCTGGTTTTATCCATAAAAAAGATAAGGATTGTGATTACTCTGATCGCTGTACCCTCACTTGAAAAAGATTGTTCTGCAGACATGGATTGCAATAATTCGGCTCATACGGTTTGAAGTAATGACTTGAACTGCATCCCCTGCACACCTGGTGAGTGTCCTGAAAAGAAGGTTGTTACTATCTCTCTCCTCTGTCTTACAAACATTTTTTTCTATAAAGGTGAAACAGTTCCAATAAAATAAGCTTAACCTACAAGCCTCGGATGTGAAAACCCAGAAAGAGCAACTTCTCCCAAATAAGCATCACAGGAACAGGATCTCACACACCTTCAAGGACAGGTGTATAGCCAGTGAGGCATTTTTATGCTGTTTTAACTCCTTTTCTCCCCAGTTCTTATATAAAAATAAACAATTTTTTTTGAGGGAAATTACTTATTTTGCCAATAATCTTTCAGAGAACCTCAGTGACACACGTACTTATAGTGTTGGTAATTGCTAATCAAAGGTATTCAAAACTAGTTCAAACTCTTCCCTCAAATAAGGGATTGCCTTAAAAATGGAATCCATATGCAGCATATAATATTTTGTTGTTTAGGCAATTCTAAAGGATATCCATATCTCTCTATCTTTTCTTCTATAAATGAAAGATTAAGTACTTACAGTATTTTGTGATTCCAGGAGGTAAGACTTGAGACAAATGCAATCCATTGTACCATCATATCTTCATTTGACAATAACATAAACTGGGGTTTTTGAAAAAGGTTAAGAAATACAGACCATAATGACTATAAAGTCACTTTTTAAAATAGTATTTCTGATTCCTTTCAAAGTCCTATACATGGAGTATTTTACATCTGCAAAGTCAACCGTTTTAAGAGACACAATATCAATTATTCCATCTGCTAATTCTAGATTTTAAAACTCTCTGAATGAAGAACACGATATAAAAAAAAAGAAAAAAGAAAAAAAAAAGACCCAGATTCGTATCAAAAGAATTTGTGTTGTTATGAGTTTGGGTATATAGCCACAGTGTGTTTTACAATAGGAAAGAAAAATGGCAGACACTGGTTGAATTTGTTAGAAAGTGGGTTTAGAATCCTCTGAGATCAAGAATCCCAATGGGAGCACTGTTTATCTAAAGATCACAGAGAGATAGGACCAGGTTATGTGCTGATGCAAATGAGCATAGTTTTCTTGACATCAGTGGACCTACAGTGATTGATTCCAGATGAAGTGATGAGATGATTTGGGCGTGCTGCGCCCTCCTGAAAAGCTGTTGAGAGATGCAGTGAGATCACTACGGGGATAGCCTCACCAGAGGCAAATACATGTCGTAACAGTGTTCCCATTAAACAGACATGGAAAGGGAAAAATCAGCATCAATTCTCTCTATGCTGGTGAGGAGACAGACTTTTGCAGAAGGACAAAACACAGCGGTTTGCTCAGTGGTCAGGAGTTTGGAAGGGAAGCAATAAAGGCAATGTTAAGTAATAGAAGCAGAATGAATACCAGCAAATCATCTTAGAGCTCATACGGCTTCAATGCTTTTACCATCTCCAGAAAACCCTGGTGTGTATTTGTTTTCACACATCTTTAGATGGTCAAATGTCTATGTATGGGAACAGGAAGGAGTGAAGATAAGACTTGCTCTATATGCAGTTTAGCTACAGAAGTAGCATAACCGAGTCAACTGTAGTAACTAACTAAAGCCAGCACTGCCCACAGTTTAGGGATAGACTCTAGGCATCCCGCATGGTTTAGACACAGTAAAACTGCAGGCATCTTGTTTGAGCTGTGCTCCATGGTGTTGTGGCTGGTGAAGTAGATGAGCCAATTTACTGATGTTCTCTCAAGTGTTTTTTTTACCTTAGCCCTATGAACAGACCTAAGCATGACTGCAGATACTCATCAGTGGATCAAGGACTATCTAAAATATTTTAAAGTTTGGTAATGCTCTGGAAATAAAAGGCATTTATTTTCTCTGAAAGACTCAAAATAATGTAGTGAATGGTATAATTCTTTATTTGAAATGGCAATACCAAAATGCAAAGATATCAGAACCTTGAAGTCTTCTTCATGGACTCAATAAAAGCTGAGCATAGATTTTTCCCTAAGGTGTTTTTTTTTTTTTTTCATCAAGCATTATTTACAGTATTTAAAGGCATTGCAGAGCTTTCACAGTTGAACTGGTTTCTTTATAGGGAACTGTAAACCCTCTGTAATGACTGCCATGGCATTATACCACATTTGCCCATCAAAAGAAAAGACAGAGGGCTGTTTGCCCATCAAAAGAAAAGACAGAGGGCTGTTTTCAGAGTAACTCATGTTGCTGATTTTGAAACAATTGACTAGTAAACTAGCCAATTAAATCTATATTGCCTAGGATATCCTATATCACTCTTATTTTCAAGAGTCAACAACCCAACTACAAGGAGACTAAGGACTTAAAATTCAGCCTTCTCTGTACAACTGATGGAGTTTTGTTCCTGGGCTACCTCCTCCTCGATTCATTCAGCATGAATGGCAGATTCCTATATCGTGTCAAGTTTCAGATCACCATAGAAACAAACTAGGAGGCAGTTTCATTAATCATTTAGAGCACAAGAAGTCTAGGTCAGTCTGATTGCAGCATATAGAGTATCATCCTAGCGCCACATGGGACTCAGTTGATTTGAATTAAAAAAGATTAAGCTGCCCCTAGGACGCTCAGCATCATCAGTTTAAGTTCTCATGTAACAGTGGTCTCTGGAGCCACATGGATTAGGAGACTGAAGCTATGCATTTATTTTTCAGGGCTCAGTGAAACATTAGATGAGTGCAGGTGTCTGAGGGGAAAAAAAGGACAAAGATCACATATAGTTTTTTAGACTTGTTGCTGTTCTTTTGAAACTGGAAACAATAACTCAGTTTTATTTCTCCAGTGACAGTTACCACTCTTTTTTGGCCATGTGATCGTACATCTGTTACCCAATGTTTACAATTTAGATTTATAAAAATTTCATACTATGAACCATAATTTTAGTGCAGAGCTGCAAGTTGGGCATAGAACAGTTTATATGAATGCTGACATTTTTTTCCTGATTGGGTAAAAAATGCATGAAATAAATACTGGTGACATTTTAGTTTTGCTTGAATGAAGATATATTGCTCCCAGGAAACTGACTTACAGGCAGCTACAAATCAACTTGACTATGAAATAGTTGTATATGTACACCACAAAATGAGCCTCCCCTTCCAAAGTACTCACCTTATTTATGAGTCTTCCAATACTTCAAAGACCTTTAGTAACTTAGTCCAGACTGGTTTATTGCTTCGTAGAACTAAGACATTTCAGGGGGAAAGTTGTAGGTTACAGTATATTAGGACTCTTTCTCTTTGGCAGCTGAGAATCCCATGATGCTATATGAACTGTTGATCTAAAGCTTATTATAGCATGACTTCCTACAGTATAATTCTTAAATCTTTTAAGTTATACGGTACTGTCTTTAATCCCAAGTGCTAAACCTTAAAGCAGAACTAGCTTTCCAAGATTCAGAATACCATCTGTGAGTAGATGTAATTACATATTGTTAGAATACAGGTCACTTACTTGCATGAGTTGTCTATGACCTATTTCAAATTAGTTGTTTGAATTTTCAAAAAAATTATGGAGCAAAATGCAATGTCACAATATTCCTCATGGAGAGAGAAGTCCTGTGGACTGAGGCACTCCACTCAAGAATCCCAGAAAAACTCTATGTATTAAACCTGTTTGTCCTTGCCATAACAGTTACCTGGGCTCTGACAGTATCGTCAGCAGTGAAGCCTCCTGTTACAGCACAGGGCATGCAGAACAAGTCAACAATTTTTTCCTGATATACTCTCATTTTTAAATGTATCATTCTGGAGATTTCCAGGTAAGAAGATTCTGTGATTATGCTCAAGAAGCATTTTTAGATTGTCCTAGCACAGTGCAAATGGACTGGTTGATTATGGAAAAGGGAAAGTGAGTATTATCCTCACTTTGCTACAAGTGGAAATTGATATGGAGTCTAGTGTTTTGCTTCAGGCCCCAAGACAGAGCATGGACCAGTATCATGGAGTTCCTGTTCCGCTCAGTGCTTAGCCCAGGCCCTCCTATTTACAGCTTTCTGTCAAGTGCCTTTAAGAATGCAAGAATTAAAACATACACAAAGAGTCCTGGTGGGAGACACAAAACAATTTGTGTTAGCTAATATTTATTGAGTGCCAACAATGTGCTTGTTGCAAAGCAAACAGATAAGAAAATATAGCCCCTACACTGTGAGATTTATATGGTTCACTTTGAGGGCTGCCACCTATCCAATTCCATCCAGGTTGGAGAGCTTTGCGATTGTGCATCCCATATGGTCAAGCTGTACATTTCCTCAGCTCTAGTAGACCCTTAGGTCACCATTGAGACCCACACATCACTGCTCCACTGCTCTGGACCCAGCAGATGTTTTCAACCAACCTGGATGTCTACCTGCAGCCAAAAACAAAGCCTGGAAGTAATAGTCTCTGCCCTGGTGCCCCTTGTTCAAAGCCACTGAGCCTGAAGAAGTTACAAACAACCTGTCCACAACATAAAGTAACGCTGAACCAATACTGTGAGACTGGCTACCACCACCTCCACCTCACTTGACACTGCTGTATTTTGACCGTTCATTTGTTCCCTTTTGATTTAATATTGTTTCTCCTTAATTGCTCTTTCTCTAACTGCTTCAGCAGCTACACATACCCCTCACATCTTTCCACAGGGCCTGGGCAGACTTGGGAAGCTGCAGGTTTGCTCGTGGGCTCCTGCCAGCTGGAGGAGGAGATGGCAGCTTTGCAGTGACACAGAAGCATACTTGACTTGAGTTCTGCTGCTACCCAAGGCCACTAGAGAGATGACAGTTTTTGCACAGCCCTTTCTAGCCAGCAAGTTGTGACAGTATTGGTTTTTGATAGCCATGTAGCAAAATTAGTTTCCCTGGCATGTACAGTTAGGCTCCAAAATGTTTTTTTGGGGTTTTTTTTGTACAAAACACACAAAAGAAAGTTTCACATTCACTCTGCTGTGTAAAACGAATATAAAATATTTCTGACTCATTACATTGACTGGTTTTTTTGTCTGGTTTTCCTACTTTAACGGTTAAAAATATATGCTCTTTTTCCACTGCATCCAGAGCAGAGTAGGGCTACCAGAAGATTATCTAAATTCCTGCACACAGACCCTTGTCCCATCTACATGCATGTTCCAAGCCTTTCACTGTCAGGCATAACCAATGCCTAGCACACCAACAATTTCAAGATACTGAGGTGTCAAAAAGGATCTGAATCACCCAGTCAATCCATTTTTTGTTCTGCTATTGACCTATATCTCTGTTTGATTTTTGGGAAGCCTGAGGTCAAAATTTAAAGCATCGTTTTTTCTTCTAAGTCAAACATATTTGACTGAGAAATAGTGAGCTAATAAAGACAGGGAGGCAATTTTTTATGTCACTTTTTAGAGTGCAGTAATTCGTCTAATCATATTGTCTTGGAATATGATTACTCATAATACATTCACCTTAATATATTCACATTACACATGAGGAAATGCAATTGGGAGAGAAGTGACATGTTTGTCTCCTGTGTCCAACACATGGAAATACATATAAAGGAGGAAAGTCTAAACTCCGCCAGTGCTCATAGTCTCTTGTCAGTGGAGGAATGATCTAATTGTTAGGAAGTTTCTGGTGACAAATGTACTAATTTGAATTTAGATGAATACAGTTCACCCAATTTAATAATTTTAGGTTACAGAAAACATGGCTATAAAACAGATTTCTCTGTCCATACACTAAATTGGCACAAAATTCTTGGCTGCTTTTCTGTAACACTCAGGTAGCTGCTGGTATCAAGCAGATTTACCAGAGCAGTTAAAGAAGCTTCATTCCTGCCACCACTAGCAGCTGTTTGGCCCTCCCAATTTCCTGGGTAGGGCAGAGCTGCATCAATCTGTGGTATGCGTGACTCATAGGAAAGTAATAAAAACCTAGGGCTAGAAAAGACCTCAGGAAGGCAACCAGCTGATACTGGATGAGATAGAGCAACTCATGTAAGATAAAAGCATAATTATTTGGAAGACATATGCAGAGGAAGAGACTGGGTAGGTCTTCATGAATGCTGTAAGTACTGGGACTCCTGCCTGTGCAGTCACCCCCAGGTGCAATCTGGAATGCCGTGCAATGCCTGCAACCAGAGTTCTTTCCGAAGGGAGTTGTGTAGCTGATGCATAAAAGCCATATGCAAACTTCTAGGCTTGTCAGATAACTGCAAGCAGATTGAGTTGTTCAGGAAACCTATGGGCTCCACAGATTTTCCAGTGACTGAATTTGTCATTACTATTTCCCCATAGCTAAAGTCCAGAACCAAAATACAGAAGTCTTCTTTCACTCTGAATATAACACAAATCTAAATTCATCCATTTCTGGGATTAGGTCCATACCTCACTTCTAAATTGTCGGTATCATATGTGCATTTCTATTTCATTAAGGTGAGCGTATTTGAGTAGCTGTCATGTAGTGCCTGGAATGTGATGAAAACAAGAGGTCCTGGCTGCCTGCTGCTGAGGAACTCCCAAGGCACTTCTCACAGGAGCAGAGGTGTTAACCCTGATATCCTGGTCAAATTCCAACACGGCTAATTATATCCCACTTACCCAAAACCCTGCCATACTTTCTCTGCTTGCTGCAAAGACTTGCTGCATGCAGCAGGCTCTCTTTTGGTCCTCTTAAAAGTTATTGCCTTCCACATCAGAAGCAGTTGTATGTTGTATTTAGGGAATAGCACAGGACTGTTAAATGAAAACTGCAGTTACAAGTACATAGGTTTAGAGGCAAAAGAGGCCAAAAGTGCCTGAGAAAGGAAAAGAAATGTACTGCAAGACTGCAAATGCAGTTACGGGCAGTCACTCATGAGCAATAGTAACGACCACAGTATCAGTATCCATCATGCTCCCTTTATCTGGCCTTTTGCCTGAAGGAGATTAAGAGAAAGATAAATGTGGATGGGGGCACTGAACAAAAGTGTGAGGGAAGAGCAGCACAGGTGAATATCCTCTGGAGATAGCACCAAGGAGCCAGAGAGAATGCTTTCTGAGTCAGACAAGATAACTTCATATGGACTACCATCTGCTGATGTTACTTGTCTCAATATAGTTATTATAGACTTCATAGTAATGAATTTTCCTGAACCTCTCAAGCCTATTTCTTTTGTATATTTAGTAAATAATATTGAGATATTATTGTAACTATGTAAAGCCACAGTGAGATTGAACAATGAAAAAGCCCACGTTTATAATTTTGATTGAGAAATAAGATATCAAGGATGACTTTAAAGTTGCAATATTGCATCTTATTGTTTGTTTGGAAAGACAGTGTATGTATGGTGCATAGAACTGTGGAAACGTCCACATGATAATGCCAGAAAGGCCTTTTTGCAACTTGTTTAGAAATAAATATTTCCAGAAGGAAAGCAAATTATATAAATGCATCTCTGCCACTTTTTCTACTGGAATCTCATCTATCTCATTATCTTTCAGGAGCCACCAAAATATCATTGAAATTAACAGATATGACAGGTTCACCAAGCGCCCAGACCAAACAGAAAAGTGTATTTCCATACTGTGGAAACTATTTTTAGTGTTCTCTTGCTATCTTTCCATGAAAACCAAAGGTATTTATATGTCTCTACTATTTTGAGAGTAACTTCCTTATAGCTCATCTCGTATGGCAGAGTCCTACAGTGGAGTATCTCGTCTCTCTGATATATATATCTAAAAATATATACATATATATAAAAATATATATATATGTACATAGAATCATAGAATCATTTACGTTGGAAAAGACCTTTAAGACCATCAAGTACAGCTATTACACTAAGACTGCCATGCCCATCAGTAAACCATGTCCCTAAGTGCTACATCTACACATCTTTTAAATACCTCCAGTGATGATGACTCAGTCGCTTCCCTGGGCAGTCTGTTCCAACACTTCACAACCCTTTCAGTGAATACAGTTTTCCTTATTTCCAACCTAAACCTCCCCTGGTGCAACTTGACACGGCTTTGTGTTGTCCTATCACTTGTTACTTGGAAGAAGAGGTCAATATCTGCCTTGCTACAACCTCCTTCCAGGTAGTTGTAGAGAGCAGTAAAGTCTCCCTTCAGTTTCCTCTTCTCCAGGCAAAACAACCCTAGCTTCAGATCCTTCACCAGCTTTGCTGCCCTTCTTTGGACACACATATACGTATCTATGTGTCTATGTACATATGTGTGTGTATATCTATATATAAGGACACACACTGGTGGTGTCATTGGCAGCATAGCGGTTTAGTTATCCAGCAGAATTATTTGAGTTTGCATGTAATATTTAGCAGAAGAGATGGTAGTGGGATGTGCATTTGATAAATTAACCGTGTGGGTGTGCACTCAAGTGTATGTACATGAAGGGCTATTCTGGTTCCTGTTTTTAGAAAACAGGTACTTCTGTCAAAGCTAACAGGCTTTAAAAATGAGGATAAGGACACAGAGTCTTAAATGCCTCTTCCTGTCTCCTGTGTCCCCTCCCCAAACAGGATGTGGCCACGCTAATGGAGTAGCACAAAGTGAACAAGATGACCTAGCAGATGCTACCAGGATGTACTGTACTTTTCCTAAGATAAATAAAGCCTGTCATCTTCAGCAGGATCAACAAACCGCACATATTCTTTTCAGCATAAGTTATAGAGTTCCAAATTGCTGTGTAATTCCATATTGTCTCCCATGCCATTAGCTCCCCTCGTTCCATTTCATGTATACAAATATTAATTATGTGAATATAGGGTAAAATACCCATTTATCTCTCTGATTTTCATTGTCATAAATAGGAGTTTAGAGAAAAAAATAACATTAACAGTAAACTCTGAACTGTTGCAATTTAGGACTTCACATTTCAGACTTTTAAACTGCTTTTATCCAGCAGCAGAATTTCATTGGGTCACTCACAGTTTCCATAAAAAGCACCAGTAAAAACAAAACATTCCTTTTCTGCACAGGTTCTTGGATTCCTCATCCCAGAACTGTGAGAGAACTGGGAAGAGGGGACTCTCACTTTGTTAAAGATGACTGTGGTATTTCATTTTTGTTGTAGATGTATTTATATATCACCTAAAAGAAGTCGTCAGTTTCTCTGAGAAAAGAAAGCCCTCTCTCAGGTTAAAAAATGCAGATGCTATCTTCAGTTTGCTTAAATACATGCAGCACACACATTTAGGGCCAAATCTATGATTTTCTCTTGTCTCAGCAGAGCTAGTTTATAGCTTTGCAGCCCTATTGGCAAAGCAGAATTTCACCAGTCCCAAAGGGAAATTCTGTTTTGAACATAATGGTTTCTGTAATGTAAGATGACTCTGCAGAGAGTAAGGCTGAAGAGGCTGACTCCCACAGCTCCATCTTGCTTCTGTTATCCTTGAAATCTTATCCTTTCTCCAGAAGTGCAGAGTTAGTTGGGCAAGCTAACTAATCTCCTCCTCCCCATGCACAGGCAAATAGGTGATTTGTTGCTTCTTGTTACAGGCTATTGCTTCAGCATGGCTAATTTTTGTTCATGACCTGATGTGGTGCTGTCTCCATTACTCTGTTTTTGAGAGTGACAAGACACTGTATGCCCAAGAAAAACTCATAGTGGAAGGTTATAGAAAAGTCATTCCAGACAGGAGGTTCTTCCCAGACCAGTCTCAGCCCTGTAGTGTGTCCTGCATTGCCTGAGCCACCTGGTGATGCTTGGAGCACCAGCAAAGTACTAAGCCTAAGAGGGCCTACAAGTCAAAACAGCTCATGGGTTTATACATGGGTTAACTGTTCCTCTATCTATTTTTTCTTCTGACCTGCCATAATTGTGTTATTATCCTTATATATTTCTAATCCTTTTCGAATCCTGCTATGCTCTTTATCATTCCTGAACTCGCCTGGAAAATTGGTAATTGTCACAGTTTGACTTGCTAGCAAGACATTTATCTAGGCTTTTCCAATTATCACCTGATATTTCCCTTGTGTGATGGAAAACATCAATGCATCTGATATTACGACTGTCTCACATGAAAATTGTCATAAACTATATTAGTGGCAAAGTCAAGATGCACAGAAATCATACCGTGTGATTTACTGCTGAGAGTTGAAAACGGTAATTCTGAAGAAACTTTCTACTACCTAAAATCTGGATCAGAGGTGTGTGTGTGCCATTTGAAGCAAGAACTTACACTGTGCATTACGATTATTCCATCCTGAAGCATAATATTTCCAGTCATTTATGTAAGCAGAAAATCAGCATAGAATTACAAAGGTATAAAAGCAGACATCTAAATGGCATTAGAAGAGTGCAACATGGAAGATGGATAAGGTTTTAGTTTTATCATGTTTCTCTTATTTACTTCATGAATTAGCTCAATAATCAGAAATTTATTAATAAAGAAGAGTTAGAGACGTGTGCATGTCTGCAGGGCTATAATCTTACTGGCATCAGGGAGACATGGTGGAATGACTCTTGTTGGAATAGAAGGATATAGGCTCCTTAGGAAGGTCCAGCAGGCAATGTGAGGAGGGAGTGTCACCCTCTGGCTGTTATTCTGGCCAAGCACATCAAGGGCAACAAGAAAAGCTTCTAAAGATATGCCAGTGATGGTAGGAAGACTACGGATAATGTGAGCCTTCACCAGAAGAAAACAGCATACCTAGTTACCCAGAACATGGAGAAGGCTGAGGTACTCAACAACTTTTTTGCCTCAGTCTTCAACAAAAAGTGCTCCAGCCACATCACTCAAGTGATAGAGGGCAAAGGTAGAAATTGGGAGAATAAAAAACCACCCACAGGAGAAGATCAGATTCAAGACCATCTAAAGAACCTAAAGGTGCACAAGTTCAAGGGATTCAAGGAGATGCATCCACAGTGGATGTGGCTAAGGGATAAGCTACTACTCATTATATTTGAGAAGTCATGGAAGTCTGATAAAGTTCCCACTGACTGAAGAGGAAACACAACCCTCATTTTTAAAAAGGAAAAAAAGAAAGACCTGAGGCACTACAGGCCAATTTCATGTCTGTGCCCAGCAAGATCATAGAGCAGACCCTCCTGGAAACTATGCTAAGGCATATGGAAAATAAGGAGGTGATTGGTGACAATCAACATACTTCACTAATGGGAAATTGTGCCTGACAAATTCGGTGGCCTTCTACAATAGGGTTACAGCACTGGTGGATAAGGGAAGAACAGCTGATGTCATCTACCTGGAATTGTGCAAAGCATTTGAAACTGTCCCACACAACATTCTTGTCATAATGGACGGATCACTAAGTGGATAAAGAATTGGCTAGATGGTTACACTCAAAGACTTGCAGTCAACAGCAAAATGTCCAAGTAGAGAGCAGTGCCAAGTGGTATTCCTCAGGGGTCAGTACTGGGCCCAGTGCTGGTTAACATCTTTGTAGGCAACATGGACAGTGGAACCAAGGGCACCCTCAGCAAGTTTGTGACTGACACCAAGAGGTGTGGTGCAATTGCTATGCTGGGGGGAAGGGATGCCATCCAAAGGGACCTTGACAGGCTTGAAAAGTGAGCCTCTACAAACCACATAAACTTCAATGAGGCCAAGTGCAAGTTCGTGCACATTGGCTGGAGCAATCCCAAGCACAAGTACTGGCTGGGCAGAGAATTAATTGAGAGCAGCCCTGAGGAGAAGGGCTCAGGGATGTTTGTTGTTGAGAAGCTAAACATGACTCAGAAATGCTTGCTTGCAACCTGGAAAGCTAACTGTATCCTGGGCTTCATCAAAAAAAGTGTGTTCAGTAGGTCAAGGAAGGTGAATTTGACCCTGTACTCCACTCTAATGAGACCTCACCTGGAGTACTGCTTTCAGCTTTGGGACTCTCAACATAAGGAGGACATGGACCTGTTGGAGCAAGTCCAGAAGAGGGTCATGAAGATGATTGAGGACTGAAGCACATCTCCAGTGAAGACAGGCTGAGAGAGTTGGAGTTGTTCTGCCTGGAGGAGAGAAGGCCCCAGGGAAACCTTATTACAGCCTTATAGCATCTGAAGGGGACCTACCAGAAAGCTGGGGAGGGACTTTTTAAAAGATGTAGTGATAAGACAAGGGATAAAGGTTTCAAATTGAAAGGAGGCAAATTTAGATTATATATTAGGAAGAAGTTCTTCCCTGTAAGGGTGATGAGGCACTGGTACAGGCTGCCCATTCCTAGAAATGGATGCCTCACTCCTGACAATGTTCAAGGCCAGGTTGAATGGGGCTTTGAGCAACACGTTCTAGTGAGAGGTGTCCATGCCCACAGCAGGAGTGTTGGAACTAGATGGTCTTTAAGGTCCTTTCCAACTCAAAACCATTATCTTATTCTATGATTACCTCAAGAGATTGCTTAAAAATTTATGTGTGTGAAATAATGCTACAATGAACTTTAAGAGGTCATTTTCAAAGTCCAAAGTTTGGACTTTGTAGTTAAAATAATTTCTTTGCAATAAGTCTTGATAGTCTCTGGAATCTTGTCCAAAGTGGAACTAGTGAGATACATTCTGGACAGGACAGACAGGGTAAGATTGACCACAACACCTGAAAATATTTCTTGCTTATGCTTTGTTTATGGAGCCTGACTGAGTGACTGTCTTCTTTTGTAATAGTCACATTTACTATTCTCAGTTGGCAAAAAGTCTTTTCTTTAAGCAGTACCAGTTAATATCTTAGTTTCACTTGAGTAGACATGGTGTATTTTAAACTGGTGTTCAGCATTTTCTTTCTTGTATCTAAGACATCATCTTCATCAGCCACTGGAGTATGACATGTCTTCTTTTCCACAGAAAAGGTGTTTGATATGAAAAGTAGTTTAATGCAGCACATACCATCTATTACATTACATCAATACCCTGACAGTGCCTCAACAGAATTCGTATTTCTGTATGCAGCTCCAGGATAGGACTTTCACTGAGTTATGTTGCTTTAAGATGCAAAGCATTGCTTGAGTCCTTCACAAGAAGCTGCCAGCAAAGTTAGCAAATTTCCCCAAAACCTTTAATTGAGTGTAGGATTTTGGATCAACTCAGTATTGTTTGCAGTGTTTTGCTGTTTGTGATTAGGTTTACAGGGAGGCTGGCTGCAAAGTTCTAATCTGGATTTCTCCAAAGTGGTTTTTTTTTTTCAGTTCTGGATTGGAGCACGCTGTAGTCAGCAGTTGTTCCTATCAACATCTGTAACACATTTGGCATTTCTTGAAAATATTAGTCATGCCTGTAAAACTAATAAAAGCCCTTTTTTCATATTTTAACTATAAGGTGGTCATGTATACTGGGCACTCATCATTGATTTAGAAGTTATCTCTCTGCTAGTAATATTTTTGTTGTGCGTACTCCAAAGACTGGATTTTTGAACTGAGAAGAATTCTCAGCTGAGAAGATTAGTCTAACTGAAGAACTGTGCCAGAACCAGCAGAATTTGTAGTTGATTTACATCCAGTTGTTCTGTACCAATTCTTGAGATTCTCAGACAAATTCTGTGGTAGATTCCCTGTGTGTCATAATCAGAAGAACTTTCCTAAGCAAAAGGAATCATGATGAGGACTTTGTAGAAATATTTTAATTACTCTAATTAAAAAATACTAACAAAGTGTTGGGAAATAAGTTCTTCCCAATATGACTTAGCTACCTATAAAAGACAGGCTTACTGAAAGAAATGGGCTAAATTGTGACCTGCTGTCCTCTGCAGATATAGGCATGAAATTGTATCAAAATGCAACAATGTGATAGCAAAGTCCTGACTACTGTGCTGCAAAATGTGCCTTTCATCTGGTATAAGGGCTCTACCCCATCCACTTGGAATTAAGATCTATTCCAAAAGACATTTTGACAGGATCATATAAGATGGTTGCCAAATATATACTGCCTAGGAAGCTTCCTGGGTCAGGAATCTTCAGTAATTGTGTGTGTGTGCCATCTTTCACTATTAATTAGATTAAGACAAAACACCTCAAAATAGCTTCAATGATTGCCTCTGTGTGCTATCTTTAATGACTAACCTAAGCTAAAGCACCTCTTATTTGCTGAGACTTGAAATAAAGACTCATATATTTTGATTCAGTGACTTGTTAGTCTGAAACTATTCAGACGTATGTCTGAGTCTTGAGGACGGATGTCTTCTGAGACATAAGCTATATAAGCTGCCTAATTACAAGGACATCTCAATTGTTTCAGGCTTGAAAATCCACCTCTTAATTTATGTATGACAGTCCATTCTTGCATGGAATATCTGTGCTTTCCAGAACATCTCAGTCTCTGTGTTGCATGATTTCTCCAACTGGTAGTTTTCACTGGAGAAAGACAGAATAACACTTTGAGGGTCTTTGAAGTCCTCTGAGAATTGATTGGCATTGGCCTATTTCTACTCCAGTAGAAGTCAGTCAGCAGGAACTGCACCAAGGAAAAAGAGCTAATTTAGTGTTGAGTGTCCATGAAAATTCATCCTCTATGCCCATTAGCAATAATGTGTGACTGTGTTGAGATATCTTTTTCCCTTGTATATGATTGCTTAGCTTATAGAATACTTTTCTAAACCAAGTCCAACTTCGTGCCTACAAAATTAGTAATCACGTTTTTGGCAATTATGAAGTCATACCATGTGCAGATTGCTCATAGCTGCTTTAGGCCTAAATGAAATTTAGTCTTTATTCTAGAGATTAGTTTTTAATTCTGCTTGGGCAGAGCTTCAGTTTACACATTTATCTGTCAAATGTCACTGCATTGGGTCCATCCTCTCACCTAAAAGAGGAAGCTTCTTCAAAGTCACGTTTGTTAGTCTTAGTAAAATTAACATCTAAAGCTACCTTAGATAATGAGCATGAAGGATCTTTCCAAAATAGCAAGCGTATTATTAGCATCGCCTTCAGCAGTCTGTTTTACTGTTTTTGTATCTGAAGAGCCATTAATGCCCCAGTGAAGACTATAGGCACAACTTTTCTATTGATTGCTTTTGGTGTCTCATCTGACATTAGTAGACACTCTGTCAGGCTATGTGAGGTTTCTCTGAGGCTCCTTATTCCATCTATCTTTGCTGATTTTTCACATTCACCCATGGACTTGTACAAGCAGAAGCCCAGACTGGTTGCCACTAGCTCCTCTTCTGCATGATGAGAAGAAAAGTCATGAGTGGGGAAAACGTGGTGAGGGAGCAATGTTTCCCTGCCTTCCTGCTCACAGAGATGGAAAAGGGAGGCAGGAATGGGGATGGTGACCAGTCAACACATTATGATGGTGGTTTGAACATCAAAGGATGGAGATACAAGAAGCAAAGATGTGAGCAGAGAGAAAAAGAGAAAGAGGAAAGAATAGGTGTGATGTTACAAGAGGAGGTGTTTGCTAGATCTAAGGGCTTAAATTCCATGATGTAATTATAGATGTATAAACAATAAATCAGTCTTTATCTGACAAACCTTTGACCGTAAGAAAAAGGAAAATATATCAATGGGATTATAGGATCTAGCTCTGTAGGTTATAGAGTATAGCTGTAACAGTTTTGGGCCCTAAGTTTCACTTTGAACAGCTTGATAGCAAGGCATGCATCAAAACTATTACTGAGAACGTGCTGTGGGTTTCTTGCATCTTCCACTGAAGGGGAAAGCTGTTACTGATTACTGGCTACATTGGTTGTATTTCAAGGCTGGGCTCATGTGGCAGTTTTCTTTTTAGGTCTGAAGCCAATGAACTGTGTGATAAACTCATTCTTTCCCTCCAGGGAAGACCTCCAAGAGTCCACTCCTATGATTGGTTTATGCAGAGACAGCACAGAAGTGGGGAAGAAGGCTGTTCTTCTGCCCTTTTCTCCATCCCAGTTCCCTTTTGCCCCACTTCTGCAGCAGCAGAATGAAAGTCAGGCACCCTCTACCCTCTATACTTAGAGTGATCTTTGTATCACCATTGTCTGATTAACAAAATGATTTGTAAAGACTTTGTTTTACCTTTGATCTTGTAAAGCAAGGGTAGCTTTAAACAAAGCCAGATACTTTAAAGACCACCACATGGTTTTAATAGTATTTTCTACTTTGTGTCTTAACTTGAATGAACAAGATCTGAACAGTATTCCTATTGTCACCACATTTCACTGTGTTATCGCATTTGCTAATATTTCCTAGTTAAAAAAAAAATGTTGGCAACTATTATGAAGCTGATGTAACTAAGTATCTTCCGCTAGCTCCATCATTAGAACCTGTTCCAAAGCCTACTGAAGCTAACAGAAATCCACTCTCTGATTTCAGCCAGCATTGGATCTGAAGTACGAAAAAGGAAATGGTATGCTCGTGAGGTTTCCCACCTTTCAGCTCCCATTCCACTGCTCTCTCCAGCTATGCAAAAGCTCTCACCATGTTGCAGAGCACAGTGTGGTTTGGATGCTGTGTGCACATATGTGAACATGATGGGTTTATGAGTGTATTTTTGCTGACAAACAGAAATTATGGGAGGAAGAGAGGGGAAGTACTTTGAGATTTGAAGTAAATTTTTTTAATTGATCTTGTAAATAGAGTGCTTGAGAAATGAGCAAAACGATGTTTTAATTTCTCTGCAGCTGAAAAATATACAGAATTAAAATTGAGGGGAAGAGGGGGGAACAATGAAGTCATGAATGCTTCAGCTTCCCTTTCTCCCCATTAGTGCTGTGCTCTTTCACTTACATAATAGAGAAGAGACTCAGCTAGTGCACAGATCGCTCTTCCACTTTATAGCCACACAGCTGCATCCTTCCCTGATAGCTAATCTCATTTATGTCCTTTCCAGAAGATGGCCTGCCCTGGGTGGCAATTACAGTTGGTTAATTTTGGCACAATGTGATTAAAAGCAGACTGATATAAATCACTGAAGAGTGTAGCTTATGAAAATGCAAGTTGAGGTAACACCCCAACCACAGGACTATCATGAGAGAAGCTGAGCGCCAGATGTTGGTCTAATGATAGAAATAATCTAATAATGGACTTTGTGTATCCTCTCAAGCTTGAAAGCCCTGCATAATGGGTTTTTCTCCAGCCAGATATCTCCTTGTTGCAATACATTTAGAGGTTCACAAGTTGGTTTAACAGGTTGTCTTGGCTTATAGCTAAATACCCTAGGAGAAAGTTTTGGAAGCAGATCTTCTGGAGCCCTGGCAGAGAAAGCCGTAGTGGAGGATATCCAAGGGTAGATGTTCTGGGTAGTTTAGGTATCTAGATATCTGAATCTCACCTTATATTAAAGTTTAAATAGCCTATGTGAGTAGATGGCATCATATATAGGCACAAACAAGTGAGGAGTGTCTCTGAAATCAGGAGAGATGGATGTATATGTGGAAACCTAGTGTAAGTAAAACTAATCAGACTCTCCCTGCACCTTCTTGCATTCATCAGAGAAAAGAGACTATATCCACTTAAAATAAGGACTGTAAGATGAAGTCTTTCTTTTTCTTTTTTTTTTCCCATCGGTTAAGATATGACAGGATAGATTCCCTTTAAGTTAAATGTGAGTGTCCTGATTACAAGCTCTATGTGGCTTAAAATGTGATGATGTCCTGACTAGTGTGCACCTTTGGATAACCTCTGCTGGCAGTGGTGGCTCCTGAGTTAGCCTGACACCTACACTCAACATGTTGTCACCTCCTCTGAGATGTCCCACCTGATACAGGAGTGCCATAAGGTGCAGCTAGGGAGGGATAGAGCTCTGGCCCAATGATGTCAGAGTGCATTATAACAGCTGCCCATATGATACTGTTACAGATTATGATAGCAGATTAGTTACTGGTATTTGCATTAAGAAGATGACAGAAGCAAGAAAATAACAACAAAAAAAACCCCACATACTAAATTAACTGGTAATTTAGTTGAATCAGAGAAACTTGGAAAGACAGTCATCTTCTTCTATTAAATGAATAACATTAAAGCAAAAAGCACAAAGAAAGTGAGCCCAGAAAAGCTGTCTTTTTTTCCTAGGACAAACCTTCCAGCTCTGTCAAAGCTACTTTACACCTTGTAAATGTAGAATAGCTTTTGTAAATATTTGAAGAAAAAAAGAGAAGGAATTACTTCTGTACTTTTCTTGTGACTTGAACCAGAACAGTCACTAAGAAAAAGACCATATCCTGGTCACAGAGAATTTTATTATAGAGTATATTTTTTACTTCATTATCTGCAAGCCATCTCTTTGGAAGTGATTGATTGTGAAGAAAACCATGAATGGAAAGAGGAACAGGAGGAAGGAAGAAAAGAGCGAAAGAGAAAGAGAAGATGCTGATGAGAACACAGATCCTTGGCCAGTTACTCTGCAAAGGGTGGGTAGAGATTGGAGTGTATTTACCCAAAGATTCAGTTTCTTTACTCGGTAATATGGCTTTTCTTTGTCAATACATCAACATTTTCTTGAACTCCCTTTTTTTTTGCTACCGAAAAGTATATTCTAGAGAATCTGAGCTGACTTCATTACATTGCTTTTGCTGCAGAAAGGATGGCAAAGCTTGTGGGAAGCTTGAGCAATATTTAACCAAAAATTAAAGAATTTGGGGAGATATACCTTAAAATGTTTTATTTTTCAAAATGAGTTTTTTTCATTTTTAACAAAGCTTCAAAAGGATGACAGAAAAAATATTTTTCCCACTCAACCAAAAAAACCCACAATTTTTGGCACAGATCTCCCAAACAGATAATGCTTTGCTTTAACCATGCATTTGTTTAAGTGAGGAACTATCTTAGCATCTGCTCCTGTTCAGTAGATGACTCAAAGCAGGGTTACTCTGGTTCCTCAGAGCAACCTTCACTTACATTGGACTACACACCATAGAATCATAGAGTTGCTTAGGTTGGAAAAGATATTTAAGATCATCAAGTTCAACCACTAACCTAACATTGCCCAATCTGCCACTAAACCATGTCCTTAAGCATGTACCATTTAAAAATGCCCAACACATACACCTGTAGAATGCCTTTTTCTTTAAAAAGTCTTGACTAATTCTTTCTTTGATGAATAGCATACAGTGCCTTTTTGTCAGATTTGTCAGATCCTGTCTCCTTGAAACAAAGGTTTAGAATTAACACTATGTGTTTAATGACAAAAGAAAGCTGATGTGGTCTTCTGGTGGAAAAGTCTTATGCACTACAGTATGTCTAGACTATATTCATTACTGTCACAGATGGAATGAATTTTCCATGCACCTCCTGCTGTTAAAGCTGCCATTGAAAGAACTGAAGAGATACTATCAAATTCTTTGGGTATTGTGACAACAAGCAAAGCAAGAAATTTCACACTGTTTCAGAAGCTGTACCCTAGACTGAGACATGGAAGAACTCAGTTAAGAAAGGCTAAGATGATGAACTATTCTCAAACCTAGAATATCTAATCTGTAACAATGTATAATGCAGTTGATTTTGTCTTCATTCTGCAATAATCAGTGAAAGGACTGTCAGTTCCCTGAAATTCAATAACATTACTTTTTTGCTGATGTAACACTGTGGCTACAATGCCAGACAATTCCGATAGTGCCAACCACATGTTGTGCATCTGCTTAATACAAGAGTGCTTGCAGGACAGTAAAATAGTCACTAGATAATGCGAGTTGCCTTTGTCCCTTAAAAGCCTGCTAGTGCTATGAAAAAGTTGCTCCAATTGTCTAAATATTGTCGCATCAGAAAAAGCATGCATCTGAAATCCCACATATGTGATAATGATTTTGAAAAAGCAGCAATCACTGCAACCAAAGCATTTGCATCTGTTAAAAGCACAGCTTGCTCTTTCACTTGTGTTAAAACTGTTGGCACAGGATTCAAAGCACTGGATTGGCAACTCTATCAGGAAGCAAGTGCAGCGTAAAGCTATAATAGCTGTCTTCGTTTGCTTTTGTTATCTGAAAAATTTCAAGTGCTTTGGATAACATAAGGTGCCACATAACTATAGAAGCTGTTGGGCAGCAGCTTAACAGCCATATGCTTACATCTATAATGTGTGCTTACCCTCATCTTTAACTAAGTGTTTTCCTTCAGCAGCTGCAGCAACAGTAGTGAGCTCGAACAATTCCCACGCAACTGAATTGCAGCTGAAGACACTGAGTTCTCTGCTCAGGGCACTAAAGCCACAAGGACTCTGATCACTGAAGGATTTTCAGAGGGTCCAAAGCAACTTAAACACCTACTACTAGAGGAATGCCTATCTGTCTGGAAAGGGTGGTGTTGCAAAGATTCCTGTCCTAATACTAATCCTGTGTGCAGCAGTCATGCACAGTTGCTAATGCAGTTGGAGAGGGATGTTGCCAGGTCAGCTCAGCATGGCACCGAAGCAGCAATCTTGCTTCTGGTGCTGGTGCTGGCTTATGCAGGTCATAAGAACTATCCCTGCACTGCCCATGGGGGAGGGCTATCTTCTGTTTCTCTGCACCTGTGGTGTGGATCTTCCTTTAATACTTCTGAAATCTCCCTTTTTTCCTCTTCAAACACAGAACATGGACAAACTGGAAGATTATGGAAGTAGTTGTGAATGCAGAGCTAGCAGGAGGCACACATGGCTGGCTATGGGGATGCAGGGAATGCAAGCCACTTTTTTTTCAAAAGGACAAGCAAAACCTCTCCATACCAGAATGTTTGACCTTATTTTTTGTATGTTGCCTTACTGTGCTCCATGTAATAAAGAAAATCCAGACCTCACACAAGGCCAAATCCTGCACTTGTCACTTTCTCAAAGCTCCTGTTTGAAATCTGACTGACCATTAGGTTCTCCTCTGACAAAGGCAAAATCTTTGTGTTCCAGTCATTCTAACTAGAATCACAAAGTCTTTCATTAAAGTAAACCTCCCCTGTCTGGTAACTGTGGCATGTTGAACATAAAGAACATGCCCATTCTTTGAGCAACGTTCCTGTAGCAAGGATGGCACATGGTGGCAGTAAGCTTCCTGAGGATTTCCACTGTAAAACTGATATCATTTTGTCCTCCCTGCTGATTTGGATTTGGTCATTCTTCCTGGGAAACAGTTACTGCTTTGTTTTTAATTTTCTACAGACAATGTCTGGAGTATCTTGGAGTTTGGAGATGTCATCTTTCCGCTCTAATATAGGCTGCAATCTGACTGTCATCTTGTGATAGTACAGAATAGTATGTCAGCACACAGTATAGACATTAGAATCATAGAATCACAGAATCATTTAATCTGCAAGAGACCCTTAAGATCATCAAGTCCAGTCTTTGTCCCAGCCCTATCAACCACTAGATCATTTCCCTAAGTGCAATGTCCAACCGTCTCTTGAACATCTCCAGAGACGATGACTCCACCACCTCCCTGGGCAGGCTTTTCCAATGCCTGATAACACTTTCAGTAAAGAAATTCCTCCTAATATCTAGCCTGAACCTTCCTTGGTACAACTTGAGGCCATTTCCTCTTGTTCTATTGGTTGTTATTAGGAAGAACAGACCAGCCCCTGCCTCACTATAACTTACTTTCAGGTAGTTGTAGAAAGTGATAAGGTCTCCCCTGAGCCTTCTTTTCTTCAGGCTAAACAGCTCCAGATCCCTCAGCCGTTCCTCGTATGAGACATGCTCCAAATCCTTTAGAAGCTTGGTAGCCCAGCCTCTGTATCTTCTTCAGCATCTCAATGTCCTTCTTGTAGAGAGGGGCCCAAAACTGGACACAGTATTTGAGGTGCAGCCACACCAAAGCCAAGTACGTTATTGCACTGTATGTGATCCACAGGGGCTATTCATCTTCAGAGGTCTGTAGTGTGCAAAGCTGCATTCCCTCCTTTTCCCTCCTCACTTGAAATGTTTCATAGCCCTTTTAATTTACAAGTTTGGGCTTTTAAAGTTTGACCTTTTACAAATGAAATAGAGTGGGATCTGTCCAGACAGCTTTTATTGCAGCAGCAATAGTACTGCTTCATTATTATTTTCGCTCCAGATGTAGCCATTGTTGCATCCTTTCCAGATAAGATGGTGGACCTACACATGGTGGGATAAGGAAGGGAATGGTGTATAACTCCAGCTACCTCTCGCAGTTTTCCATAGTGCAAATAGCTGGAGTGACTAATCCTGAGAATGAAAAAAAGCACTTCTATTCCAAAGTTACTTGAGAAGAGCCTGGCTTGGCCACTGGGATCTGTTTTAGAGCTGTGAACCTTGAGGACAGAAAGGCAGTCTGCAACAAAGCATTTAAGCTGCTGAAGGAGTCTAGTTTAGACATGCCCCCTCATTTAGACATACCTACTTTAAATAATGGGATCTTCTGTAGGCAGTTTAAGTGATCCCTATTTGTTCATGACTCACATGTATCTTTCCTTAGATGCCAGTTTTTCAGTGGGATTTCTATATGATTGTTACCATATATTTAATTTTGATTGTTATCAACTATTTGAGTTTAACTTTATCGCTTATATCACAGATAAGATTGTTTCTAACACACTATACGAGAAGAGATCTGCACAAAAATATAAGACTTGGAAAAGTATATTTTAATATACTGATTTGAAAAAAAAACACCACAAATACCACAAAAAATACAGACAAACAGAAAAAAAAAAAACAAAAAAAAAAAACACAAAAAGAAAAAATCACACAATCAAAAAAACCTAACAAAACTAAAAACAACAGCCACTGTAAACCTATCTAACAGCAAGTCACAGTAGTAATGCAATTTCATTGTTCACCAACTATTTGGAGGTTAAATTGGAGTTTTGGCAACCTGATAACTTGAGCAAACAACTTTAAACTAGTCTTTGCCTTCCCCCTTCTTTAAATAAAACTCAACTTGTAATATGGAATGTGAACTGTTTTGACTGTTAAACCATTCCAAACTCTAAACCCACTTATCATAAATGTGTTGAAAGAAGAATATATTTCAATAGTGCGGCAGACTCTTTGAGTACAGTAGAGCAGCAGTCTTCAATCAACCAGACTTTCTTTCCAGAAAGAGAAAATGAAAGCATAAGTGTCATACACATTTTTAAATGATTTATCTAAATTCAAAGAACTTTTTTGTGACTGATTATGACCGCATATATGAATGGCTAGGGATAACAGGTTTCTTTTGCTTTTCAAAATGATATATAACAATGTTCCATGCAGAGACTTTCTATTTACACATCTGTTCAGCACCTGTCCATAATTAGTTTTTATTATTGGGCTTGTCACCATATTAATGTAGCTGTACATTCAAATTGATTGTAATTGCAAATTTCCTGAAAAAGCTTGGTTTCTGCAAGTATTTAATTAAACTGGTATCCTAAATTAAAAATAATTATGTAACTGTACTCCACTAGAATAATACATGCATGTTTCTCTATATATACAAAATGGATATTTTGCATAATTCATACAACATGTGGATTAATATTGTACAATTAAAGGTCAGTCGCCACTAGAAAAGGAGGGATAATTAACTTCGGTATTTAGAAACCTGACATATTTCAATTAAGCGAGTAATTTGTCACAAACTTCATAAATCAAGTTATCAAGGAACAAGTTAGCAGTGGTTTTAATAAATAGAGATGGTGAAAACTAAGCCTATAACTTCTTGTGGCATAATTTTGCTTGAGCAAATGATTTATATAGCAAGCTTTCAATTTCTAGGTCATGAGGTCACATCTAGCACGTCTCAGTAACTACTGATGTTTATTTCCATCTACTGACGGTTTGGAGGTCTGTGGTGCAGTTGGTAGCCTTTGCTGAGCAGTTTTCTCTGGTACACACCCAGAAAAAAAAAATCCTACCTTTGAAGTATCTTTGGTCTAAGGATAAATCAAGAGATGAGTTGGTCCCAACTCAAGGACTTGAACAGCCCTGTCCCAACCAGTATGTCACTGGAAGGTGGAGCACATGCTGAGCTCACCTTCCCAAGTGAGTCTGATCCTGGTATAGCCGCAGACATCAGTAACCTGGAACCAGCTTCTGCATCACCAAGTGGCTGCTGAGGCAGAGCTTTGGTGGATTGGCACAATGACACAAAGTTACCTGTCAAGAATTAATTATTTTCCTTTCATGGACGAGAGACATTTTGAGATGACATTTTCATGTTTATTGTTGAAAATGCATACAAAAATTCTGAAGTACTTCACCTGAGGGACAGTCAAATAATTACCAGTGTGAAAATCTCTGGAGCTGTAGTCCAAAACATGCTTTCCAAAAATCCAAAACTACATTGGCTTTTTCCCAGTCCTTCTGTGGAGCTCTGTAGGTATATGGAGGTTGATAGAGCCTGGGAGATAAAAGTAAGGTAGATTAACTGACTGAAAAATAGTTTTGGGGCAGATGTCTGCTAGATTTCTTTAAACAGACTCACCAAATTCACCGCTTTTCTACAGAACACTTAGTCTCCATGAGTGAGCCTTTCTGTTGGAAAATTTCCAAAATATTTGCTCTGACATTGCTCATCCTTATCTTGAAGTAAACTGCAGGATCTTTATTCCACAGCAGCTGAGTTAATCCATTCAGAAACACTAATGCCAATGAATATGTACACACTGAACAGCAAAGTTATGATCTGAGTTTTGAACTCTCATAATTCAAAGAAAATGTGAAACAGGCTTTTGATTTGATCCACTGTGGCTATAAGACTAGACTATGAAATATTGCTCCAAGCTCTGCTCCAAACCAAAGTCCAGTGCTTGCTTGTAAGGTTTGATTTGAACTCTTACCTATAACTTTGTCAGTAATAACTGTCTTCAGATTTTTCTGCATGAGGTTTGGATCTATAGCAATTAGGTAATCATGTTCCCTATGAAGTACACATTCTGAATTTCAGCTCTGACTAAATCATAATTTCTGAGGATGTTGCTGATTCTATAATCAGCAGAAAAAAATATTTAACTATTATTGAAATGATCACTGTTCAATCTGAAAGGAAATAGCTACAGAAATTTCTATTTCCTGTCATTGCTTGCCTCAGTTTCTTGTGTGCATCCACAGAAAAGATTCACTGAAATGGAAGGACTTACATATATGATGAAAGGTTCATGGCTAAATCATCCAGATGCATATCTAGAGCATTACTGATAGGGATGTGAAATTGCAGTGAGGAAAGGGAGAAAGGGAAAAGTGAGATGAGAGTTGGATTTCCAGCATGGAAGATCACCTTTTTTTTCCACTCCTTCATCAGCACTCTTCAGCATTTCTCCGTGTATAACATGAAGTTAAAAAGAAGGAGCAGAAAGGAAAATTTTTCTGTCTTATCATGCCATTGCCTGACTTCTCGAACTCTGTTACATTCTTCACACATGTATAAGTTTGAATGTTTGATTTGGGGTCCTAATCCTAAAACAATATCCTAAGGTCCCAGCAGTATACCTTCTTCAGCTTTCCTCATTCACCTTCCTGAATGTACACCTTTCCTTTGCTCATCAGTGTTCCTGTTGGATAAATATGATGTCACTGAGGGGAAAAAAAAAAAGCTTTCCAGGAAAAACTATTTTCTGATAAGTGTTCTCAACATATTTTGTTATTAAATGGCTAGCTTGAATTAGAAACCAACATTTTCTTTATCAAGGAAATGCATCTCAAACACTGGTCTCCTGAAACGAAACTAAATGGGAACAGGTGCGTGTACAAGGCTGGTGTTTGTTCTGGCATTCTCTTTTGTCTACATGCTCACATTAGGCTGATTTTTGCTATTTCTCCATTGCCATACACCTGGCAAGTATAGCAAAACAAACAGTAGCATAGTTAATCAATACAATCTTGTTGGAAAAAGACTGAAGAGAGACTTTTGTTGTGGAAACCTAGCAGTGACAGAAAACTCTGTGCCTCTTTTTGCCAATAAGAATTGGCTGGAAATTGAGTGAATTGGGAAATATCATCTATAAATATGCTTATGAGGTACTGGCTTGATCCCACAAATCATTTTTATTAATATTCAAAATTAAAAAGTGATCAAAATTCAAGTTACAAGCTTAAAATTATGTATATTAATAAATGCATATCCTTTTTGGGAGGCATTATTAAAAGTTTTTTGAAAATGCCACTATTAGGGGAGCTTATGCTCAGAACCAAGAGGACAGAGGGCTTTCTGTAAGGAAAGAGGTTTACCTCGCCTTTATCTGCAGGAAAGATCATAGATATATAAGATGGCTGCCCTCTGAAGATGGAAATAATGGATCTGCTGCTTATCTGCCATTCCAAGTTCATGTAACTGAGGACTGTAGATCATTTCTCTAATAGCTTTTTCCTTCCACTCAGTGCTGCCAGAAAAGTGTGACAACTTATTGCAACCTATACTTCAGGCAGTTATCAGATCAACCAAACACTGACCAGGTGATTACAAATACCAGAAAGTAATGCAATGTCTTGCAGAATGTACATCTCTGTATCTCTTAGAAGTAAATATTTGTGTGAATTCTCATCATCCCACGTTATCTGGCTTCCGTTCAAAGACTTTTGAGTAGGCGGCAACTGTGTAAGTTTGCATTTCTATAGAGTAAACTTCTTATCTAAGGTCTACCTAAGAGGTAGGGGATGATCCTGAGAGAATGTGGAAAGTTCTCAGAACTCGAGACAAGGGCATACAGTACTTCAGTAGCATTAAAATCAAAACAACGTCAGCCAAAAGTGCAATAATCTCCATAGAGCAGTCTGTAAAGCAAGAAGTTTTGTCCCACCAGCCAGATCAGCTCTACAAACCCAACCACTTTTCTCCTTATTCCAAGTCTCTGCCTCAGGCTTGGATGAGGACATAGCTGCCAAAGAGCAAGGCTGTGACTGATTTCTCCTCGCCTTCATCCGCATAGTAGGAAAAGAGAAGGGAGTGAGCATGTCTCTGAGGCTTTTTGCCTCCTCCTCACTTCCTTGGCCAGGTATTACAGAATGGGAGGTGAGGAGGGAAATTCCTCATTGCTCATCCCTAGCCAGCAAAGAGGAGGGAAATGTTCTGAGTGAGATTTCAATCACAGAAAATGTGTTGTTGTATAGCTGAGGAGGTGAGAAGAGGGCTGTCCCACAAGAGGTCGGTAAGGGACAGACAAACAGCCAGGTGAAGTCCCCTCACTGGAACGCCCTCCCACACACACGTCCCTCAGGATTGCACAGAAAAGCAGTTTATAGTGCTCCGCAGACAGCCTAGAACCTGTCCTGTTCAGCCTTGTGAAAATGGCATTGTGCCAGTTCCCCACAGCTTCAGGCAGAAACAGTGTGCCTTATTCCTTTAAAATGTCAGTCAAATGTGGCCTTGAATTGGGCTGCAGCAAAAACAACTCCCAACACTTTCTGTGGAAGAATGTGTTGATACTAATTAGAACAAACACATAACTTTAAAGATGCTTTCATATTCCATATCTCTGATAGAAACAGTATCTCTCTTACAAATGCCTCAAGCATTTTACATTTGGACATGGCTGATGGTTTGTCTAGCTATGGTGAGAACGTAAAATGCATGAAGGGCTTATCCATGTTGACCAACATGACTCTGCTTAGTCCATGGAGCACAGGTAATACAACGCCAGCTTCAGGCTTCCCAAATACTTAGAGCAGCTGGAAGCCAACCTGACCACAACCCTAGAAGATAAACCTGAGAGCTTCTCCTGCCTACCAGAATGCCCATAGTCCCACTTTGTCTTTAGAGGCTGTGTTCTTGGGCTTGGATAGCACTGCTGCCTCCATCAGCTGTTGACAGGGGCCAACAACACCAATTTAGTGCCCCTTTTTGTCATTCTCCAGATGCTTATTAAGAACTTACCAGCGCACTACAGATGCTGTGAGGGTTTGGGTCTTTCTCTGTGTATGTGCATGTGTTGGATTGAAAATATAAACCTTTAGACCTGAAAGGTGGGAAGATGTGGGACTGTGCATTTTTGTGACATCTTGGTCAGTCTTGGCAAGAAATCTTCCCCATTTCTGTACTTTAATTGTATTTGAAACCTAGTGAGAGCCTAATTAAAATTAATGGAGAAATAAAATGTTGGGAGAAAGCAAACCATAAGAAAAATAGAAATGCTAACAATGAGTTTAACTTCAATTTTACCTTTCTGCAGTGCTGGAATTAGTAACCAACATATAATCAACTTTCCTTCATTCATCTTTTACCTCAGCAGTCTGAAACAGGAACCTCCTGGCCAACACTAAGATGAAGTGACAATGGAGCAGAGGTCCTGAGTGCTTTGCTACCCACTGAAACGCTGATCGACAACAGTCCCATTTCATGTGTTTTTTGCAATTTAGTGCAGAATGGGAAGCAGGAGCTCTGAGGAATCTGAGATATTGCCTGATTGTGCAATATAGCTCTAGTTGAGTTTTAATTCCACCCTGAGTCATGACACTATTAAGGAGGGGGAAAAAAATTAAATACAAAAGCTGAGTTTAACAAAAATAAGGCTTCAAACTCTGCTATGCACTCATGATAATTATACCATATTTTTTCTATGGCTTAGCTTATGTCTTTTGTTTGTTTTGAGGATAATTGCACCCCCTTGATACATTTATACCCTTGAGTTATTGATACATATGCTTAAGGCATAGGAACAGAGTTCACATCACAGAATACTTAGTGAAATAGAGAGGATTTTAAGCAAAAAGCTCATAGCAACTCTGCAACTTCATCCAAGTCTGTAATCTTTACAGAAATAGATGTTTAATTAATGAAATCTATACAACCCACAGCCAAGTGAACAATGAACTGCCAGTACATGAACCCCAGCAGATGGAGGGGAATAAAAAAAACCTTCCATGTTATGGCAAGGGTGGATTAAGGACACCAAAGATAATGGAAGAAGTTAATATTTTCTATCAATATACCTGAGTCCAACTTTACAACTCATGAAATCCCTCTTAACTGTGCTCTTAAGTGACCTGGGGTGCCTTGTGCTATCAGGCATTCTTGTATGCTATAGGGGGAACCCAGGCAATAGGTGAGTGGCATAGGCACATCACTACCTTTGCAGGGGCTCTGCTGCTCCTCAGATCAGAAAAGGTTTTTTTTCTCTTCATGACAGGCTGGGGACACAGTTGTGAAGAGTGCAGTGCTTCCTGCCTTTTAATTTCAGCTATCAGCTGAAAAAAAAACACCACAAAATAATCTTATTTTGCATGATTAAATGAAGATTGACACTAGATCATACTGTATTTTGAAAGCTTGTGATTTCATGTAGCAAACCATGGGTTTGAAGCTAACTGCAATGCACCAGCAAATTACTTAGCAACACTTCTGCATTTACACAAAGTGATCTCTGAAAAGCTTCAAGCTATTAGTGATGTTTATGAACTTTGAGTCCATTGTACACCAAATTATTTTAATCTTTTAAGTCACTGAGACATAGACAAATATTGTGATGAGTTATTTATTTCTTTCTTAATCAGAGATATTTCAGAGAACATTCAAGTCCTCGGTTAATTTTTTTTTTAGATGAATCATGTGCAAATATAAAGGCAGATAGACAGATAGCTACTCCATTTCTGGTACAGCCCCTCATGTCCCAACCAGCATGTCCCAGACTTAAACCTGAAGAGATTTTTTTAGGTCTGTGGTCACTGTGGGCCAGACTGCACACCTCTATCAGCCTGGAGGATATGAGGCTTTCTCTTCAGTACGTACAGGATCAGTCCCTAGGTCTACTGTCAAAAAATTAGGATGGCATTGTAAAGGACACCAGATGACTCTTGTGTGAAAATTAAATTCACCTAGAAGTCAAGATTTGTTTACCACTCATGCTCCCAAAACATATATACATGGATCTTTGAATGAGAAAGGCTTGTAAGGTAAAAACTGACTTAAAGCAGCTTGTCCATGGGAAAGACAGTTTGGAACTAAATATCCGTTACAAATGGGTTTCTTATTGTTAACCTGGCACAATGCTGGTTTGTGAAGCTGATATGAGATTAAAAGTTCCTCCAGTGCTATTTCCTGAACCCCAGCAAAAGAAGCTTTACTACAATTGTGTTTCTGTACAAGCAGTATTCCTAATATGGTTTGCATTGCAGACCACAAGCCTTGCTCACACTTTGAAACATTATTTGAATGAGAAATGCCAGACCTGTCAATGTGGTGATATAATACACTAATAAAGCAAATTCTGTGCAATGTTCAATAGGAAAGATTTTTTTTATTTTATAGACAATTTTTATGTAAGGTATGTTTTCTTTAAAGTAGCAACACTATATCACCCATAAGAACTCATTCTTGGCTCTCGTTAGGGACTTTGTTATCCATTTCTATCTTCCCTGTTTCTAAATTATGGAAATGCGTTTTGGAGTGCAGTGGGAGGCAGCTGAATGCTCCAGCATTCTGCTGTGATTCCAGAGTATTTTATTAAACCTCTTGCACTATTTCCAAAAAAGATAGAAGTATTTTCATGGCAACAGCCTAGAAGGGGCTGTCTTTTTCTATAAAATTCTAAACACACACATTTTCCTTCCTGGTTTTCTCTGCATGTATCAAAGTTAGGCAGGAATTCTATACCACTTAGTACTTGCTGATGTAGAAATGACTGCCAAATGAATGGTTTATACTGGAATATCTCATTATTTTTATAAGTATGCTACAGTACTGACGTTTAATTTACTTCTCATTCCAAACCTATGAAAAGTCACTTTGACACCTTTAAGAAATGTTTCACATATGGTAAGATGCTTCATTCAAAACTGAAAAAGGAAAATTAATAGATTACTCAAATTAAAGCAAAGATTTTAAAAAATTAAAGAAAATAATTCAAGTTAGTAATAATACATCTCAGCCATTTACTGTTTAATGATTTTAATGACAAATTAACATTTCTAGGGACCATGGATGATACAGTAGTTTGGCAGGCTGACTCTTTTCCCCTTCAAAAGACCTAGGGTAAAGTTTTGCATGCATTAATGGAAATATCCTTTTGAACGGGATAAGTGAAAGTTTTCATGGGAGGTTCTGATATGTTGTGATGCTGCTGCAGATCTCAATATGAAGGAATCCAGGCACCAAGCCCAGGTGCTGAGACAGTCAGGTAGGGATTTGATACTGCACCTGCACTCCCTATAGCTGTCTCTCACCATCTTGTTGCCTTTCACTTCATGAATAAAATAGTCATGTTTATTCCCTCATTCCACATAAAAGTAGCATTTTAGCTAAAATATATCTCTACCATAAAACTAAATCAGACTACTTGTGTAAAGGAGCTGACTGGAAAGGAGCACGACATTTTGATTTACAGTGTAGGCTAGGTGTGGAAGTGTCTGGTTTCAAAGCTGACTATTTATATAGAGCACTTTCTCTATGTAGAGTGAATTTGAGTCATGATGCCTGGCCTTGGAATGGCAACTGTCTGGGTACTACCAGGATTTGAGGTGCTTCTATGCAGCATGATGAGTGGCCCATTTGCCAGGAACTCTCATAGCAAGGAACATACTACCACTCCAATATACTACTGACCATGCGAGCTAATAAGGTTAAAACTAGTAACAATGGGTTTCTACAGAGTGAAAGCCTGACATGAGCATTCTTCCATGCCTGCTTGCTTAGCTTCAAGATGCTTAAGGTGTGGGGAATGAAAGTAAGCATGGCCTCAGCATGCAACTGAAGCACTTAATGACCTGTTGTGCTCTTTGATCATGATACTGTACCAAAGCAGTAATGTTTTGCTCCTGAGAGGGAAAGAAGCAGGCAGGAACATGTGGGGAAAGATCTCAGTTAAAGCCAGATAGTTCTCCCAAGGTACCTCACCTTAAAGCTTCCTCACATCAGGCAAGTGCTTTTCAGCATTTCATTTGCACAGAGGTGCCCGAGTTGTGTAGTTCTTGCACAGGCCTGCAATGGCTGTGCAGGGAGCAAGTGGGCTCCAGGTCCTACTGGCTTTTATATATAAACACAAATGTATAAATAGAGAGAAATAGATGTATATCATGGAGGTATCAAATAGAATTTAGAAATACTTTTTTTCTCTAGAAAGGCTTAGTGTATACTAAATAAGATAGTGAGACCACTAAGACAAAAATGTCATAGACACAAAACAAGAAGTGTTTAGAGTGTATTTTTTTTATTTTTAATAAAAAGAGTCTTTGACAAAGTCTTTTGAAGAGCAAGGGCTTTCAGCCAAGCTGAATAACAACATTATACAGTGTTACCAAAATAAAGATTAAATACTGTCAGCTGGAACTTCTGAAGCTTTTTCTAATCTATTTTCTTTTTTTTTTTTATTGGCTCATCTGGATCTCCCCTAACTTATGTGTGCTCACTCTCCAGCCCCTCTATTACCATAAGAAGCTGCTCCCTTGACCCTAAGGACAAGAATCAAGATTATTTTGCAAGAGAGAGGAGAGGAAAGACAACATCTGCATAGTTTTTCTAGGCTTTTTACATTTTCCCCTTTAGAATATATTCTATGTCCTTTGAAGGAATTGAACGAGTTCTCCCCTTTGGAGAAGTAGCCACCAGTCTTGGCACCTGGAATGGTGACTTTCAGGCATCAGGTGACTTTGCAGCTGCAAGACCTACTGGAGTACATGGGAGCCTTTCCTCGAAGGCCACTGGGGTTGCCTAGCCCAAACTCCACATTTTAAGGTAATCTAGAATCTGTAAGAAGCAGATCTATACTTTTTCCAAGGAGGTTCATGTGTATTGTAAGCCAGTTAGCTTGTTATAAGGCTGTTACTGTAATAGAGTCCATGAATGTTCGTGCTAAATGGAAAATGAAAGGGGACTACCCTGCATTTAATGAAACAAAACACAAGTGAGTCAGTCTCTAAATCTTTCACCAGATAATTTCTCTCTCATAATGTACTCTTTCTATCCACTAATTTGACAATGTGTTCTTTTAAATGTAGGTATCTGATCGATGTCCCTGGGTAAGTTCATCTGGCTGATGAAACAAAGCAGCAATATCTAACGACAACGTCTGGCACAGGTACAAACACCATCAGTCTCTCTCATTTATCTTGAGATTGCATGCAAAGCACTCTGAAATAAAAACACATTACATCTCTTCTATTTTTTTATGTTGAAAGATTATAAAAGTGTAATCCACATTAAGCTTCTACATTTCACCAGCCAAGACTGATTGAAAAGCGTGTACTTTTAGGTGATAACTGCACTATTCATTTTTGCTACTAACTCTATGTAATTGTGTCAGGATCTGGGCTTTTTTTTCTCTTACTTATGGAATTCCTGAAAGGGCTTTGCCAAATCATGCGTAATGTTTAATTCATACAACTTTCTTTTTCCCTTGTTTCTTAAGTGAAACCATTAAGTTAAAACTTGAAATGCAATCTCATACATCCACCTTGAATGCTGAAGAAAAAACATCACGAAACAGAGATCTAAGCAAAGTTAAAATTATGCATTTGAGAAATGTTTGGGTTATTCTTAATGTTTTTGAATCAGACATAATGTTTCTAGCATTTACAATTCTATCTATATGCTGTTTCTAGAGAGCACTTAATGGTTAATGGCACATGTTTCAGGTAGTCAATCACAGACAATTATGTATTTATATCTTTGAAATTTGTTCCCATTGGTTCCACCAAATGGAGAAAACCAGCAGTGATTTCTATGCCTGGAAGAGTCCTACCAGTCAAGACTTCAAACTACCTTCTTGCAAAAAAACACCTTCAGAATACAGAATATATGTCAGTATTTTTACCTGATCATAGAATCATAGAATGGCAGGGGCTGGAAGGAACCATTAGAGATCATCTAGTCCAACCCCCCTGCTATTTTCAACACAAAGACTTCTAGTAGTTCCTGAGGCAGGCTGTTTAATCCCTACTATACAACAAGCCATGTCATCTACCTCTACTCTACCTGTCATGGTCCTCTTTCCTACTGCCCAGATAAGACCAAAAAAAAATCCAGTGAACTTCTTCATATACCTTTAGAATCAGTTGAGAGTGGAGGAGAGGTAAATATCTCATGGAATCACAGAACCACAGAATCGTAGGGGTTGAAAGAGATCTCTGCAGATCATCTAGTCCAACTCCCTGCTGAAGCAGGTTAACCATACATTCATTGTTAGGTTTAGATCAGCAGAGGCTCTGATGCTATTAAGGAGTGTCTAACTTGCTAAACAGTTTTGACTTGCTCTGCTACATCACAGAGAGCAAGATCACATTCCTGTGTAAATATGTGAGAGACTGTAGAAACACTGAATTAGACCCATGTTCTACTTTCTTCTTGTGCTCTATTACCCTTGCCAGGAGCTTCTTTAGAGACCTAATAATGCAATCTGTCATTCACAGAATGGAGCACGTGGAGTGTAAAATGCTGGAATTTATTATTGGAATTTATCAAAAGCAGCTTCCATGACCTGCTACACTGTAAAAATGTTCACATTTTAACATGCCAATGGAGCTTCAGCACTGATACTTTCAACAAATAGGAAGCACATGGCATATTAAGCTTGTTTCCACTCCAGTCTGTGGTTCACTTTTAGAGGATACATATGAGGAGAAAAATCCAGACATCAACTGCCCAGGTTAAAGAGACATGGCCTTTTCTAGTGTGACTGAAGTGGGGAATCATATAAAGCAAATGGACTTGCCAGCTTTCTTTTGGTCCTTATTGTTTCTGAGAGTGACGAGCCATACTCAGAATGTAATGTGATCTGTCAATGACCATCTGTCATCAATGACCATACATGAAAATTACATGATGTTGGAGTGAGGCAATGAAAAGGTGGTTTCATGGGCCTTTCTCAAATAAGACACCAGTTTAGGTAATCATATTGGGTCTCTGAATCAGAAATAGATAAAGAGAACACTAACAACACATTGAATAGCCACATAGTTAGAATGAAAGTAATCTGCCCTTGAAGTCCAGAATTTACAACTGGATTTAATCTCCTGCAAATTTGCTTCGATTTGAACCTAGTGTGTTAATTCAGACTAATCTGTTTTTTGACATGTCATAAAATATGAAGTTCTTAATATTAAGTTAATATCTAAGTTGAGCCTGTTTCTGCAAGGAACTCATAAACACAAAGGAACAGAGAAAACCAGTTCCTGTCAGTTTTCATGGGATTTGGTGGTGGTTCTCTCATTTGTTACAGCATATTATTTTTACAGGAAAAAAAGGACTCACTTTTCTGTTGTAGGTGAATATGAATGCTTTAGTAGTTTGCATTCTTCCCTGCATACGCTACTTTTTAACTAATTCTAACTAATTAACTAATTTTAACTAATGAGGAGCTACTCACTTATTATCCTTACTAAGCAGACACTAGATGAATGTAATGCATGGCAGTGGGGAGCATTAAGAGAAGTGCAAAAAGCTCATGTATCTACATCTGTGAAAACAGATATCGCAACATGTATTATCTCCTGCTGACTTGCCTTCTTCACTGGCCTTCTTCACTCAAGTAGATTTTACACCAATTGTATAAAATCATCCGAGTCAACAGTGAAGGTATTACAGAAAATCTAATTAGTACATACTCCCCTTTCTACCAAATTTTTCAACAAACCAGGTGAAAAATGAAAGAATTTAACTTACACATCAATAAAGAGTATCTTCTGTTTGTTGGCTCCAAATGTTCAGTAGCTCTACCACAGACAGATGTTCTTGTGAACTCTACTGCATATTTCATAATTTGTCAAAGAAATAGATTCAAGTGCAGCAATATCCAGAATTCTTTTTTTTTCAGCAAAATTCCTAATGATTTAATAATAAGATGCAGAGAATGTTCATATCATATTTATAAAAAGATTAAGTCTATATATATGTCTGTATGTAAGTGTGACACATGGATACATACATGTAATATATGTAGAACACACAGAGGTACACAGAGAGAAATCTTTTCTTTCTTTCCCTGGCTGATAAGATATTGACTTAAATGAAAGTTTTGTAAAGACTGAAGACTTAAACTCCTGCACATATTTACCCTAGGTTTCAGTCTGAGTTTTTGTCCTATTTTGATGTCCTGTGGCTCCCTGATTTTAAAATAGCTCCTCCTAATTTATTGAGGATAAAAGGTATATCAAGCTGAACAAGACTCGTCATACGCAGGTACTTTCTCATTTAAAAAAGAAAACTCAAGTCTACATTTGCCACCCTTCCCCCATTCAGCATCATGGTAATGTTCTTCCCTCCTTGAGGCTGCTCAAACTGTTTCTNATTTCTGCTATGAATTTTTGTTGCTGATGTAAATGGTCAAAATCAGTACCTCTGTATTTGTAGCACAGTAAATACTGGATAGGCTTTCTCAAAAGTTCCACCCAACTTTCAAACTTATAGCTCATTATTATGGCTAAATTGTATGACATTATTGTAGAGCTTATCATTAAAAGATAGGATTATTCAAGTGCTAACTTCTAATGGGAGTTTCGAGGGCAAGGGTTGGCCCTTGAAAGTACAGTCCTGTGGTTCTTTTGGTTTGTGGTACAGGAAACAGGAAGGTTCTGCTGATTATTACAGAAATATACATTCTGCTTTTTCTACACTAATGAAAAGGTTTTAGAAGGAAATATTGAGAGTTCTGTAACTAGTACAGATTTCATAAAACTATAAATTCTTTGCATGCTACTTAGATATATTTAACTTCTTTGCATGCTACTTAGATATATTTAACTTATGTGTGCCTAATCTGTATTTTTACAGGATTTCTCTATCCAAGAGTTCTGCTAGATTGCTTCAACACAGAAACACACACATCTGGGTGTTAGCATCTGTGCAAGATTTGATTGGTTGCATATTTGCCTATAAATTTTCAGATGTGGAGAAAAGTAAAAAAGCTTACTTCTTGAGGACTATACAAGGAAATAGTTCAAGTCTTGATATGACATCGTATTATTCAGCAGCAGATTATCAGTCTGTGTCACCACATAGTACACAGTAACTAGTTATTTATTTAACATATGGCAGGAAAAGTATCTGATTCATCAAACTCTACACATAATGATCATTTAAACTTTGCCACTTCTATAATGCCTTGGAAAAAGTTCTCTCTATGCTCAAAATCATTAAACAAGGATCATATTATGAGCCTCCAGAGACCAAGCAAGGCTTCTAAAAAGAAGAAAGATTAACATAATATCAACCATATCTCAACACCTTTGGAGTCTTGAAAGAGTAGCTGAAAGGAAATATACATCAGGAAAAAGATCTTGTTCTTCTTTGGTGCTTTTAGGGTACTCTAAGAGATAGATACCCATAGAAATAAATGTTTATATTCTTGTCCCCTAGGAACAGAATCAAGAGAGTCACAGAATCATAGAATGGTAGCAGTAGGAAGAGATGTCTAGAGATCATCCACATCAATGTCATAATTAATAATAACATGACTTGTCTTCCTAAAATGCCTACCTGTCATTGAAGGTTTTTGCATTGTTCACGAACAGTTCCTCCTTGTAAAAATATTAGTCACATAATACTGCCAAGGTCTGCGCTGTCCTAGATGGTCTGCCACTCTGTGTGCCAGATGCCTAATTGGAAGATGCCTAAGGGATGTTCATCAACATCATTGAAATATTTCAAACTTCTACTTTCATAAGCTTCTTTCTACTTCTTACTTCATATTGAATCCTTTTTTGCCCCTACTCTCTTCTTCAGAACCCTGATCCAGAGCTCACAGACCTGATGAAATTATTTCAGTTAACTTCTGCGTGGGCACTTCCCACACTACACAGTCAGGGACACATGTTACAAGGATTAAATGGATTGCATAATTAGTGATGGTAAATAGAAAGTATCTCTGACAGGATGGGAACAGAGTTCATAGGTGTTCTCAAAATTCTGTCAGAGTTGTATCACTAAGCAACATAAAAGTTTTTGTCATGAGAGGCTGAAATGCTCAACTAAATCACTAATAAGTAACAGCAAGAAAAGAGATTTTTTTTGTCAATGAAATTCATATTCTCCCATCCCTCCAGGAGTCTCTGACCTAGATGAAGACTTCATATTATTTAACATCAGAGATGGCTGCAGTCACCCTGGACTGGCCTCCAGCAATCCCAGAATAACTTGTGTTATCTCCAGCCTCCTCTGGGATGTTTCTGGGACCTTGTTTGGTTCTTTTGTTTTTCTGTCTTTGTTCATTCTTTTTGCACTGATCCTTTAAGCTAATGGCCTCATTTTTGTCTTCCATATTCAAATGCCTCAAAGAACATTTTGATGGATTAAGAAAACCATCTTCAGGCACAGCTCTCTCCTTTGCTGAATTCATACCACTCACTCACCTCTGCCAGCCACAAGTCTGGCATGCAATTTGGCACTGAGTACTTTTCCTTCCCTTATGTGCATTAAACATGCTCATTATACTACAGCTTCCACATCATAACTCATATAACTCACCCAATTATACCTCTTTACTTTCTTCTCTTCTTGGAAACTGAAGCTCACTTCTTTATGATGACTGTAAGGCCTAGTTCCCAGACTTCTTCAATGCATGCCAAATGCTGCTGCCAACCTCCTTCCACTTGAAAATAAACATGAACATATCACCCTCACGCACAACTGTATTTGTTTCAGAATGCTGATTGGGAAAAAAAGAAAAAAAATCCTTTTGTTCTTTGTAAAATTCTTCCTGGACTTTGTCGAGTTTGTCTCATGCTCTATGCCTTCCTCTCAGCACTTGTCTTCTGTGACTACAGAAAGACTCATAATTAAATAAATGTTTATCACATTATATCACTCCAACGTGGTTGTCCTACTGCTTAAGAAGAGTTTTGCTTTCAAGGAAAGACAATCTGTTTTTCCATGAAGTATAATTAAACAAAACTTAATTAAAACAAGGTACATATAAATACATGTAAATATTAGAGTGTGTGTGTATGTGTGTGTGTATGTACATTTTAATGGGTAATTTTATATTGTTTTCTGACTGTAACAGGTAGTAAATATAGAGAAACTGAGATAGTTACAAAAGAATCCTGTGCTTTGCAGCTCACTGTCACTCACTGAAATCTTCAGCCCTATGTCTAGTAACTGGGCTTCCTCTCCAACTTATGGAGAGGATGAAAACCTGTATATTACTTAAGCACTGACTAAACTATTAGAAGGAGGAAGAAGTATTGAATCTCAAGAAAGTGAGACGTAAAGTCCCATCTTGCAAAGGTGCTTGAATTATGTCCCTATTGCTAAGTAACACAGGACTGGGAACCCTTCTCTGGCATTGAGGATAAGAGACATTTCTATTTGTATCGGAAGTGGTGCCTCTATGGTACAAAAAAAATATATTATTTCCTGTGAAGTTTTAGTTCTCAGTATCGGAGATAATATAAGGGATGCACTGTAAATTGTTCAAGTAATATTTTCATAGCATGAAGCCAAAGAAGCACATGGCTTGAGAGCATGGAAGGGTTCCTGGGACTGCAAAAATGTCTGGGAGAGTGTTGGAGGACTGGAGTATTGCAGGATGGAGGGGGACCAAACCAGATGCCATCTATTGCAGTCTGCATATTAGGAGTGTTCCCTGGTGTGCATGGCACCCCTAAGAATTGTCTCTTAGAGAGATTACAGCCAAAGCTATGCCTGGGAGCATGCTAGCAGCCAAATAGGGTTCTTAAGCTCATGCTCCCTCCTTCTACTGTGCAGCGGCAGTGTTTGCTGCCATTAGCATCTGCTTTCAGTTGGAGATGGTATGCCCTTTTATGCATCTTACCATGCACACCTGACTAGGCTATAGTAAGGTACAGAGCCCTAGTCTTGCCTCTTGAAGTGCTTTAACTGACTGAAGCCAATTCAGCATTCACTGGACTGGCCTTTTCTGCATCTTAAATAAGCAACAAAGTCTATATTAGTCTAGTCATAAAGTCTTTGTTTATAATGAGAATAAGACTGATGACAAAATTAAAAATCAATTTTAAAAGGGTAATAAAAAGGAATACCAGGTCTGTTTAAATTACGTGGCTTTTTTTTCTGGGAAGTAGAAGGTCCACAATGTGTTTGAGTTGATGAAATATCCTATGAAATAAAGAAGAGGATCAAAGGAGACAGATAGAATTAACCCAGGAAAAAAAAAAAAGGAGGTTGAAACACTCCACAGAGAAAAACGCAGAACACTGTCAAAGGTTCAGAAGTAGCAAATTTTCCATTGGAAAGTTTACCAGCTTTAAACCTATGTTGAATTGTTTAAACTATCTAGCTTTCCACAAAGCTCTTCCTGTAGTTTTGATCTGTACAACAAAGATTCTGAGAGAACTGCAAGGCACAAGCAAACTAAATTGCAGTTCCAAATTTCTGCAAATATGGCATTTTACTTATTTATTACCAAAAAAAATGATTGGGAGAGAAAACAAGTTGAATGCATTTTGAAATGTTAGGAACTTTCCTTTATAGCTAGTAACTGGTTTGGTTTTAATTGATATTGCCTTGATTGTTTTATATTTATTCCCGACAGCAAGTTATAGCAATTATTTAAAAGGAAAAAATCCCAAACCCGAATGCATTCCAGTTAAATCAGCCGGTGGTGTTTGTCACTAATACCTCTGTGTGTATTACTTGCTCACACTACACTGCATTTCAGCTTGCCTCAATCTTGCAGAATTTAAACGATGCATGTGTTTACGGGTAGGCTACACTCCATAGACTATGGGAGGACTTATGCAAGCTCTTCCTATAATGAAGGAGGGGGAAAAAAATTTACATAACCATAAATAGTTCTTGCTCCTTGTTTCTTGACAAAGATATCTGTGTCTGGGGCTCAACACAAAATGTAAGCTTTAGTTTTAGGGATTGCATTTCCTTCTCTTGCCATGGGATGGGTACAGAAGAGGATGGGACTCCCCAAAACCCTCTTGTACCATTATGGGCCAGGAAGGGGACATTAGCTCTGCTACATGCAGGTAGGGCAGAGTAGGAGGTTAGTATTATTAAGATGAAGGATTTCTTATCAAGGTGATGTCCTAGGTGAACTGCCTTTGACAGTACTGGGGAGACTTTACCGGGCTGAATCCATCTGAGAGACTAAAAGGACGTGAGGAACTAAGCCCTCTTTTCTCTCAGCATCTATCGGGGCTGAGTAGTAGAGCCCTCTAGTGAGATTTCTCGGAGTGGATCTCCCCCTCCGGCCCCGTGGGGCCGGGCCTCAGCCCAGCCCGCCGCCGGCGGAGCCGCTTCCCTTCCGAGGGGGGGATTCCAGGCCTCGCACCGCGGTCTCACCGCGCCCCGCGGGAGCGTGGGCTCTGCGTGACACGGGGCTCACCTGCGCCCGAGGCAGCGGCCGACGAACGGCCGCGCAAGGACTGCGGGCCGCCGCCCGGGGGTGCCCGTGCTCGGCCCCTACCCCCGAGGCGGGGCTGGCGTACCCGCGGACCCACAAGACCATGGCCGAGACCCTGAAGCCGTCAGCGGCCTGGGGAAAGAGGGCAGGAGGGAAGGGAAGGCAACCGGAGCCTAAAAATACTCCCCGCTCCAAGCCTCGAGAGCCAGGGATGGAGACGGTAACAAAAATGCCTCTAACCGGTAGGAATGGTGAACAATCTTCGTGCTTTCCTCATCATCTTGGAATAATCAGCGGAATTAACTGAGGTCGAGGAAACAGGCTTTTGGGTTAGTTGTGGGAGGCTGTGAGAATAGGGGGCAGCCATTAAAAGAAACCTGATCGCTATTCATCAACTTGGAAGAGGGAACAGGGGAGGGGTGGGGGGGAAGGACCTTCGTGGCTCAAGCTCATACCAACCTGATCTATCTCCGATCAAGAAGATCCCTGGAAACAAGAAGTTTACAAATATTGTCAAATTGATGCTTGTAGTGTGATTTAAGTTGTCAATCCCCCAGAAGCCCACCAGAAGTTTAGATTCGATGCCCCGCATTTCTGGCTAGTTATTGCTAATCCCCTAAGGCAAAAAAAGCTCGCTCTCTCCTTATTTTAACCATATGTGCCTTTTGTTGTTGTCTTGTCTGTAAGCTGTACGCTGTCTGCTGAGAGAGTCTCTCTGTGCCGCGGAGCATCTGAGGCGGTCCCAGCAGCCGGCAGCGGCCCGCGGCCCCCTCGCCGCCCCCCTCCCCGGGCCACCCCCCAGACGGCTCTACCCTCCGCGGCATCTGAGCCCGGCTGTGGGCCGTGGAAGGAGGACACCCCAAATAAATATCGATGCTGAGGAGAACTGCCGGGAGGGTGCTGATAGTAGAAGTGAGTGAAAACTCTCAACCCCACGCTCGAGATTGAGAAGGGATAATATAAAAGTAATCAGGACGGGCCGCATTAGCCGGTTGGGGGACTATCAGGTTTCGTGGGGAGTGCGGGAGGTTACAGCGTCTTGAGCTGGGGACACAGTGCCGCCTCGGCGTCCCATTTCACCGGGGGGGGGAGGGGGGGGGGATTGGTCGGAGGAGGAGGGGGGAACGAGGACGGAAAGGTTCACCAAGGCCAGCTCAGTCACATAGCATCAGGCCCCAGTCTCCTAATTAATACATCTCTCTTTCGAAAATGTTGTTCGAGCATCTCAGGTCCAGGAGGCCGGGAAACGGCTCCGGGCTGGAAGGGGCCAGCAGAGCTGTGGTCGCGGAGAGCGGGGCAGAGGCTCCGCTCCCGTCGGCGCCCCGGCTCGGTCCCCTCGGCCCACAGCACCCCGTTCCCCCGCCCCATAGCCCCACAACTTTTTCTTTGAAGCGGAGTTTGTTAGCATAATCGAGTTACCCGTCACATATCTGAAATCCTTGGCCGGTCCCCTTGCAGAGCAGCACATTGCGCCAAGCAAAAGCTTTGAATTATTCTTTTCGCCCCAAATCATGGAAGGACAAGCTATTGTTGTTTGTCTTAACGTAGTTACACGTAGTGATCCTCCGTCGTGTTTCCTTTTTCTGTCGGGGAAGGATCATAGTGCCATCTGTGATGAGATAGACCCGGCTTTTCAACAAAATGCAACAATAAATAAAAGCGTGAGTAAATAACGGGAGGGCGGGGGGAACAACCCGCTGTTCCGGGTTGCAAACACCCTCCGTGACTCCCAGGAGAGCTTTGACCGCCTGGAGGGGTCGGGACCCGTGAAAGAGAAACGTGTGTTCCCGTAGTGCCCCGAGAAACTCGCTGAGCTCCATTGAGTTCGGAGAGGGGGGAAGGGGGTGGTGTCGGGGGGGGGCAGGTAGGCCCGGGATCTTGGCAAAGGTGGCTATAATTCATTGGTTTAAAAAATACTAGCGAGACTAGCAGGTTAATTGAGGTTTCGGCCACGTCAAAGCCCACCGATTTTAAGGGGAAAGAGTATTACACCCCCGCCAAGAGGAAAGGAAAATATTTTTTTAAAAGAAAGAAACGATAATTGGAGTCGTCATTTGCTTGCTCTCCCTACAGCCTTCGCCATGGTAGTGGACATCTGTGGGGAAGATGTGTTTCTTTCTGGCATGTGAAGATTGGGGAGTTTATCATTTATTCGCTTCTGCTGCCGATAAAAGCGACTCTCCGAGAGCCTTCCTCTGTCCGTCCCACGAGGGGAGCCGAGGCCGGTCCCGGGCGAGTGGGTGAAGGGAGGTGGGTAGCGATCTTGCTGCTTCCCGTCTTCCCGGCGGAAGGGCTGTCCTGAGCCCGGCGAGCGGCACTCGAGCCTCTGTCAAACAGCTGAGGGGCTCCACAGAGGCAGTGGTGGTAGGTGCTTGCGGAAAGACGCGGGACAGGAGTTTGGGTGAAGCTCTTCTTGTCTTTAACGGTGTCTTTAATGGGAAGGGTGATGGCCTGCAGCCTCCCACATGGGCTGCTGCCTACAAAGAGACGGTCGAGGCACAGCCGAGAAGATCTCCAGATAACTGCACCGTTGTCTTGGCACGCAGTCGTGGACGCGAATTAGTTACGTGCGACGAAAGGCTCTTAGGAAGTGATGCGACCGCTCCCCTCCCCGTTCCTCAGACAAGAGAGCCTGCGTCCCGGTTAATAAAAGGAGCATTACTCTAAAACTGACTTTTTATTCCACTCGTATTTCACAATGACTATGTTGACACTGACGGCCTCGCATGCTGCTTCCTGCGCGGCAATGACTGCGCGGAGAGGCGAGGCGCTTCCCAAGAGAGCCTTTGGCAAACGTCCCCCCGGGGCCGAGGCCGAGCCCGCGGCCGAAGCCGGGGTGAAACCCCGGGCTTCTACTGCGAGTGGCAACGGGGCAGAAGTCTCTGTCAGCTTTCACGGCGTCTGAGCAGAGAGAGACGGCAGCAGCCAGACGAAACTTTACCGTCGGACTGGGAGTAAACGTTAGCAGGCGATTCCGCGCCTCCTGCTCTGAAATACAATTGCAGTGAACGAGCTCTTTCCCAAACGCCAAAAGAAAAAAAAAAAACTAAAAAAAAAAAAAACCAACCCAAAAAAACCTCCTCACCTGATCGTCTAATTCCCTCGCAAGTCCTTGTGACTTGACTCGCCCCGTGCCGTGGCTTTGCAGCCAGTTTCTGCCTTCTCCGCTAGCGTGTGTAGGAAGAATTTTTCTTTCCTGAAAGTTAAAAGCAGTTACACAGAATTTGGATCCAGATGTCACCAATTTGCAATTGCTCTAGGACGCAAGCTGATATAGGGTGCTCGGGAAGGGGCTAGCTCTGCCTTTGCTCAGCGCTCCGGGAAGCGAGCGAGCGTTACATTTAAGCTGCACTCTAGCTAAGGCAGCCTAAAGTGAAAGCGCCTGCGGAGGAACTGCCATGTAGATTCTGTACTCACATTTTAGGGTGCTAAGAAGATACTTTCTCAAATCTAAGTCCATGCAACAGGTTTTGACATCTCCTTTCCGGCTAGGGCGAACAGCTGCTCCCGTTCTATTTCAACCGTTGTGGTTATGAGATGGAAGGAGAGGAAGCGGAGGCAGGTAGATTCCCTAATAAACGTGGGGCGACCGAGCGCGGTAGAGGAGAGGCGGGGGCGGGGGACGTTTAGACCTCTCAAGCGCTTTTCTCTAGTGCCACGTTCCCTATCGCGGGAGGGAGCGGAACGGCTCTGTATTCCCCTTCGCGAAAGGCACGCGGTTTGTGCTCCGGGGTCGGGAGTGGGAGAGGGGATTCGTGCTTCTTTCGCCTTTCTGCTCAGAGTAACTTTTGCAGTGGATCGGTTCTCCCGTTCCGTGACCGTTCGCTACAGCTGCGGCTGTGAGCTATCCAACCGCTGAGGCTGGTTAGAAAGCGCTGAGACCGCGATGCTTTCGTTTACAAACAAGCACAGTTTGAATCCAGCAGAAGTCGGCCGTTATGAAGACACTAAGCATCCGGCGGCTCATTTTGTAAAGGGAGGAGGGAGAATCATGCAAGGGTGCTTGACGGACCCGTTACCAATATCCGCGCATTTGTTTTAAACGAATTTGAGCTATTTCTTTCTTGCCCTGCAAAGGAAGCCTCTGTTTTGCCTCCCTGGGACTATCAGGCCGGGAGCAGTTCTCTTGCCACCGATTCTTTATGGCAGCACCCGAGAAAAGGCCGGACAGGTAGGAGGACACGCAGCTCCCAAGGTGGAGTGCACTGGAGAAAATACAGACGTAAAAGGCGGTTACGCACAGGCATCCGGACACGCTGGGAGATGTACGCGGGCTGATCCGCTGCCCCCACCCTCCTTCTGCCGCCCTCCCCCGCCGCATCGCGCCTGACCGCAGCCCTGGCGCGGCTCCTCGCCGGGAGCCGCCGCCGCCGGGAGCCGCCGGGCTGCGCGCCGCCGCCCCCGCCTCGCCTGCCCCTGGGGACGGCCGGGACGGGCGCCCGGGCCGGCGCGGAGGTTCTGTCCTTCGGCCGCGGAGGGTCAGGCTGAGAGGACGAGAGCCGCAGACCGGTCTCCGGAGGCCTCGGTAAATCCCTGACGCGCCGGGGCGGCTGAGAAGGTACCGTGACAGGGGCCCACAATTGCAGGCACTTCTCCTGCCAGGGCTGCAAATGGCGTAGAAGGAGCTTGTGGGAATTGTTATTATTAAAAAAAAAAAAAAAACCAAAAAACCCTGGGATGTTAAAGGCCATGGAAACTGCCCTGATTTTGGGGCCGAGAGGCTCCTCCTGTGTGCCTTCACCTGGGCCAGCCCCGGCGCCCGCCGCCATCCACGCAGCCTGCGAGCCGCTCTCGCCCTCCTCTCCCTCATCCTTCCTTGACCTGCAGCTTGCACAATCTTTCTGCCTCGCCTTTCAGTTTGTGTAGACCGAAAGGGACGGGAAAGGATATTGAGTCCCTGTCCTGCACGGTTAGTAAAGTTAAAAGCCGGCGCGTCATGGGCACACGTGGATAATAAGGGTCAGCTTAATCACACGCGAAGTGTCTCTCACTTTTACACGTGTTCCTCTCTTGGGTGAAACACTCCGACACGCTTCTGGAAATCAAGTAGAAATAAATGCTCGGCGCCTGGGAATCACAAAAGCCAGCGTTCTGGGCACCGGAGTGAGGTGAGGCACGGCCGGCGGTTAATGGGAAGGTGATCCTTCCCCGTCCTCTATCACCGTGCCTCCGCCTAGCTCCTGGGCAGGTACGATCAGCGTGTAATGGGATCCCAGGTCACGAACAGCCTCTCTATTGTACACGAGAGGCCCCTTCCCTATAAAACTCTCCGACGGTTGTTACTGGGCTCTGGGGAGGGGGGTTAGGCTAACGCGTGCAGAAGGAAACTTTCTGCGAGGGCCGGAGAAGGGGTTTTCTCCCCACCGCAGCCGCGGGACACGCGGACGGCAGAGCCCCCGGGCCGAAGTGGTGGGGCCGGGATGGGGTGGCGGGATCCAGACGGGGCGGCGGGGGCCGGACGGGGCGGCGGCTCCGTCCCGCCGCGCCGCAGCGCCCTGCGGCGAAAGGCAGGGGCCCGGGCTCCTCGCTCCGGCGCTCCCCCTCTCCCCCGATGGGCGCCTGCAGCGTCAATCACGGCGGAAATATCTCCCTCGCTAGCTAATATCCCAGCTCGCAGGGCCGCCTCTGAGTGGATCTGAGCAATCTGTCAACCCAGCCGGGGAGCCACCTCAAAACAGATCGGGTTACCTCTGATTGACAGCGTCACCATGGCAAATAATTTGACTAAAACTATTGTCTTCTCCTGGCAGTCCTCGGGTCAGATAACCGGACCAATCACAGCGCGGATAATCACTTTTCATGCCAGCTTAGAATAATATTATTTAAAAAAAAGGGGGGGGGGGTGGAAGAGAGAGAGAAAGAAAGGGGGGAAAAACTCCGAGAGGGAGAGGAGAGAGGGAGCAGGGCTTTACCACTATATTATGTGGAATCTTGCAGCGGCGGGGGGTGGGGGGGAAGAGTGTAAGGCTAAAGTCTGTTTGGCTGGGATTCTCTCTGTGCTTATTGACATGTTTGACTGCTAATACTTGTTAAAGGCAAAGGGCTGACCAATTCCNCGGGCGCTGCCCGCCGCCCCGCGCCGCTCCCCTCTATGCGGCAGTAGGGTGCGCGGCGGGGCAGGGCTCACCATGTCGATGCTCCCGACTTTTGGCTTCACCCAAGAGCAAGTGGCCTGCGTCTGCGAGGTGCTCCAGCAAGGCGGCAACATCGAGCGGCTGGGGCGGTTCCTCTGGTCCCTCCCTGCCTGCGAGCACCTCCACAAGAACGAGAGCGTCCTGAAGGCCAAGGCGGTGGTGGCCTTCCACCGGGGAAACTTCCGCGAGCTCTACAAGATCCTGGAGAGCCACCAGTTCTCGGCGCACAACCACCCCAAGCTGCAGCAGCTCTGGCTCAAGGCGCACTACATCGAGGCGGAGAAGCTGCGGGGGCGACCCCTAGGGGCGGTGGGCAAGTACCGGGTGCGCCGCAAGTTCCCGCTGCCCCGCTCCATCTGGGACGGCGAGGAGACCAGCTACTGCTTCAAGGAGAAGAGCCGCAGCGTCCTCCGCGAGTGGTACGCCCACAACCCCTACCCGTCCCCCCGCGAGAAGCGGGAGCTGGCCGAGGCCACCGGCCTCACCACCACCCAGGTCAGCAACTGGTTCAAGAATCGCCGGCAGCGGGACCGCGCCGCCGAGGCGAAGGAAAGGTACGGCTCCTCGCGCTCCCCCGCGCCTTTCCCCGGCGCCACAGCCTCTCCGGCCCCACCGCTCGCCCCGTGCCTCTCCCTCCGCCCCAGCCCCGGCTGCGGGGAGGCCCGTGAGACGGCGCTCCCGGGAAAAGCCGGGCTCTCCGGGGCGGGGGACGCCCAGAGCGGCAGAGGCGAGCGAGGTGCGCGCTCGGCAAGGGCGCCTGCCCTCCTAAAGTAGCCCCGGGAGAGGCGACCGGGACCGGTCCCCTCCGAGACCCCGCTCCCCGCGCAGCCGGCGCGGCGGGCCCCTGGCGGCCCCTTCTGCCGAGGGCGCTTCCTACGCGCGGCGGCCGCTCCCGGTGAAGCAGCGTGGCCGCCTCCTCCCCGCTGCCGCTCGGCCTGGAGCCCAGCCGGGTCCGCGGCCCGGTCCGGCGGGAGAGACTGGCGACGGCGGGGCTGGAGGGCGAGGACTCCGCGCCGCGCAGACCTCGGATCATGTCCTTGAGGGTTACCCCGGTGCCGAGGATCTGAACGCTGTAAACGGTGGTTTGCAAAAAAAACGCCTCTAACGTCGGATGCTGCTGTAAGGCGGGCGACGAGAACGACCTCTTACCTCGCTCGTTAAATTGTGGTTCGTGCTCGCTACCCAGCAAGGTGCTCGTGAATGCATGTTAATAGATGTATGTGCATAGACCGAGCGTCATGCCGAAACTGTGCTCTTTTTTTGCTCTTTAAATGGAGTGGAGGGACCATTAGCTGCCGGGTAGAAGTTTAATGCCTGCAACTTGAGGTATTCGGGATGACTTTTCTGTCTGCTTTCCCTGTGCCTTAGGAAGACGGTTTGAAGGAGCAATAAGCGTCCCCTAACTGCACAGTGGCTCCTCGCTAGCTCTCTGAATTGCTCTGTCCATGCGAGCCTAGGGCCTTAATTAATGGACAGAAATTTCCCGTAGACTCGTCCCTCCGAGGACGGATCCTTATTTTTATTCGTTTCTGCCCAGTGTGTTTGGAAATGTCCAGCTCCACGGCCGCGCAGCTGTGCGGCCCGACAGAGTCGGGCCTCCCACGGATTTGCTCCATACATTTCCCTGAAACGCTGCTAGAGCTTTAATTTTCCTTCAAATCCCCGTGTAGTTACGAGATGTTAGATATCCTGTTTATTGTTGGTAGTGAGAACTCACCTTCGAATGTCCAAAGGAAATGAAGGTTACACTTATTCCATTCTTTTTTTTTTCTTTTTTTTTTCCCGAGGAATCACATTTTAAACATCTCCAGGGACAAATAAGATTTTTTATATTGAAAAATACACTCAACCTAATATTACACTCCAGAAGTTAGAAAACAGACTGTTCATGAGCTTGCCATTCACTCAAGCAAAGTTATTCAAACAGAGCTTTCTTGTCATTTTTTCCCCCTTTATTTTATTTTCTTTTTTTCTGTTTTTTTTTTTCTTTTCTTTTTTTGGTTGAGTTGGTTTTTGATGGGTTTTTTTGGGCACAAAGTGTCTCCAGCCACATCCTGCAGCCCTTACAGAAGACAGACCGTCAGCGCAATGGCTTCACTTCTCTCTACCAAATCCTGCAGGATAGCCACCCCCCCCCCCCCCCCCCCCCCCCCNCCCCCCCCCCCCCCCCGCCAGATAGTCCGTTTCAAAGCTTCCGCAAAAGCTTTCAAATAGACTTGCAATACCTTCAGTATTTCAGGCAGGGAAGTGTCTAAAGTATTTCTGAGAGGGTTCTGTCTAAAAGCCGTGTTCGTCTTGACGGGACGGCGGCCCACACTCCATCTTGCCCTTCTCATTTTGAAGAAAAAAGGAAAAAAAGAAATCCATATGTATGTCTAGCTCTGCAAGGGTTTGGCCAGCCTCCAGTGATTTCTCGGTATTTACCCCATAATGAATTTTGAAATCACGTCCTGCCTTTCCGAGCAGCTGCCTCTGTCGGTGGGCTCAACGGCGGTGTCGGCTGCCCCCGTCGCCGAGCCAGGCCAAGGGCCATCCGGGCTGCGCCCTCCGCCGCCCGGGTTGTGACAGAGGGATAGCAGCGGGCATGCGGGGCATTTCCCGAGAGAGACGCGGAGGGGAGGGGGTGGGGGGTGCTGGAAAAAGCTAGTTAACTCTGTTTGCTTGCCTTATTTTCCATATTGGGCTGTGTTTTTAGCTTTAAGCTCAGGGCTAGGGGGAAAAAAAACCAAAACAACCCTTCAGTTACTCTAGCCTTTCCCTCCTGCCTCGGGGCTGGGAGGCTGCGCTGCTGCACGCAGCCATCTGCCTGCACCTCGCCGAGCTTTGGCCTTCTCAGAAGAAATCGCTGCCGAACTTCTCCTCTGCTCGGGGAGTAGTTTTAAAAGTCTCTCCTTTTTGTTTGTTTGGTTTTTTAACGTCTTCCTCCCTTCCTTCCCTTCCTCCCTCCTCCCTCCCCACGCTGTGCAAAAAAGCTTTGGGCGCAGAAAATGACGTTTTGGCAAAATGACACTTTCCGCCGGGCTAGTGGGGGACACTGTTTACAAGCTCGGCGGACCTTAGACCTTCGTGCCAGATGAAGAGGCCTTGGAGGTTTGCAGAGTTTGTAAACCCACTGTCTCTGCATCCCCCTCCAGCCGGAGTCCTCGGGACCCGGCTCCCTGCCACCAGCCACCTCCGCTCCCGCGGTGCGTGCCCCGGAGCAGCAGCCACACGGTGACTTCCCTCCCTCTTTTGTGTTTCCTATAGGGAAAACAACGAGAATTCCAACTCCAACAGCCACAACCCGCTATCGGCGTCAATGAACGGGAATAAGACAGTTTTGGGGAGCTCAGAGGATGAGAAGACGCCGTCAGGTACCCCGGATCACACCTCCTCCAGCCCAGCGCTCCTGCTCAGCTCCAACCCTGGGCTGCAGCCGCTGCATGGCTTGGGTCACCCCCAGGGCCCCAGCGCCATCCCCGTGCCCAGCACCGATCCAATGCACCACCACAGCTTGCAGGACTCCATCCTTAACCCTATGTCGTCCAATCTGGTCGACTTAGGCTCTTAAAACCGTGTACACGCTCTCTGACCTTTGCACCAGCCCTCCTTTACTATATATTTTTTTTCTTCTCTTTTTTCCTTAATCTTACCAGAGACTTGGAAAGTGATGACAAACTGCTTACTGGATGTGTTGTGCCCTTTAGCAGCAGGCTGGCTGCAGCTTTGGCAGGTATTGTGCTCAGCTATGGGCAATGATGTTGTGAAAAACCTCAAGGATTGCTTAAAGGTGATCTCAGGCACGTAAGGACTGTTGGACAGGAGCTGTGATTTTCATGGCAGGCTGGCAGGTGGTTTGATCTAGCAGGTCTTTCCAGTCTTAACCACGGTGGTATCACTCGTTCGGGCCAGCCTGTATGGCAAAGAGGCACATTGTAATCTTTTATTTCTCGGGGGGTGGGGAAGAAAGGGGAGCACAAGGCCGCCGTTTCCATGCCTGATTGGAAGTTACACATTGCTCCCGTTATTCTATTGTAGTTATATATCCATGGCAGGTGTACGATGTACAATTTCAACTAAGAATACAAAAGCTGTAGTGAAATTATAGCAGCAACACGCGCTCTAGGCAGACTCTGTAACCTTCTTGTAGCTGATGCTATGCAGAGAGACGGCTTCTTTGGCCTCGTCCATGTGGTGCTTTTGCCATTTGCTGGGTGGGAAAGGAAGTAGTGGCCCGGCTTCAGCCCCAGAGGAAGGCAAGGGGTGAGATGAGGGCGTGAGCGGGCTTTCATTAAAAAAAATATAAAAGATAAGAAAGAAAGAGGAATTGCTGCTCAAGTTTAGACCTAAGTAACAGTATCAACCGCAAGTCACTCTCCTTAGTTTTGTTTATTGTTTATATTATGTGAATACATTCTTTGGAAAATATTTCTGCTTTTATTTTATAATAAAATTTAGAAATCTAACTCGACGTGCGATTGCTTTAGTTGCTCACGGGATGTTTTCAGGCTCAGTCCTGAGCGGAGCAGAACGGGCAGCCCCCAGACCGGGGCTGATAGGTTCGGCCGGGGAAAGTGGCGAACACCCGGGCGGTGTCGAGGCCCCTGGGATTCTCCTTCCGCCACCACAGAGGCGAACGGGACTGATCCTCTCTGCCCCTCGTGCCGTCAGTCGACATCCCCGCACTCCTGTCCCTTTTGGGGTGCCCCGCGGAGCTACGCCGCTGCGGCCCGGCCTGGGGAAGCGGCGTTCACCGGGGCGGGGGGGGAACTGACGGTGGCCTGGGGGGCAGGGAGGCAAGCGGGAGGACAGGGAAGGACCCACAGTGCGGACCCTAAAGGGAGCGGAGAGACGGTCCACCTGCTCCTCCGAGGGCACCACCCGGCAGGCTGCGAGCTTTTCCTCCCCAGTGTCCGCTATCCCTGGCAGAAAGCCGCCCTCGTCATCCCCCACACCACATACAGACTGAGCGTGCCCAGATCCTACTCCGCGGTACAGCACGATTGGGTTGCAAATGCGTTCCTACCGCCTGTGGCAGCGATGCCAGAATGGGAATTCTCTATTCGGATCCTTTGTGGGCTTTTTCCCCTTTTCTGTAAGCACGGTGGCCAAAGACAAAGGCAAGGTGCTTGCAAATTTGCTTCATTAAAAGGCAGGAGCTCGGAGTGATTTCATTACAGCTTGCATCCTCGCTATCAACTGTGCTAGAAGCCGAATGTGATACATCATCTGTTTAAAAGGCTGTAAGGGTTTTTTTATATATTTTTTTTCCCTAAAATTAATTTCTTGTGAAAAATAAACCGAGAAAATGATACGGCTTCAAGCGGGATAGAAATATGCGTAGATCAGCAAAGATCGTGTTCAGGTTTCAGATGCTGGCTGAAATTTCAATCAGAGAGAGTTTTGTGCGGGCTATGTCCTAATTTGATACAATCTGGGGCTGGATTAGCGCCCTGTGCGTTTGTGGGTGTCCCCTAAAAGTACATTTCTCTGAGGCCGCATTCTGCAGATTTTAGTGGGGCCTCGGGGAAAAAAACCAACCAAACAAAAAAACCCAAACCAACAACAACAACAACAAAACACAAAAAAAAAAAAACCACCCCAACCCAAACAAAATCAACTCTCTCTTACTCGAAGTTATAAATACAGCGTTCTGCTTATGCTGAGGTGCAGAGTGGTACAGTGTTATAGAGAAGACAATGCGGTATAGTCAGGTGTATAGTTCTCCTGTTTCTGCTCTTTGGGGTGATTTTTCAGCAGAAGCGATACTGTGGCTGTTCCCTCTGCCATGGGAGCGGTACCAACGTGGTCCTGCGTGCATTACAGTCTCAACAGCAGATCTTGTTGTTTCCGTTGAGGGGCATCTAATAATTTGAGCTATGAATTTTAATCCCTTGAAAATAAACCTTTCACAAGTAGAGGACCTGCTGCTCCCAAGAACTACATAAGATGCCCTCTCCCTGTAAAATAACACAGGCAGCGGTGCAATATTGCAAAGAATGAATTAACTGGCTGGTTAATTATTTTGTACTTTTGGAGATATAAATAAGTCCGGGAAGGAAAACAAAACGACTGGGTTACTAAAATATGGCCTCGAAAGCGAAATAAAGCCTTGAGGCTTTGCCTACTGGAGGAAAGAAGAAAAAAAAAAAAAAGAACTGAAAGAAAGAAAAAGGATAGATGAAGAGTAAAGCCAAGATGGGGAACTTTTGAAGAGGCAGTATGAAAACAGGATGGAGTTTACTTGGTTGGTAAAAAGGTCATATTGCACAGAGGAGACAGAATTCAATCGGGGAAAGCAACTGAAGGGCTGTCAGGATGAGAAAGGCCTTTTGAAAGCGAGGGGTGATGAAAACTCCTGTAAATTGTAGCGAGGATCGCTGATGTCCGGAGAAAGAAAGAGAGGACGTGTCACTGAAATCAATTAGAGATAGCTAGAAAGAGAAATCGTGCAGTAAGAAGAAAAAGAAATCTGCAAGTCAGTCTAGCATTAAGGACACACACAGCTTAAAGTCCAGAAGACAGGAGGTGTGTAATGAAGCCTGAAAACCTGAGCATGTTAAGGCTCATTTTATCGGGCCGTACTTGCCTTAGTAATGATATTTGTTAAATTAGCCCAAATCCCCCCGATTTTCCACGCACAAAAAAAAAACCAAAAAAAAACCAAACAAAAAAGTTCCCGATAGAGGAATATTCTGAAACTGACGTGACTAATCCTTGGTTTTAATCAGATTAGCTATGATTCACTAACATTACGTTACACGGGGCATATCTCATCTCAGGGTTGGATAGTTGCGGGGTATCCGAGCAGGTTTCGTGCCATAAACACAAAGACGGTCCGGCCCTGGCAGGCTTTAGCCATACAACTCCCTTGGCGATCCCCGGACTGAGGCTGGGGTGCGGCAGGCAAACTCCCCAGCTGAGCCCCTATAGCTTGAACACCCGGGAGAAAAGCCGACACACACATACACACACACACACACGCACATATAGATATGTGATATTTGCCCTCAAACTAAAACCTTACCAAATTACATAATGCATGCAACATTTAAGGACCCCAGAACTGAAACTGGAGTAATTCCTCTAGATAGCAGGGCACTGGCTATTCACGGCGTGCTGGGATAGATTTGTTCTTCCAGGGAGCCCTGTACTTTTTTTAAACTTGTGTTAACCATCCTGGTGCCGCGCTGAAGAGGGCTATGAGAGAAACCGCACATACGAGACAGAAAACAATGGTAGCTGTCCTGCCAGGGCGCAGCGGGTCACCCGGATGGGCAAATACTGATGGGCGCGAAGGAATAGCATCCCTACAGGCTATTGAAAAGACGCCACAGATGTTTCACTGGATTCAGGGAGCAAGTTTATTGAAGTATGAGCCTTTGCTATGAGAAGGGAAGATTATGGCAGACGTTGCTGGTTAAACGCCTCTCTGCAAACCCTTGTAGGAACTTGGGGGTAAACAGGACCCTCTGAGAAGCACAGTCGCATCTCATCTACCAAAGGCTGTGTGGCTGCGTTCTCATTTGGATCATATAAAGCCATTTTCAGACAGTCAACACCACCTGCACTAAATAAGTCGCCTGCTTGACGTATTTCTTGTGGCTATCCCGGAGAAAACTATGTTCCCTCTTCTCCTAGCCACTGTGGCTCAGTAGTTCGGGCCTAACTGAAACCTCAATGTATGTTTGAGGAGGAGCTGCTACAGTCTCCAGATGAAAAGCCTTGGCAGTGCCCCTGCCTGCCCAGAGCCGTTTGTCTAAGGCACTCGGACTATTACCAGACCCGGAAACAAAATCTCTTGTCTTCTTTAAGAGAAACAAATGCGGCCCGGTATGAGCAGGCTCTTGCCTTGAACAAATCTTCACTTGAGCATGACAAATAATGTAAGGGGTGGCGATGAAAACACTGGCCACTGGCCCTTACTGCAGAGCTCTTTAACTTCCTCTGCTTAGTGAATCAAAAAGCCGCGGCTCAGACAGCCAAGAAAAATACACTGAAGGGAACTTTCAGTGCTTCAGCACACAAGGAAAAGGTGAGGGTTTTGTCTGAAAGAGAGTAGCTCTGGGGATTGGAAAAATACATACTTAAACTTAGGAGCCGAGCTGCGCGATCGCTTCTTGCCCTTTTGCCGCGGGGAGGGGGGCTCAAATCTTCCCCCAACTCCCGCACCGGCGGGGGGGCTCCTTGCCTGGGACGAAGGACCATTTCTTTCCCACTTAAAGAAATCAAAGGGGAGTTGTTTGATTGTTGGCTTGATTCAGTTGTTTGTTTGTTTGTTTGTTTTTACCGAGTTTGGGAGAGAACGCTCCATCTCCTGCCCTGAATATCAAATTCGCCTTTACCGAGACTCCCGACGTGCCGCATAGCGCGTCCCTCTCCGCGCCCCGGGGCACTCTGGGCGGACTGGCTTGCTGGGCGGCAGAGCAATGACTTATCCCTGCCTCCAGCCCCTCCCGTAAAACAAAACAAAACAAAAAAGCTCTTTTAAAAAAGAACACAGAAATTCGTTAAAAAAGGCGGGGGGGGGAGGGGGAAGGGGCTTCACCAAGACTCTGGGACTCGGAGGGAAACGGGGAGTTAGTGGGAGCTAAGGTGAACAGGCAGGTAAAATGTTCTGTCAGAAGAGAAAGGAGGAAAAATCACTTGGAAAGATGAAAATCGCACATGTGCTTCTGATGACCCCATTAGATGAGAAGTCCTCCAGGAAATACATATTTGAAACAGCCAGGAAAAACAAACATGCCTTTTATAGACTTGCTTGTCCTGCCATGAAAAATGCAAACCTCGGTATGGTGCTTTGTGTGTCTAGAGGGTGGGAGGGAGAGAGGGAGGAAAGGGGAGTAGATTTTGTAAAGAAGCCGATGAAAGCTACCTTCATCAGGAATATTCATTTGAGCTACCCTACTCTCCAAAAATAGACTGCAGCGTGAAAACCAAGGCAGTGGTTAAAACTACCGCTTGTGAGACGGACAACTGAGTCTGAAAAGTGACTGTCAGGAGCTCCTCTGGGTGTCAACCCAGGCAAGACTGGCTGGCAACAGTGAGGAAAACTCGGAGGGAGGGGTGAAGAGTTAGAAAGAAGGACTTTATGAAGCCCGTAGTTTGCTGTAAAGTTGTGCACAGCCCAGTGAATCGTCATAGAACAGGGATTTCTAGTCGTGCAGGAGTTGGAATCTAGGCAGAGATACCCTCAAACTCTCTTTTCCAAAGGGCTGGTTTGGACGCAGTTGTATTAGGTGCGGGAGACAACAGAGACTTGTTCCGTGAGCGCTTCGGCAATAAAAGCATCACTGTCCCTCGTGTCCCGCCCCCTCCTCCTCCGACCAACCTGCCCACGGAGATGGACACGGTAACCCCGCTGCCGGTAGCCCGGGCAGACTCCGAGAGGACATTTGATTCTCCTCCCCGTTTCACAGCGGCCACCGGGAGCCCCCGGCCTCCGCGCCTACGGCCCTGCATCTGTTATCCCCGCTGCAGGGCGCGACTTTCGCCCGGTGCTTTGGAAACCCCGGCGGCAGGTGCCCCAGGGGACGCGGCCACCTCGGCAGCGGGCAGCTGGAGGCACCCACATCGCGCGAGGCAGGCACTCCTTCATCAGGAGATAGCAAGGGTGCACTGCCTGTCACTTGTCGGTGAGCCATGTCCCTCTGCACATCTCAGGGGGCTACCGGGGGCGGGGACAGGTAACTATTAACTAGTCTAGGTCAGTGGAATGCATTTAATAGAAAGAGGCTAAAGAGTTGCATAAGGGGGGAAACTTTACCAAACCCTGAGCTCCTGGCATCTCCGACGGAGGCCTGACCCGGTCACCGGGCAGGGCCGAGCCAGGACCCCTTGTCTATTTTCCCCCGGCGCCGTGAATCTGCCTGCTTCTGCCACTGGGGTTTTTTCTCTGCCGCGGCAGCCAGACCCGTCCCGTCGGAGGGATCTGGTTGTTTCTCACCCACGGGGCACACACGGCAAGAGGGAGATATGCTCTCTCTCTGCAGCTCGCTCCATCCAGCCTGCTGCCAAAGCTCCTCCGGAGCCGGGCAGGGCACGACCTCCCCAGGGCGGCAAGCGTGGAGGGCACAGGAGCTGCTGGAGCAGGGGGACGGAGCTCCTAAGTCGCTGCGGGGCCAGGAACCAGTGGATTTCTCTCCACAGCCTGAGATATTCGGTTACACGCGAACCCAGCAGCTGCTCGGGGCGACGATGCGCACCTCGCAGCAGTCCGCCGTGGGCAGCCAGCGAGGCTGCGGCTGACGCCGAGGGAGAGGACGTTCAAAACTTAGAAATAGCCCAGGACATTGCTCTTAAGAGCGTGTCGAGCGCACACCCAACAAAAACATCGACATCTGGAAAGTCAGGACGGTTTGGAAACTTCCCGCAACCAAACGAAACTAGACATGGGGCAGGGAGGTGTCGGCAGAGCCGCGCAGGGCGCGGAGCCGGGCGGCGGGGCCTCACGGGTCCGTGGGACCCTGCTTAGCAACCTCTCTGCCTTCCCGACTGAGAAGGGGAAACTGAGGCTGTCGGCGACAAGAGGCGGTGCTGGCATCAGGTTATGCTGCCTCGGGCGTGTGCGAAGCCGAGCTCCAGAAAATATAAGTGCATTCTCTTCCACAGGTGTGGCAAATCCCTCACGATGCCGTTGCTCTGCGAGCTGGTTTCGGTCGCGGTGATGAGCCCTTTCGGCTTAGTAGGGGCTCGCTTCTTTTTTCTTTTTTTCTTTTTCTTTTTCTTTTTTTTTTTTCCCAGGGAGAGGCAGGCAAAACGAAAGCGACGGTGTTTCGCACCCACACGGTATTACTTTTGAGATCTGCTGGTTATTCCTGGCAATCTCCGAGGTGTTCCCTGCGAGGCATCTCCGGCCGTGGAGGGCGGCCAGTCGCTCTTTCATAACTACTCTAAATCTTGTGTATTTATTACCGCGACCAGTGCCAGGTGATGGCAAATAAACCCGCCTTGACTGTACTTTCCTGCTGCCACCATCATTAATTTTAAACAAGCTCCTCTAGCCCAGAGGGAAGGACCGGGCTACTGCACTGCTCATACCCACCACCTGCCCCCCACCCGGCCCTCACCGGGGCCCCCGCACGGGCCGCGGGGGGATTGTATCCCAAGGAGAACCTGACTTAGACAGATTTGGTGGGTACCCGAGGGGCTGCCCGAAGCCACTTCCCCTGATACCAGACACCAGAGATCCCCATAGACCAGTCCTTGTTTGACACTAGAAGGGATACTCGCTAAATTGATTTCATACAAGCATGAGGCTTTCCGTTGAGTGACCATAGTAACTGCATGGATTACGTGGGAGTCCCACGCAAAGGGTTGAAAGTGCCAGTGCTGTGCAGACCTGGGAGGTGAAGGCCTGCAAGACAAGCATGAGAGTCTGCAGCAGAGGGAGGAAGCCTTGCAGCGGCAAGATAGTCCAGGTTTTACATTATGGGATCAAGCAGACAACTTAGTTTCAGCAAGGCGACGGTGCTAGGAGTGAGACCTTTGCCTCATTAACGGTAAAATTACTATTAAAGTTAACACCGTTTATGGTAGCAAGGTAAATATATGACTATGTTCCTCAACTCTCAACTCAACTCATGTTAAACGTCACCCCGTATTGCATATGTATTAGGTAGGCAGGTAATTCTTGGGAATAATATGAATATTCATTTTCTTCAATGTATAGAAGGAACATTCTTTTGTTTCTAGGAGTGTGTCTTAGGAGAGATCCCCCATGCACCCAGCGCTGCAATAAACTAATGTTGGCTTTCTAAAACATTTTTAAAAATTGGTTTGGAAAGCGATTATTTGTTAAGGATTTTCGGTAATACCGCCGGATAGGAAGGGGCGGTGGAAGCCCGAAGCCCTCCCTCACCGGGCCAGTCGTCGAGGGGCACGACGGGGAGCAGTGTCTGCAGGACGCAGGCTTCCCTGCCCGCCTTTCACCTCCATCGCCCTTCGAAGCCAAAAAATGCCCCTGTGATCGGTCTGCAATGCGAGGGGACCACAGCCCCCAGTTCCGCTTCCACGAGGCCGCGCCGTGTGCTGGGTCCCACCGGAGCCGTGACAGCCCTGCGAAGGGCAGAGAAGGGCTGTAGTGTTAGTGCCAGAGAAGGCTTAAGCCTGCTGCCTACCCGCTCAGTTGGCATGTGTTGCCATTTCGATGGTATCTCGCTTTTTGGAGGCCTTTTATGGCTGGAGGAAATCTAATCTGGTGAAGAGAAAGGAAGAGAATACTGTTGGCATTAAATGAACTCTATGTGGTAATCTTCGGGCAAATGTGCTGGTTTCCATGCCAAAGCAAAGCGTTTTCTCGTCGTGTCTGCTCATACGCTGAAGGGAGGCGAAGACACCATTTAAGAAATCCAGCTGGTTGCAAATCATACATTTAATCTCTCAGCTGGAATGATTTAATGGATCAGTATCGAGTAACAGTCCTGGAAAAGTAGCCTCCTAAAAAAACAGAGATAAATCCTGATTGAATAATAGTAAATGAAAACCGTGGATTACAGTGACTGCAAGACAGTATTTGCCTTGCAGTCTTCCAAAGATGCCGCTTCAAAGGGGCCAACCAAGCCGACAAAGCCCCTTGTGTCATTTTGATGTTGGCGAGGGCAACGGCTTCTGGGCGGTGCAGGCAGCAGAGACACAAACTCTGCCCCCCGGGCGCACCGCGACAGGGCGAGAGCCGACGTGCCTGGGCCAAAGGCGCGCCTCAGGTGTCGGGCACAGACGGGGGCTGCCCCCGAGGGGGCACTGGCAGTCCAGAGACCCGCGAAGGCCCTGCCGAAAGCTACCTTATCTCCCTTGGGCCGGCCAAGGGGCCTCGCTGAGAATTTTCTTTTTTTTAATAGAAGGTGCAGAGGTGAGGGAAGGAACCGTTACGCAGGGAAATGTGTCATTTTCTCCCGAAATGTGTCAATAGGAGAGGGGACGCTTTGTCCTCTGTCCGTTTGGGACGTATTGGCGAGTGAGGCGGTACCCAGGCGATGGAGGAAGGTGGAGGGAACTGCGGGTAGCCCCTAGCCTTCCGTCGGCCAGGGCTCCGGGAGCTTCCACGGGGCCCTAGTAGCTCAGGCAAAGCCGTCACTGAAGGAAGGATCCCGCCCGGCGGTGCAAAAGCGCTTGACTCAACGTCCCTCCGGCCGAGGGGGAGGCCATTACCGCGCTTAATTAAAAGCACTTCCCCGCCGGGGCAGGTGCAGTGGCCTCGAGAGCCGCCCCTCTCCATCCCCCATCATCCCCTCTGTGCCCCCGCTCGGGCCTTGGGGGGGGCTGCCATGCGAGGCCCCAGCTGCTAACCCCCCAAACTCCGCCTCGCCTCCACGGCGCCCCCCCCACCGCTCCCTCCTGCCCGCTCCTCGCTGTGCGCTGCGAGCCTGCAGACGGAAGGCATTGCCCCGCAGGGCAGGTCGGCGGCACACGCGTAGCCGCTCCCCGCGCGCGCCTGAGCGCTGCCCCCGCGTGTCCCGTTTGCAGTCGCCATCCCGGGCGCACCCGGCGGGTGCAGGGGCCCCGTCGGAGCTTCTCTCCTCCGTCCCGCAGCGGCGTAGGGCTGCAGAGAGGTGTCCTAATTTTACTTTTGTGTTTTGTTTGTTTTTGTTTGTTTGTTTGTTTTCCCCCACAAAACCTTCGCAGCTCGGAGGAGCAGGAGTTTTAGGGGAAGAGGTGGGATTGCTCACACGTTTCCCGGCGTTTCTCGTTACCAACGGTGAGGCACGGGCGCAGAGCGTGTTTGCGGCAGACTTCTAGCTGCCTGCACCTCGCGGAGGGAAAGCACACCGTCGCTTGAGGTTCTTTTACTCGCAGCAAAGACGAGAGGGCAGCGAGGAGGGCGAGGGAGGGATGGCTGCTCGGCTGGGCCGGATCGAGCAGCAGCAGCCTTATAAGGAATGTAATGCAACGGCCAATGTCGTCAGCACAGCATTAGCACGTTTTGGTCATTAAATGTACTCGAGTCGTGAGAGGTGTTTATATTTACAGGGCATTCTTGAACACTAACCGTGTGTAAGGCTCAAATCAGCGCTACATGAACCTGGCATCGGTGGAAGTCAGTCCTTTCCAAGGACAGTTTTAGTGACAAGGGCAGCTCGGGTCAAAAACAGTTCAGTTTGGTGTTACCTATTTATAGAGGTGGAAAATCTAAATAAAGTTAAAGAAATGGGATATTGAGAAAATCTCAGAAGGTGTTGTGAATCCATTTTTGTTATTCTTTGTTCACATCATTATATGTTTTTCAGTCTCAGCTGCTTTCTGAAAATATTACTCTCTATATATTGTATGTTAATATAAATGTCAATGTAAATTTAAAACGATTCCTCCATTTCAAAAGAGCTCTCCAAAACTTTTCAACTGTTTCAATGTCTTACATAGAATAGTTGTTAAGATTCTCATTGCTGTTTCTGCAGGCAATATAGACTTTGGTCCATATTGTTACTTTATGTTTCCTATTGATAGATTTCATGGCATCTTCGAATTAACTGGTGTAAGCTTTTGAAAAAATCCCCACCTGCCTGTCTGTTGAAATCATAGTTACTGTCACCCTGCTCACTTCTGTAAGAAAAACTAACTAAAACAGCTACTCTGGATTGCAAACTGTTTACGTGCACAAACCAGGAAACGGTTGATCTTAATCATAAAGGACTCAAAGCTGCTCTTTAATGTGTTGCTTTCAATCTATGCAATCTTTATATAAATACTTTTTTTAATTAAGTGACTTTTTTTACAACAAGCGTGTAAGCAGAGGTATGTAAAATTAACATTTGGACACAATGTGCTTTAAAACTTAGGCATGTGGGTGTTTAATGTTATCAACCATGGTGTAGCCACAGAAATTCAAATAATAAATTACTTTTAAAGCATTTGAAAAGGATTTTTGCCTTTTCCTTGAATTAGTTTTTCAGCCAAGAGCAAAAGCCTGGCCCTGTTCTTTTTGAAGACAGTGGCAAAGTTCCCACCTACACCCCAAGGATCTGTGAAGTCAGAGTTTTTCCATGGACTTTGGATCAAGCCCATAGCATGAGTCAACTTAAGAAGTGATTACTTCTCTGCCATAGAAATTTACATTGCATTTGCTAAGATAACGACATCATGAGGATTTTTTCTTTTCCACCCCCATATTCTAGGATCTTAAATGAGGAAACTCTTGAGTCAAAATTTTCTTGATATGGTTCCAGCTCTCCCTGTCCCCACCAAGCACACACCTCTAGTTTTGAGACTTGCTCTAGGCGGCACTGCTCTTCCTGTAAAAGCATTCTTGTTTTTGTCCCTTTTCACTTATGACCTGTCTTCCCCATAATCCTCCAACATTCTCCTTTTCTTTTGTGAGATGGAGAACCAGAAGATTCTGGAAAAGGAGACCTGGGGAACCAATGGAAACCCAATGACAGCACCAGAAACAGAGATGACATGGAAAAAAAGACTCATTCTCCCCACCCTTCTGACACTAACTCTTCTACTTTCTTCCCTTTAAAACTTCTTCAGCCTCCCCTCAATGAACGTGCTCTGGGATAAGTGTTATTTTATATGAATAGGAATGGCTTTGTTACCCTTTCTGCTAGTTACAGAAAACTCACCTACCCCTTCTTGCTTACCACCCACTAGAAAGAAAAGGTGACAGTGGAAGAGCAGGCTGCTTAGGTAGATGCTGGTTAAAAAAAATCCAACTGGCCCTGACAGGATCATCTGCTGCAATAAAGATCCTCCACAAACAACAGTGTCTGCATTCCTGCAGCCAGCACTGGGCAGGGGCACAGAGAGGGGTGGGCACTACCTGGGATGTAATGGGACTCATCCCACAGTGCACTGGACTCAGCCTAGTTGCCCCAAGATCCAGATTCCCCCCAGTAGCTCATGCATTTTTGGATCTGCCTTACCTAGCTTGCTTTGCCCAGCAGCATCAGGAGGGTGGGAAGGTGAGCCCCTCAACGAATTTCCAGCTTGCTGTCAGTCTGTGCTATGTGTAGTTTGGCTGGACCCCAAAGCCTGCCTGGGAATCTTCAGATCACATCTGTGTATGATTATATCTGTTTGGAGCATCTGTTTATGTCTATCTGTGGCATTATAAAGGAATCTCTATGGACTGTTCTTCTAGGGCACGTACAAATGAGATGGTGTTGTTAAGTCCACGCTGCAGCACAGTTAGTGAGCCAGCAATCACCTAAGCAGACCAAGTGTAGGGGCAGAGCCAGGATGAAGCAATGTAGAGGTTCGAGGCAGTAGCTGGCTTTTATCCACCCCACACCATCCCACAGTCTCATAGCCACCAGTGTTCACTCATCTTTCACCTGCAAAATCTGCTAGCCTTTGTGTGTGTAAAAAAGAGAGATCTGCATAATTAACTGTCCTCATTTCTCGCAGATCCCTACTCTTCAAGGAGTGAATAATGCTGACTCTCGTGTAGGTCAGAAGAGTTTGTGCAACATTTGTGTGTATTTCCCAAATATAGACAGGGAAATCTACAGTTACTGGTCCCAGTGCTCCCCACTCAGGTGTAAACCACCAGCATTTCAGTCCTCAGTTGATGCAGCAGTACTGGCTAAGGGAGGCTGGAGGGGAAGCAGTGAGGATGCAAGAAAGAGAGAGCTGTGAAATAGCCCAGCAGTTATTGACAACATAATAGCAATTAATTTTACCTTTTAACATTGTGGCAACTGTGTGCAATCTCTGGGTACCTTAGGCCAAAAATAAAATTGCTGCTTTGCACTCAAGCAGATCGCTGATGTGGATATTCATTTAATCCATTTTCTTCTGTCATTTAGTAATATCTTTTATTCTGTTGAAATAGATGAAGGAAGACAATGTTGCTTTCTATTTGTGATTGCACTGAAATGCTGGATTTGCCAATGCAATGCTTGTTTTTTCATCCGATCTGGGGATCTAAATGAGAATGCTTTAAAAAAATAGAGGGACAATATATTACTGGGAGCCTGCAGTCAATGCCTCACGATAGATGAATGTGGCAATTGAACAGCCTATTGCAGAGGGAACAAGAACATGGGGAGCACCCAGTGTGACTTGGGTGCTTCAGAACACTGGTATGGCCACAGGTACTTGTAAGCAAAAGCAACATAAGTGTTTTAGAGCTGAACAGTACGGGAGAAGAAACTGGCTAACAATCCTGGAAGTCCAAAGTATTGCTATTAATGCCGTATTAACATATTAACCCAAACTCCTTTAAAGATTCATTTGTAGGTCAAAACTCAAGTATTTGAGAAAGACTGATGAAACTGTCACTAACACATTTTATAGTGTCATGGACTGAGTTTAGCCTTGTTTACCTATGAAGTGCAGACTCTCCTCTTTCATGGATGATGTCACTTGTGACCTCTGAAGAGTGCTGCTATTGATGAAACAGCTTTGTTTTCTCATACTGCAAAGCCACAAACCTGTATCTTACCTTTCACTACCATCATCATCCTCTATCATAGTACAGTAATAGTGCAATCTTGTGACCTGATAGGATACAATGTGGAGTACGGTAAGCATTTAATCAGAGCCTGTCCTCCCAGAATTGCCAATCATTTTACCAAGGGGTGGTTGTGGCAGAGTTTTACTGGCAAGATGCTGTCAGTGAATCACTTACTGGTTCTGTGATGAAAACGAACCCATGTAGGTAATGCACACAAACTCTAAAAAATTATTCCTCCTGGAAATGAATATGGGCTTAAGGGGAATACTGTTTTGCCACTTTTGTTTTATTGTATGGAATTCACAGATTAAAAGTCCCCTGTTGTAAGCTTGTACTTTCAGTCACCAGTGACAGAATAATCCACCTTCAAAATTAGACAGGAGGCAACCATAAAAGCAATGAGAAATTGTGTCCAGTGCTTGGATTATGAGTCTCGCTGTCAGTGCCTTGAGAACTGTTTAGATGTCTATTCTATGTATATAAGATGATATTTCAGAGTTTTCTGGCTTTACTAGGGAAAAGGCACATACCTTGATTTGTCTCAGTCAAAGGATAAATCCTCATAAAGGCATCTTACATTTTGTGCAGTTTTATTGATATAAGTAAATATCTCTTTTCTGCTAGATCTCAGATTACTTCTGTCAATGTTTCCTGAAGTTTCTTCAGTTTGTTCCTATAGTTTTGAATTTAACACAATGTGGAAGCAGAGTAGGATGACACGAGAGCTACTGTGACTTTATGATGTAAACAAATATATAGATCAGTTATCACACTCTGAACTGGGACAGCAAAGTAGTGAAGGAACATATTCACCCTGGAAGTTCACCAGTCTGCCCAATTTTTACTATCCATTCTTTTCTCTCTTTTTAATAAATATCTTCATGTTGGTTGGGGATTTTTGCTCAAAATTAATCTCATATTATTAATTTCTGTCCATATTTTAATCTCTGGATTGCATTGCCTCATTCTCGTTTTAGCAACATTTTGTAACCCAGTGTAATCTGAAAGTGTCAGTGATGTGTATTGTATTCCCTTGGATCACAAGTGAAGGTGTGAAAGATGATGTCAAGTTGTGCTCTCACTAAATACTCCTTTCTTGATTTGATATACTACTATTAAACTTGATGGGTTTTTTTCAAAGCTATTTAGGCATCTTTCCAACTTCATGCATGCTCTCAGGAATTTAAAATTAATTTCCAGGTAAGATTGCACTATGAAACAATCTAATAAAATACATGTTACTGTAACTCTTTCATCACCTAATTTTGTGTTTACATAGGAAAATGATTATTTTTCCATGTCAGGATTCTTTCTTGACAGCCCAGTTGCAGTCAGTTTGCACATGCAAAACAATGCTTCTCTGAACTGATAAGTTTATTGCACTTGCAATATAAAATAAGAAACAAATTTTAGCATCAGGTGTGAGGAGTGGACAGGAAGGGTAATGGCAGTGAGGGAACTTTCTCATATGGGATAATTAATTTAGGGCACTCCTAATATACTAGTTTTTGGGGGTTTTTCTCCCCTCTTGTTTTGTTTTGTTTGTTTTCTTGTTTGTTTTGTGGTGGTGGTGGTGTTTGTAAATAAATATTAAATCTTTTGCTTTTCTTGTGGTGAGGATCTCACCCTGTTGCTCCAAACATCTGTGGCTTATCTGTTAATACACTGACGTTAATACACTCAAAATGAAGTGTCTCTTTAATACCCAGTTTAGAGCAAGCTGTGAGAAGCTCTCCAGTTGCCATCCCATGGAGGGGAAAGTAGACAACTTTCTGAAGAAAGAGGGAAGTTCAAAAAACCTGGAATAACGCAGAAGGTTATGGATTATTAACATGTGTGTGATGTTCCTCATTTAGCCACATGACATGCAGCACCATCTGAGAAGCATGAAGTGGTCAGCATGAACAGCTCACAAAATAATAGGTGAGGTCTGAGATATGATGAGTATTGCTCTCCTCAATTCAAAGTACTAGTCTGAAGTAACCAGAAATCACAGGTTAGAAAGAAGGGAGAAGTGCTGATGAGAGACAGACAACTGCAGAGGATCTGGATGGAACTCTGGAGTTACAAAGTCTAGGCACTAGGAGCAAAATAAACCAGACCTTTTATTGGGTTCTAGTGATGTGTATCAACTATGATCAACACACTACAATGAAATTATTTTCATATTTACGCCAAGAACTAGTCTGTTCTAGCACCAATTAATCCCTCTTTTCATCATCTATCCAAACACAATTTGATTCCTTAAGCTGCATGAAAAATGGCAGTCCACTTGCCTTGGTTACAGGCCCGACTGGCCAACACCCCTCTTAAGTGTCTCACCTGTTTGCCTCTTGTGTAGCTTCCACACTATACTGTTAGGAGACCTGTAACACCTAACCCTAGATTTTGACCCCATCCTCTACTTCTCCAAGCATGCTAACAAGGACCATTGGCTATCCATTGTAGACTTGAAACCTGTAGCTGTGAAGCTGCTTCCCAGACCATTTAATTACAACAAGGTCCCTGTCTGCCCAAGGAAATGCACACTCAGCTTAGTGTAGGCTGGGATCCCTCGTCTCTGGAGCTACTCTTCTACTTCCAGTCTTTGCTTTGGGAAGAGTCAACCAATCCCAGTACCCTCATCTTGCCTGGAGCACATTGACCATGCCATGGTGTTCTTCCTGTTCAGTTCCTTCAGTAGCTGCCCTCACAGCATATAACACAAATAGCACGTGACACAAATAGACATGAAGAACATTCTTACAAAATACATGATGGCAACATCTGTTGCATTGCCCACCTGACTGCGTGAAGTCAGCCCTCTCCTAAGGTACCTATTCCTCTGGATGTCACGGTGCAAGCCATGCTATCATACTTCTGCATGGGAATGGGGTGGCACTTTTTTTTTTTCCTTAGAGCCCAGTGACAGGACTAGAGGTAATGGACATAAGCTGGGACGCAAAAAGTTCCACTTGAATATGTGGAGAAACTTCTTTCCTGTTAGAGCGAGGGAGCCCTGGCTCGGGCTGCCCAGGGAGGGTGTGGAGTCTCCCCTGGAGGTTTTCATAACCCGCTTGGACTCGTTCCTGTGCGACCTGACTGGGGATTGGACTGGATGATGTCTGGAGGTCCCTTCCAACCCCGACCGGACCATGATTCTATGATTCCCTCGCTCCCAGCCAGCTCGGTCGCCCCCACCGCCGCCCAGTCCCGGCCGCGCAGGGAGCCGGCGCGGTGGGTGCTCCCCGGTGCCGGCAGCCGGGTGCGGGCAGCGCGGGACCCGCGGGAGCGCCCGAGCCTCACCGCTCCCCGCCCCGGACCCACACCCGCGGGCGAAGGCGCTGCCGCACGCACAGGCTGAGGCCGTGGCGCCACCTGCTGGCGCGGCGGCGGGCGCGCTCCGGGCCGCAGCCGAGCGTGGCGGCGGTGGCGGCGGCGGGGTCACGGCGGGTAACGCAGGCAGCAGTGGGAGACTGAAGCGGACTGAAGGCTAAAGGAGAAAGGGCGGGATTGATGATCGATTTCCCAGCGCCACTAGTCGCGCTAATAAGATCATGAGAGTTTCTCACTTTTGGAGACTGGGAACAAGTGATTAGTGTTATTGTAAAGAAGGAAAACTTTGCCATTCCCCTTCTCCCGGTCTATTAATAAAGACCATTTTTTAAGATGACTGAATGATACTCTATGACACTTGAAGATCCATTAAAATGTGTTAGGGCAGATGAGTAACTGCAGGGGAGCTCGCCCATGAAGGCCTCAGGCTTGCACATTACACGTGCTGCCATGTCTCTACCGGTTCTCCTTAGCAGTGGGGAGAAGTAAAAAGAGAAGATGAAAAGGCCTCGCTTCTCATTTCACATCCTCTAGTTCTGTGCTTGTCAACTGAATCGACTGTGATGGAGCCCCTCCTCATTTGAACTGGTGTGAGAGTGAAGCTGGCCTCACAGATTTCCGGTCCAGTGGTGAGACATGAGCCTATTGTAACAGAGAGCATGAGGGTGCTGGAGAAAGGATTTGTTGCTGGCACTGCAGAGCGGGGAACTGGAAAAGGAAGATACACGGGCAGTGTTGGATAGGAAGGAAAGGAGAGGTCAGGAACTGAATGCAGATGACCGTAGAACACTGCCAGTTTTCTTTGGTGAGAAGGGCCAGCTTCTCTAGCCTAGCTAGGTGGTGACTCCCAGAGCTGTTTTCTAAAGCACTGTTTTTCTTAGGAGTAGGCACACTGTATTAGACTCAGCTTTCAGACTCACCCAGACTTAGACTCAGACTCACCCAGTCCACTGACATGATCTGACTCACTGCAGGTGCTGCAGAAAGAGGCATAAGAACCCTCTTGTGTCAGCACCTTGCAAGTACCTGTCTCATTTCTACTAGTCAGGCAGTGACTACACTCCAAGGCAAGAGACTTATTCTGTTCCATTGTAGTAACTATGTATGTGCAAAAGAGATACAGAGCTATCCAGTCCCTATTGAGATTGTCAGCTATGGTTCTAGTTTTCTAGAGTCTAAGAATACTTGAGTTCAAACCATTTGTCTACACTCCTATCAGCCTGATTCACTAGCTTCCCAGCAATGACAGCAAGTACCTTTTCCTGTTGCTCATTGAAATGCTGGATTCTTCTCCTATCATCCTGCTTCTATTCAGTGGGTGATGGTTCACATTGCACAGTGCGGTCTTAAAAACAGAAACAGATGCTATTCATGTATATTTCATTGAGTCAACCTGTTATGCAAACCCAGGCACTGACTGATAAAGCTTGCAAATTCCTTTGTCCATGGATTTGTGATGTGCCCTACATTCTGCCACCATGCCGCAGTACACATCTCAGCTGTTCAGGTTAAAGCAACTTCTCCTTGAACCTAGCAGATGTGACAACTGTTAAAATATTTTACATTATCTGTAGAAGTCACGTGTTCCTTCTTTCCAAATGAGCTAATGCAGCTGGGGTTTAATTTTTGTGGGTTTTTTTTTTTTTTTTAATAATCCATTACCTGCTTTACCAATTAGGTGTTGACATTGATTTCGTTTGAGCATGTTGAGGAGGTCTTGTCAGACCTTGTTAAGCTAGAAATGCTTCTGCCACCACTCATACATGACAGCAGCCTCATTTTCTAACTTAATGGCATTGGCTTTATTAGGAGTGCATTTGCCATCAGTCATCTGTCCAATCAGAGCTGTATAGCACTTGGCAGAAACTGTAGCAGGGAACATTTCTCTTCTGTAGTGATATGTAGGTCAGTCATACAATACAGTATTTAGCCTCCACTGGGGCAGGTACAATGGCATGAAGCCAGCTGCTGCAGTTTGCTCTTACAGGCAATTTGAATAGAGCTGAGTGCCCTGTAGAATAGTTCTTTCGACCTTAGGTCCAAAGTCACAAAGGTGATGAGTGTCTAGCACAATTCTTCTTTCATTAAAGATAGATACCTCAAAATATGTTATCTGCAGTGTTGAGCCACAGGAACTTGAAATAATTACTTTCCTCCAGATCAATCTCACTTCCTATAAAAGTTAATCATAGCATCTAATTTTCTTCATTCATAGTTCCTTGTGTACAGCTTAAATTGTCATAGTCCTATGAGATTTCACGTTAGTGGAGAGTTCCCCTGCCCTCTTTTTAGAAAATAAATATTTAACAGCAAATCTTGCCCAAATTTTCCATAGATATTATGAGACCAGAATTGGATCCAGCATGGAGGTTTTGTTGTACTTTCCTGTCTCTCACACTGGCACCCCCAGCCCTCCTCACCCCCATGCACTCTGAGGCCACCCCAGTCCAGAAGGAAGAATGGCTGTGTAGTTTTCTACATTCCTTAAACACATGCCAATATAGTCAGTTTTGGTAGACGTCCCCAAACATCCTGATGTGCTATAACAGAAGGAACAGGTTCCCTCTTCACGCTGATCAGTAAGAGGTGATCAAAAGTGTATAGGAGATCTGGGATGCCTTGTTAGTAGATATGTAGAAATGAGATGAAATGTGGCCAATGAAACCATAGTAAATTCTAAGTGTGGGAAAATAATGGAAGACGGGTAAGAAGGATTGTAAACATGTTCAAGTGACTTGCAGCTGGAGTGTCAAAAACCACATATATCAACAATGCTAATTGTTACTTAGGTCTGTGTGCTCAGCAAGTAGAATGTCGCTGTTTAGATAAAACAGGCCTGTGATGGACTCAGAGGCACCTATCAGACATTCTTGAGATTCCTGCCCAGCTGTGGCAAAGATTGAAACACAGTAGAAAATTGTGCCTAAAAACCAATCTCTGGTGTACAGGTGAAAGCAGCATGTTTGAGGCCTCGGTCTTTTCGCTCTGCTGAGAGCTGCAGTGCCACGTCCCCCTTTGCATGCCTCTGCCCAGGGGCTGTTTCAGAGATCCCTTGGATCGTGAGGTAACAAGAATAAATTTACTCTTGGAATGTTATCTGTGGTTCCGTGCTTGTTTCTGCATCCTGCTGTACCAGCTCATAAAAACACCTTCACATTTACAAAAAAAAAAAAAAACCCAACAAAACAAGGCAATGCAATCCATTGATCAAGACACAGTTCAGGGAATTGAGTATCTAAGCATCTGGCATCAGAAGGGCTGAACATTCACAGTTCTTGCTAGATTCAAATGAGAGCAGGTAACACAAAGCATCACAATGTGAAACCTCAAAAATGTTGCAAAAGCAGGATGCTAGGCTACAAATTCTTGGACCACTCTTGCCACAACCCCAAAAAAAGAACCATGTTTTCCTGTGGAATTACTGCTGCCAGATGTGCTTTGTGCTGCACATTGTCAAAGGCTGAACAGAGGAACAGACTGAAGTAAATATTTTCTGTCTCTCAGTACTTAACATGCTTCCTTACGTTATGTGGCCAACAGTTTTGTGTCTTCATTAAAGCTGGGATGATGGTATTTTTGCAGCTGATGCTTACATTAAATCAAATATTAGTTAGTGAAGCATTTAACTAGGAGATGGGATGAACTTTGTTACTCAATGCCAACCTAAACCCAAGATGGAAGTATCAAATGACGACACTACTGACAGTCACATGGAGTGGAGAGGGAGTTTAGAAAACCTAAGGCACAGATGAGCTCAACTCTACTGCAGTATAGATACTTCTGCTACTCTGACTACTTAAAAAAAAATGCCAGTCTAGATTCTTTGAACTAGACCCTGACAACCTGGCTCAGGGATGTATTTAAGTTCTAGAAGAAAATCCAGGTTACCTTCTTTTCAACACCACTAGACCCTCAGGGCACCTTCACACTGTCAATGAAGTGCATCCTGCCAGGCTCTGTAGTATACACAGAGCAGGAAAAGGGCAAGAAATAAAGGGACGGACTTGAGCTCTGCTTTCCCAGACTTTAATGCTGGGCTGCCCTTGCTCTAGCCATCCTTCCTGGCCTTGTGACTTTTGCATTTCCAGCCATATAGCAAGCCATCTTCAACAGAAGGGAGGAATGTGACGTTGGTATGAACGCCTGACAGACTGAAGGTAGTTTCTGGGTTGCAATGTCCTGGGGATGTTTTTCTTTCCATGCACATCCCCTAACATTAAAGTCTAACATTTTTCTCTACCACTTTTTCTCTATCCTTTTTTTATTCTCTTGTGCTGACATCTCTCTTCACCTATAATCTCAGCAAGTCCTTCTAATTGCCACATGAATGAAAGCACCTGATCTCCTAAAGCAGGAAGAGTTTTCAAATATTCTCCCCCTATGCATCTAGTGTGTTTTATAATTTGTCTCTTCATAGCTCCCACCCAACACACCAGCTTTCTGGATTGCCATTCAGAGACACTTACCTCCCTCTATTACCTGTACATTCAGTCTAATTTAGATGCATAGGCACATCTTCCTGGAGCTGAAGTAGCTTGTAGCTAGGTGTTGCTGTACCTAAATTAAGTGATTTGGATCTGGTCCTTTGTACTAACTTATTGTATTAGTTTACCTCCATTAGGATTAACTACTGACTTGCTGCCTTCTAGGGGAGGGTAATGCTCAATCTGCCTGAGTAAAGATTTTTCAAACTACTTAAGGATTCTACATCCTAAATATTAATTCTAAACCATGGCTCAAATGTGCCATGAATTCAGGTTTGTAGTACTGCCATCTTCAGCGATGTTGCACTGTGGGACTTTCATAGGAAGTCTGTGAAAACCCTTTCTTCAGGTCAAGGACTACAGATCTGGATACGCATCCTCTCAGAAATATCTTAATAAATCCTGCATGATTAAAAGTATTTCAGAAATATGAGCCTCTTACAAAAAAAGATGAAAGCTTGACAGACAATGTTTTTCTCATTTTTGGTTGGCTATGACCAATGAACAGTAAGATGGCAGAAGAGCCTTGTGATAAACACTCGCCAGACCTTGTTCACATCCCAGCTCGGTCTCTTGTCCAGTCCAGAGGAAGTAACTGGATGTGTTTGAGTTGTTCTGATCCACACAGCAATCTTTTTGTCTGAGAGTTCTTGATAGCTGCCAGACAGCCAGCAATCCAATAGATTCCTAGTAGATTCTATGTAGGGTAATGAGCTATCCTTAAAAGCAGCACAGTCTTGTCCAAAATGACAGATCTCTCAAGTGTTTATTTCTTGCATCTTACTGTATGAAAAATTTACATATGAAATGTATAATACAGGGACAATAATTCTTATTTTCTCTTATCTGCTCAATTTGCACACTTTATCTCCCAGAATACAACTGCATGCTACACATACCATGCAGAGCCCTGATCCCATTTGGGACCTCTAGATGGTACTGTAATATAATAATATAATAAACAGACAGATGGATACTTCTAAAAAAAAAACAGCCAGTTCACAGCAAAATGTCACAAAAGGAATAATTGGGTTAGGCAAGTTCCAGTTTCTGCAGCTGGACTGTATAAAATATATACGATGAACCAGCACAGCCAGGAGGAAGTCTTTTCTGTTCATCAAACTTACCTGCTGGAAAGTCTAAACTACTGCTAACCTTTTCATGTCTTACAAATCCGCTGCCTGTACCCATTATTAAATACCTGCCAGGTGAGAAAACAGCCAAGCATAGAAAATGGCCTCTTGTTATCGAAGCCAATGCATGTCCAATGGGTGACACAAACACCAATTTTCCTTCTGCATTGCAATGGGTTTTCTCTAGCAGCCTCTTTGAACAAAGGTAACTGTCAGCAGGAGGCTATCACACCCTGCTCTGGAGTTTCTGAAGAAGGAATGTCTGAGATTAAAAATCCCTGAAAAGGGAACACCCCTGTCAAAGGGAGGCTTTGAAGTGACACTAAACATATATTTATAATTACAGATGAGGCAGTATAGTATGCACAAGGAATAAAGACACGCAATGTGTCCTACAGGCATGGCAGGAGAAGTGACATGCATCATGAAGCCTTGTTAAACTGCTCAGTGGGGCTGAGGAAACCTGAGGCTGGTGCTTCCTATAATTTTTCATGTCACAATGCAATCTTTTTGCTTTCAGGAGTACGCACACTTCACATGCACTATTGATAGCCCTTAAATACATGACATAACTCTTAAGCTTACCTCAAGAAGGTAACATAATCTTGTTCACATACCCAGCACAGACACTAGAAAGGATGCAGGGCAGATTTTTAGGTAGCTCAGCTTAGTGTGATCCCTGTGAGAGGCTTGATTTCAGGCAAACAAGCCTCAGGAGGCTTGCTTGGAAAGAGTCAGAGCCTTGCTGCCATTTGCCTGGAAGGCTTAGAGAGAAAAGCAGAGCCAAAAACAGCCAGAATGTGTACGTTTCTATTTAGAGATCCAGTTGTCTCCATCCCTTTGTGTGTGTGACATATGCATGCAAGAGTAATTATGGTCTCAGAATGAAAGCAGTTTATTAAAGCAGTTGGTTATTTTCCTAGTAGAAAAATATGCCTCTATCTATATAAACACACAAATATGTATATTTCTATATTTGAGATTTTCCCTGTATTGAAATCTGCAGCCCTTGCTCCCTTGTCCAGGAAAATGCATGGGTGCTATGTTTTATTACACAAGATGCTTGAGTGAGTGTCCTCAGAGGATCAGAGCCCACCAGCATCTGTTGGGCACAGTGATTTACCTTTACTACAGCTATGACACTACATACTTTGCTCCAAATTCAATGGGCACATAGCTCCCTACTTACACGATCAAAGATAATTTGAAAACATATATGAATGTGTCCAGTTGTTCAGATGACAACTATTTTTCATCCCACCAAGTAACTGCAAGAAAAAATCCTGGGCTACAACTTTTAAACAAATTGAGCTAGGGACATAGTGAGTAAACCTGTCTGTAGATTACATTAAAATCGCAGTAATTTGCCCCACTGAAGTATCTGCGTGTGGCATTTGCAGTGATTTTCCTTTCTTAGGAATGGAGAAAGTGACATCCATCATAATTGAAACCAGGCCATCCCAGCATGCTTTATCCAGAGAGAGAGCAGACACATGATGCCTGAAAATGATGCATTTCCTGTGTGAATCTGATTATAGGATCACCTCACGGATGAAGTGTCCATCTGAACTACACATCAACCATTGCTAAACAATAGATGGCAAGAATCCCTGCTGTACTGCTACTTCTCATTTATGTTTTATACATTCCTCTCCACCCATAGAGTTTAATTGACATCACTCATTGTATTTTGCCTGCCAGTTTTGATCAAGCCCATGTAAAGAAGGATGCATGTTTAAACTACCACAGCATGAGTAATTTGAATCAAATACAGGTTTGCATTAAATCTTTGGTGTATTATTTGATGGTAAACTTATTTTGAATCTTCATGACTGCCATTATGATGGATTGCCACATCCTGGTTGGAACAGTGATTGAATCTGAATATAAATCATCGTTTACATGGCAATGCTTTCCTCTCTTCCTCTGTGCATGTGGAATATGTTTGTTTTATTTTAGACCTCACTCAGACTACAAGATTTTCCAGACAATTTTTTGCAGTCACATATGACCCCCTTCCAACAAAATTAAGGTGAGGCCATGACTGTCTTCCTTACTTTCCTCTTCTTACACAGTAGCCACCCTGAGTACATCTAGATCACCTTCCAAACGGTGTTCAAACAAGGATTCCAGTCAGATAAGCATCCTATCTACACAGTTTATTCTCAGCAGCAGGTAGGATTTATGAGCAACTCCTGAAAAACTTAAATCCTTACTCTTGAAAATAATAGCTTGTTCCTTTCTAAGGAATAGTTAAGAATGGCTTACTTTGCAGCAAAGACTGGCCCTGCACATGCAAGGAGATTGGTATGGTCACCTCCAAGGTCTTTTGGAAATGTTAAGTGGTAGACCCTGGATAGACAAAGGAACTTAGTACTCCTCAAAAAGACCCTGCTGGTACTCATCTAGAGGGCAGAAAGAAATTAAAGGCACCTATATCTGTAAAGCAACTAAGGAGTTGCTTTAAGGAGTTAGCTCTTGGGAACAATATGGTCTTCAAGATATTTGTGGGACTGTTTTAGAGTCGATGTATGGAACATATATAGCTCCTGTAGCTACTCAGCTCATTTAGAGGTTCAGTAGCATAAGCAAGGATGTCATCTACATTTTCATGCTCTGGCTTTTTCACAACATAACAAAATAAACTACTAAGAGGTGAGTCTACACTGCTCTGTCTTCTTATCACATTTGTATGAGAATCTTCTGAAGAAATTTGGAAAGGTTGCTTTGTACCCTTCACCAGAGGACATCTATACACACTATTTACACTAATTTTTTCACCTGGGATGTTTTATTGAATCTGGGAGAGCTAAAGCACTGAAGGATGAGTCAAAATGTTTACAAGATAGACACAGTGAGTAGATTCTTCCACTTGAGGAAATAAGGGTTACAGCCTGCCTAAGGGAAGTCATCCAAGTACAACTTCAGGTCTTCGGCAGAGGCAAACTGGGACTGTCTGATGTGGTTATTTCTTGAGTCTTAACTGTGTGGTATATAAACACATAACATATTCTAACTCAGACTTGCCATCAACTAGAAAGAAGGCATAGAATAGACAGGACCTAGTTGCTTAACCCTTTGGATCAAGTGCATGTACAAATGCCCCTGAAGAGTTTTCCCAATAAGTTTCCATGATTAATATGTCCATATCAAACTTTGACTGTTATAAGCAGTTTACCACATATGATTCTTTTTTCCCATCCTTTTTCTGAAACTGTTTCTCCCTTATTTTTTCACTGATATGCTGTATGAGCCTTAGGGAAGGAAAACAACATGCTGTGAACAAAAGACATAAGATTATTTTGTAACATGCTCATTTATAAATCCTCTGTTAAGATGACATGGTTACAGTTCTGTTGCACAGTAGTTTTTAATAACTTTTTTATAGATCTGGACAGAGCCATTTAGATGAGTTGCAAATATGAAACAGAACTATAATTCATTTCCAAAGGATGTACAAGAATTACTCAAAGGTTACAGACTGTAGACAAAAGAGTGCTGTGAAACAGTCATAGTGGGTACAATGTGCCAGAAATTAGCATTTTTTAACATCCTTATTGATTAGTGAACCTGGAACCATTTCTAGCAAGTCTAGAAATTCTAGCAACTGTTTGATGAAACAGTTTTCCTATGACTTCACATTATATGTACTTTCTCACTATATAATCACTTTTTTTTTCTTTTAACAAAACTGCAATTAAAACTTATTACAAACATTGTTATTTCTAATGTACTGGTAGTTCACTAATCAATTCTGAATTGACTGATACCTAATCCGACTTTACAATAAAAACAGCTGCTATTAAAATAAGTTTTATGTTTTGATCAACTGTAATAGTATTTGCAGTCCTCCAATATCTGTCATAGCTGATGTCTGATCAAATGCAAACCTCTAGTTCTCTTAATTGGAATGATACAGAAAGGATGTGATATTAACGTACTACTTTGTACCTTAACATCAAACCAATCATTTAGTTTGGTCTTTTATTATGATGATTTTCTTGCCAATTCTTGCTGTATTCCTAGCACCTTATCTCTAGCATCTGAATATTGGAAGGCCCTTATATTATTGGCTTAGCTATGGGCTACTTCCGTCTTGTTTCTCATCATTTCCAGGTGTTTCACATACCTCCTTGCATCAGCATTAGTGTTTTTGCATCACACAACATGTCTGATGGTTCACTGTTCCATCTGAAACCAGCTTTATAAAAAAAAATATAAAATCGGTTTTATGTTGAGTATATTTTCATGATTAGTAAAATTAGCACCAAAAAAGGAGGAAGAGGGGCAAAGAAGTAGTCAACAATTAAATGATGCCAAGCTGATCACAGAACTAACTTCCTGTAGTATATTTTTCTGAAAGTGAGTAAAGCTGCATCTACCTATAGCTGCTGAGATTCTGCCCCAGTATATATATGGGAAATGCTTTCTCTGCATAATTCCTGTAATCACATTTCCTCATGAGATTCCTGCTTCATTTTGGCTAATATCTAAATCATCCCTCCTTTTTTTTTTTTTTTTTTCCTCTGAAATCTCTACTCTTCCTTGTCGGATGTCTGTGCATCTCGTTACTGGCTGTATTTCTCTAATATGAAAATAGTACGTTCCCACAAGTAAAACTAGGGGAGTGATTTATGCATTTTTCTGCATGAAAAGGCCCCTTGTGTGCTTCACATGCAAAGGCAGAACAAAGCAGATCCCTACGAACATTTGTTTTCCTTTTAGCAGTCATTGCCATAAAAAGAGGTCAGAAAGAAATGAAACAACTTTATGTTTTGTCCCTTGTCCAGCTCTGGTGCCTGATTTGGTTTCAGCAGAAATAATTATGGGTCTCTCTCTGAATACATGAGAATGGACCCTGGGCTCTTAAGGATTACAGCTTGCTTGGTGGTTCCCACAACTCTGGACTGACTGGTCACAGTCCGCCAAGCCAGTCGTATGTATGCTTTACTTCTTAATACTTTCTGCAGTTCCAGGTGCAGACTCATGACGGTCCCAAGGACCACCCAGGATTTCTGCACTGCAGCAGTGAAGCCACTGAAATAAGTAACTTGACAATTACATCCTGAGATCTCTTTGGCCAGGACTTACAGCACAGCTGAGCTAGTCAGATGTGCTCATCTTTAGGCATTTCAGGACTAGTCTGAGGGGAGCCATGGCTCGCTTCACTGTCTGGTTTTGTTCCTAGTTGTAAAGCAAAGCCAAAAGGCAAATAGTTTTCCTATATAATATTTTACAATATCTAAAACTTAAAATAACTATTCAGAATCCATTAGGCAAGCACTAGCACTGTGCCTTTGAGTGTCTAGTCTATGAGGAACACAGTAACTGTGAAGGAGTAATTGACTGATAAACCTGCTTGATTACAACCCTCCTTGGCTGCAGAACAATTATCAAAGGGAACACCTCACTGCCACACCAGGATGTTCCCAGACCATCAAGAGTCTGTATGTAGGTGCCTGATGTTAGTCAGGCTTTCTGCTTTCTGAAGTCCTCACTATTCTAACATAGCTGATAGGCATAGAGGTGCTGTCTGGAGCAGTGGTTTCACAAGGATATGACTTGTTCAGTGTCAAGAGACTGATGACTTATTTCACTCTACACTCTGTAAGACCTGAGATAAGATGCATTTAGAACCACTACAGCATCTAGGGTACATGTAGTTAAATCTCCTGACGGTGCTCAAGAATGTAGGAGTTAGGGCAAGTAAGATATGATTCTTCTCTATTGTACATTTACTCATTTCTGGATAAGGGAATTTGTTATCTCAGTATTGCATCCAGATAATTTTTAAAACTTGCCACTGAGCCTATCCTCTATGAGGATGTATAACCCTTTTCAGACTTCCTTTTTGGTTTTGACATCTACTATATCCTGCATCAGAGTTCCACAGTTTAGTTATGAGTTGTGTGAAGAAAATGGCTTCCTTCACTCAGTTTTATATTTGGCAAATATTTTGATTGTGTGTTCGTGTCTCTGTAATGTTAGAAAGAATGAATATATATACACTTTTTCACCTTCTTTATAACTTATGCTATTCTACAGTCACACAAACAAGGGTCTTTTCATTTTTTCCTTTAACAGAAGCCATATCCTACTTCTCAGCCTTTTCACTCTTTCTCTGTCTTTTTTATATAAACAATATCTTTTTTTTTGTATGAAGAAATGCCAGAAATGCATGCAATATTTGAGATGCAGATCAACTGTGAATTCAAGATTTTCTATTTTGTTCTGTATTCTTTCCCTAAGATATCAGTTCCTACTATTGGTTTTATCTGAGGTAAAAATACCTCCTACTTCTGTTGAAGTTGATGGTGAAAGCTCTGATCTGATTTTCATGAAGTCAAGTTGAACCCCTGACTCAGAGCTTACCCTGCACTAATCTCTTGAGTTATCAGGCCACCTATCAGGACAAAATTGTTCAGCCTTTTTTTCATTCGAGGAGTAGATCTGTGTGGTTTCCATAACAGATCAATAACTCTGGGCTTCTCCTGAGAAAAAAAGGGAATAAATTATCATTGCTAATGGTTTGTTTTCCATATCAATCTTCTTAACTTCTCCTGACATGCAGATCTGCTTATAAGGAAGTACTCTCAGAAATATCCCCAATAAAAAAGCATTGTGTTTCCAAACAAAACTTGGTATGTCAGATGCAACAGTTTTAGGTCCTTCTGATCAGGTGGGATTATTTTTGACTGTGCTTTGACTGTTTTCTGACCAACTGAAAAACTGTCAGTAGATGTTCGTGTGATTTTTACACACAATGCTATAGGCAGAGGAGTGAGGTCAAACCATTCACCCTGTTTTCCCCAGTCAAGTGGCATTGTCCACTCCAAGTAGCCTCTTGCTACTGCAAAGTTCCTTTTAAAAGAATTTTCTCTTATATCAGAAACAAAAGAGAAAATCTTCACTTAAACACATTCTTACATCTCAGAAAATGTAGACATTAGAAAAAACAGCTTTCCTCTCTGTAGGTTTAACCTGCAAAGAAGGTGTGTGTTTGAGTTTTGTGTATGGGACACATTAGGAAGGTGATAGTGGGAATGGCATGCTAGCTCCACTAAAGTTAGTGACATAAGTCCCAGGAACTTCATTATGAAATGCTTTTACCAAAGCGCTTTACCAGATAAGCAACTGTTACTGTATTTGTGTACAGTTAGAGGATGTATGATGCCAAATCCCAAGCTTTTCAGGTGTTTTCTGCTTAGCATCTGCACAGACATGTGTAGAAAATGTCACAGATGACAACAGTCTTTGACTGTTGCCTTTGCTGTAGCAATTTTGTATATGAAATTAGAAGGTAGAATGAATTGGTTTCCTCTGGGTCCTAACTTCCTTCCCCAGAGAAGAATATTTCAAGGGATTTGCCTCTATGAGGAAAATTACTCACATGCCTATATCTCTGCAGGATCAGCACCTAAATTTGTACATTTCTTCTCACAGAGCAATTACTTTTCACATTTGATTTTAACAATGTTAGCTCCCAATTCAATTAACATCACCACTATTTTCTCTTGACAATTTCACGGCAAGTCTATAGGGATCCCATTAAAATGTCATTATATTGCTGCTGTGTTGTAAGATTTCAGTGGGAAAACAATTTCAATGCATGTCTACAGATCTTGTTATGAAGCTGTTAGAATGTGAAATGCAAATGACATCAATTACTTCAGTGTGAGTCTGAGGAGTCCAAATCCTGATGTCATCATGATTTGAAGTTAAAAAGAAGAAACATTCCATCTCACATGTATGGAGATACCAGGATGATATGACAGTTAAGGAAGAAATGGAAAGACAGGAAGTAGCAAAACACTTCTAATGTATTGTTGCAATGATGTGAGACAACACATAGAATTCTTAGGTCATCTGTTATGGTCATTGACTCTAATCCTGAGCCTTCCATATATATAGTCCTCTAATCCCATATGCTGAGGGTTTACACAACTAGACTATAATGATAAGGGGCCATTTTTAGATCCCTACGTGGAAAAGATACTTTCTTGCTGCATATATTTTGAGCAGCGTGCAGTTTCCCATAGATGAATTTTACTCTTCACTATGCAATAGATAAGTACCCCTTAAATTCATTGTAAGTCTAATTATGTCTGTACACTTCATCTGTGTAATTGTCTAGAAATAATTGGAAGAGAAGTATCTCCAAGGCCAGAGGGTGGATCCTCATTGTGTGCTAATGGCAGCTTCAAAGCTGCCTTGATACCAAGTACATCAGTCACATAGACAACAAACCCACAAAAGGAATCTCAGATGTAGCCTGAATGTGCCCTGTGGACCACATCTGACATTGGTCCTCCCAGCACATGAACAGAGGGGGACTTATCTCCCTAGACTCTGCCTATGTGGAAGTTGCCTGGATGTTCAGTTGCTTGCCCTGAAGCCCGTTATTTCCTAGTATGGGAAAGCAAGCCATGGGATCTCTGTGGGTGAGTCTGGGAGCCAGTTGATCATGCAGTGCTGGGTTATCACTATCTGTAAGAGTGAAGACAGCAGAATTAGCCCCAAAGGCAAGAGCTTGGTGAGGTTAGTGAAGGAGAAGGAGCAGTCACTGTGAGAATAGATAGGAACTGGATGAATACGTGGAAGATATGACCAAGTAAAATACATCTTTCCATGCTGTGTCAAGCACAGACTTTTTGGTTTGCAGAGTCAGCATCCCTTTATCTTTGTGCACCTACATCTCCAAAAAGTCTACACAAAGTAAAACAGAAGTACTAGTTAAATATAATAAACTCCCAAAAGTACTGCAGGCTTTCAGTCAATCTCTTTGGACTTTGGTCAAAATTCATCTAGTTAGTGATAGGCTACAGAAAAATACTCATTTTGCTGACATCAACCAAGAAAGTTGATAACTGTTACTCTTCTGCAACAATGTAATGGTTCTGAAAGGACAGATGTATCTGATAAGGCAGGTAATCTCCTCCCCATCACAAATGAAAGTCTGCTTTTCAAGAAAATGGTCAACATTGTCAACATTACCTTTGACCAGTCCCAGAACAATCAAGGGCTTCCATACGCATTCAGGAATTTATGATTGGGGTGGAAATGGGGTTTCCTGTCTTCCCTCTTTCATTTTCAAAATGACATTACAGATTTGGTCGTTCATAAATCTGATAACTCTGGGCTTCTGTAGATAAAATGACATCTATGAAACCCTTCAGAAATATAGAACTCCTAAATGGCAAGATTTTAGAACATCTCAGATTCTAAATGAATGAAGGTTGAGTTGATGTGTTGGCCTACATACATGCACTTACGACACCATTTCACAGGAGACTCACAGCAGCAGCACATACTGAATTGCACCCATGGAACTCCTTAATAAATAATTCTGTAGATGCCACAATGCCTTCAACACAAAAAGGCTGACTTAAGGAAGATGTAATTACCTTATGTTTCTTAACATCTGCTCAATGAACCAAGTTTCCAAGTTTGTTTATTCTTGCTCTGAAGCCAGATATTCTCTGCAAAATGAAGTGGTTTCGATTTTTTTTTCTTTTAAAGACAGACAGCTACCAGAAGAATTTCTCCCTTACTCCAGCACAACACTAGTATCATCTAGCTATGGTATTCACTTCCATAACTACTAGAAAGGAGTAACAATATGAGGTTTAGATGGCTTTATATTCCTCTTAACTTACAGAATTGTGAAAAGGGAAGTACTATGGTAACACCTTAACATCCTTCTGCTGATACAGCTGCATCTTGAGCAGGTTGTGGTATGTTTTGCAAGCCACTACTCTTTGCCAACCCTCAGAAACCTCTGCAGCTCATCAATATGGGATCTGTTGGACAAGAGTATCTGTTGAGAATTTCACCTTCATATTGGGTCTGTTAACATGCACTGGAACTTGTCAGAGATGAGTGGCGCGACAAGAAGTCTTCTACATTCTCTTTTCTGAGCTGTATGATAGGCAACAAATGTATGACAGCCTTTGCTATTATGATGGTCAATGATAAGGCAGTCTCCTCAGCTAAGCAGCTACTGTAGTTGGTGAGTTAGGCCCTATAGTAGCATCTTTTGGGTAACCTGTGTTGCTTAAACATGGATAGAGCTCAAAGGAGTCTGCATTCTGGCTGTCTTCTTTCTGCACTGCAATTAATACAGGCATATTGAAACAATCTTAATCTGCATAATCAGGACAGAAAATTAATATGAACAGACTAATTCATAAATTTATCTTTCTTGCTTCTGTATTCCCAGACCACCTCTGTGAATAGTCTCTTCTGCAATGAATTTTGCTGTTTCTGGATGTGTTCCAAGACAGAAAGCAGAAGAGCACCAGCACTGGGTCTGAGTTAAAAAGTGAAAACCTGAAAATCAAAACTCAAAAGGCAACCCAAACTGTATTTGAAATCAGTTTAGATTGCTAGGGAATGTTTAGCCCAAATCAGTTCACCCACTTCCTCTCCATTTGGCTACAATGTTTAGTTTGCACAGGAGTTAATAGGGATGATAAGTGATAGCTCTTTGCAAAACATTATGAATAAACCAGCATCCTAAATTTGCATAGCCCAGAGCTGGCATTATAAGCTCATCTTTTGCAAATAAGCCTACAGAGTGAGCTTGTCGAGCCTGCCTTAAATTTAGCAAGCTCAGAGGGCTATAACAGGAACCAGATAAAAAGCAAGTTAGGAGATGCACTGGCTCTGGTTGCCAACAGTCACTTTTGTTGCAGAATGGAAGAAATAAGGCCAGAGAGGGCAGGAGGGAAGGCAGCAGGAGAAGAAGGCTGGAGCTGCATGCCAAGGCAAGAGATGGAACAAACTCACTGAGCAATAGGCTAACTGCTACCATCAAGAAAAAAAAGGGTAATATCCTGGCCACTTCCCTTCCCACTGGGGTGCTTATCCCTGTTGTCTACTGTTAGATGCCTTCTTCTCTCTCCTTTTCTCAGGCACATGTACCGAGTTTGTTGGTTGGGAGCACCGAAACAGGCTGCCCAAGTGGGTTGTTGAGTCTCCTTCTCTGGAGACATTCAAAACCCACCTGATGAGTTTCCGTGTGACCTACTCTATGTGGTCCTGCTGTAGCAGGGAGGTTGGACTGGATGATCTTTCAAGGTCCCTTTCAACTCTTAAGATTCTGGGATTCTGTAATTATGCAGTTCCACCCATATCCACCTAGACTTGGAAAGTGATAAAGGGGGAATGAGACACTGCCAGATTGGAAATCTTGCCCCAGGACTGTACCACACTCTTTGGTACAACCCCAACACAGCCTGGTTCCTCCCCAGGTCAGACTACCATGATAGATTTAGAGTAGGCCTGCTGAGACTAGATGACAGGTCCTGTGCTCTCCTGTCATACTGCAAGGCTCAACTTCATATCAAGTAATTTGTCAGTATTTTCCTTCTAGCATTTGGATTTTCTCTTGGCTTTGCTCCCCACTGCTGTTAACTGTCCTGATAAATGAAAGTCATTCTGAAACTATGTGGCTTTGTAATTATTATCTTTGGTAAATGTTTTGAAAGATGAAGAGTTGCTGTTTGCTCCCTCACAAGTTGGAAATGTCTGCCAGAAGTTCAATTTAACTGTCAACACCTCTACTCACAAACTTAAATATTTTGGAGTCTGTCTTTATAGTTACATATATTAGCATGTTCTGCTTTCTGTAGGACAGACAACTGGTTGCTAGTAAGAATGTATTCCTGTTTAGTCATGTTGCTTTATTTAAGGCTGATGTTGAACTAGATTTCATCTCTCTGTGCTAGTATTCATGTCAGAAACAGGTTTTCTGAGTTCACTGTTGACTATAGCCCTTTAGGGTCCCAGTGCCTTGAAAAAAAGACAGATCTTGGATAACCTTGTGACTGACATTGTCACTAGTTTTTTGAAGTTGGAATGGTAAGGCCTGGAAAAAAAACTGTGACAAGTTCCTTCTATTTCCATGGGTGCTTTCACACACAAACACACTAACTTCAGGGGGAGAATTTGTGAGCACTGAATACTGATAACCTGTTGAAGAAAAACCCGAGGACAAAGGTTTTATAGATATATTCAGCCTGTGTCAAATGAATTTACCTTCCATGTTTCATGGTAGCAGACAGCAAACCCTGTATTCTTTTCTGTGTGTCATGGTTTAGCAAGGAGTTGCTTTTGCTTGTTAAAAGGGGGAGTGGGTTGCAGTGAAGACCCAGTAAGAGTTTTTGGACTCTCCCCTGGCTCCTGGGTTCAGACCCACGCTCCGGCACGGCTGGACCAATCTGGCACCTCTACTATCACTATTTAGGGACGGGAATTTGAAGTGCTTGGCAGGAGGTGTAAGGGTGATACAAGATGGAGGATACCATGGGGACCCCACAGTTGGAGAAGGAGGAAGGAAGGAGGAGCGCCAGACCAGAGACCACTCTGCAAGCCATGGTGAGAACGCAGGTGGTACCCCTGCAACCTATGGATGGCAACGGCAGAACTGAGAGCCAGCAGCAGCAGCAGCTCCATGTGAGTGCACCCGGACGGGCTAGAGACTGTGTGACGAGGTGGCCATGGCACAGGCCATGCTGGAGAGCCTGTGCGCCGCAGAGCAGACTCACATGAGAGGCAGAGAGGAGCTGCAACCTTTGGGACAAATGCGCATTGGAGCAGCCCGTACAGGGCTGCCATGTGAGTGTGTGAGGTACCCCATGGACTTGCAGGGAGGACCAGTGTGGAGCCCACCTGCCCTGAGGTTAGACAAACAGCAGAACCTATCAGGAACAGACTGACTGAAACTCTCACTCTCTGCCCCACTGGGCCATTCAGGGGGGATGGAGGTAAAAACACCAGGATCAGGGCTCTGAGCCCGGGAAGAGGGGAGGGGTGGGGAGCAGGTGATCTTAAAGGGCTGGTCGGACTCTTCATCTTTGTACCACTCTGTGTTGTTTTGTTTTGGTTCTGTTTTGGGGTTTTATGCTTTAGTTGCTATTAAATTATTTTGTTTTCTTCCCCAAGCTGAGTAGCATGGTCTGTTTTGTCCTGCACCTTAAGTGGCAATTAAGCTCTCCCTGCCCTTTAGCAATCCTTAAGTCTTCAGTACTTGAGGCTAATCATGGTCTTCTGTTCCCTGATGGGCCTAAATCACGACACTGTGGAAGTCAGGCAGAGTATTAACAGGAAACTGGCACTTTGAAAATTCCCCTAAGGTTTAAGTCTTCAAACTGATGCTCAACTTCCATTGACTTTAGATATCTGTGTGGCCTTGAGAATTTCTCCTTCCCCCAACCCTCCCTTCTTCCCAGGCTCAGCTCCCTGCTTTCAATATCTCTGCCTCCTCCCTCCTCAGTAGTGCAGGGGACAAGGAAAGGAGGTTGCAGTCTGTCCATCACAAACAGTCTCTCCTGCTTCTCTTTTCTCAGAGGACAAGGACTCCTCAATTTTTCCCCTCACTTCTAGGTCCCTCCCTTGGGATACAGTCCCTAATGAACCTCTCTGACGTGAGTCCTTCCCAAGGGCTGCAGCTCCTCACGGACTCCTCCAGCATGAGACACTTCCACAGTAGCACAGCTCCAGGCACATCGCACTCCAATGCTGCCTCTACATAGGGCTGCTGCCTCCATACAGCATCACAGCCTCCTCCAGGCATGATCACTCTTGGCTTGGGGTTCTCCATGAGCAGAGTAGATCTGAGCTCCACTGTCGCCCTCCATGGGTTGCAGGGACATTGCTGCTCTTTGCTCCAGCACACCTCCACCTCTCTTCCCTCACTGATCTTGAAGGCCATATGGTCATTCTTCTCTCTCCTCCAACTCCTTCCACCATCTCCCAGGAAGAACAATTCTCTTCTTCCAGCTTCTTCTTCTTAAAAAGCAATCACAGAGGCATCCAATTGGATCAGCCCCAGAGGTGGATCAGACTTAGAGCCAGTGAAAGTTTTGAGCAACTTCTTACAGGAGTCATTATTACAGCCTCTTCCCTGTTACCAGAAATGGCTCCACACAAACCAAACACAGAAGCTAAATGGAATTCAGTACACATTTATCCTTAAAATATAATGGGAGATGGATATGCCCCTTGCTGGATACATCAGTAATAGCCTGTTAACTCTACATTAAGTCCTTCTTCATTAAGAACCCTGAACAATCTCAAATTCTTCTACTATGGCTGGACAGTGCTCAGTCACAGTCTGATCTCCATGGACAGTCAGGAGGAGAAACAATGACATTAATTGGAGACAGAGAGAGACAAGATGCCCTAAAATTCTTCCATGCTAAAGAAAGTTTGGGCATGACCATGGACTTTTCAGTGGGGAAAAGCATAGAGGGCATCTGTCTCCTCCTGAGTTCATGCATATTAAAGACTCTACTTCATACTGTGGTCCATAAGGAAAAGGCCTGATTTTCAGGGTTGCATTTACACTCCTCTGGAACTCACTTCTGCTTAAGTCTAGGTGTTTCCCTTTCATACCTACCTTTAAGTTCTCTGTGAGAATTCCATTAAAAAGTAAAATGATTCTGTGAATTCCACCAGCAAATTCCTTAATAAATGCCACAGAAAATAACTACAGCTGTTGACACAATCCCTGGAATTACGAGCTATTAATTAGGCCATTTGTCTCATATGTTACCACTAATCTGTTGTATTACACCCCTTCACATTTTTTTTTCAGTAAAAATAAAGCTGCTTTCATATTAATTTTGGACTTTGTCATAGGAGGAATTGGGTTTACATGCTTTGTTGGGATTTTGTGTGTGCGTGTGTGTGAGGAACCAATATGTTAATGAGACCTCAGAGCAAAAACTCTCTAACATGGAAGATAAATAATCTCCTACACAGAACAGAGCACACTGAAGAATAAATAGGACAGGCTACATGGCAGTAAATACAAGCAGCTGGTCAGAACAGATTCACAGACAGAGTGAAGTTATAGAGGGATCAGAGATTCATTTAGCTTTAGGAAGTGCCTAACATGCCAAATCAGTCCAAATAATAGGGTTTCCCTAATCATCATGGAAAAATTTCATGCCAAGACTGAGACCCTCATTGCACTAGCACCTTTAACTCAGACTAAATTGTGGTCCTGTGAAAGCTCAGAGGATTCTGGCTTCTGATACTGCCTTTGTGCAACTCCTCTATATCAATATAGATTTCATCTCACAGCCACTCATGTGCAACACTGGTGAAAAAAATTAAAGTGAGAACTAAAATCTTCAGCAAGGTACTTAAAATGTGAATTGTTGGGCAATGGGGAAAATAATCCCACAGTTCAGATGTGTCAGGATATGCGTATGAATGTGCTTGGAATCTTATTTATCAAATTAGCAGTAAGACCTTAAGTTGAGTTTTAGAAGTGTCAAGCAGCACTGCCACCGGGACACTCTAAAAGATATCAGCACAAGGAAGCAGAAAATTAAAAATATAAACATAAGAATAGTGTTGCCTACAAGGGAATTTCCTGGAGGAGGCAGTAAAAACACACTTTTATGGAGAATACTGGTCTGGAAAGTGGTATAAAGAACATTTTTTACATTGGCAGCAAATGAGCAGAAAGACTAGGAGATGTGGCAGCTGTAATCTAGTTTTATCAACATCTACAAAGGTAGTAAACAAGGTGAGTGGTCTGAAAGGCTATAAAAAGTCTATTAAATGCTACTTACATCCATTTTTAACCCATATATATAGTACCAAAGGAGGAATTGGTGACAGCTATTGTGAGCAAATTAGGTGGTCCCAGTGACTAGATCAAGATTGCTGCTTTCTGTCTACAGTCTATCTTCTGGCTCACTAAATAGCCTTGGGCAACTGACTCAGGTGCTAGCACTGCATCAAGCCTCAAAAATCCCCCTCAACTCTCTAATAGGGACAAGCAAAATGTGAAATGCAGAGGATTCAGCTCAGGTATGATGTGAAATGACTGAGCCAGCTGGTGAAGAGGCTAGCTGAGTAAGCTGTGCCTTAAGGATACACTGCCTGTCCTTCATGCACATGCAGCCTCTTCAAGTCTCATCACAGCTAGCTCTACTCCTCTTCTCAGACATTAGTAATGTTTGCAGGAGGAAGAATATCAAGAAGTGACTTCAAATCTTTAAGGTAATAAAAGCACTTTACATTTATTTGTGTGAAACCTTTTCATATGTGGAAAACCACTATTTGTTTTCTCGGGAATAAACCACATTTCTGTAAATGCAAGTTTAAAAAGTAAGAGTGTCCTTCAGTATATTCACCATGTTGAAGGCGCACTGGCACAAAATGTTAATGAACTGGAAATTTTCTCTGCAAATATCTCTCAAGGATTGCCCCATAGCAGATGGGTGAATTCCAGCTTGTGGCAGTCTCTTTCCTCCCCTGAAAGGTAGCACTGCACATCAGCCCTACATGCACAATGATGCACTGCTTACTGACAGAGCTGTTGTTTGCAGCTTGTACTCACCATTGACAGGCACAGGAGATTAAAAATTACTGTAAAATCTTTTTGTAATGCTGAAATGATACAGACAGGTGCCCCTGGATATGGCTTCTTCTGTGCTGAGTGGCCAAGAGAGATGTACCACAATGGAATATGGCACCAAAGAAAGGCTGGAGTTTCACTGGTCCAGTTCTCTGCTGCTACCTGCCCTCTTCCATCCATATTTTTATCTGAAGTAGAGAGATCTTGATATATAAAAGGATTTTCTCAAAAGCAAAAATCATGGAGATTTATACTTCAGCAGCACTCATGCCATTTGCAATTTTACGTGCTGCAAATGTGCATACACGTGATTTGGGCTAATACTCTCTGTTCGATGTACAAAAATTAGTTGGGGTACTTTAAATTTGGAAAGTTCTTCATTAAATAAACAGTCCCAGTTCCTGCAGCCCTTCCTTATAAGAAAGATGCCTCCACAGGGTGATTCTTGACCACAGGGAGGTTTTCCTCTCGCTCTCTTCTGCCATGGTGAGGCCTCATCTGGAGTATTGTGTCCAGTTCTGGGCTCCCCAGCTCAAGAGGGACAGAGAACCACTGGATAGAGCCCAGCACAGGGCCACCAAGATGATGGGGACTGAAGGATCTTTCTTATAAAGAAAGACTGTGGGAACNTATCAGGGGTTTTCAACTAGATGATCTCTAAAGCTCCCTTCCAATCCCTACCATTCTGTGATTCTGTGAAATACATTGGGAGAAAGCACTCAAGCCTGCAATGCCAATATACACACATACCCCACCCCAGGAATGATTAAGAATGCATGACTTTCATCTGCCCAGCTAGTTTCTTGTCTCTCAGTATAACACTTTCTGAGAGACTCTATCCTTGCAGACTTCTCTAAGACACTCAGCTAAAAGCCATCAGAGGAGTGCCAAACATCAATGTCATTCTTCTTGGTGAATATAATTGTGGAAGGTCTCTTTCTCATATCATGCTGCTGCTATACGCCTTTGTTTTTCATATGCACATGTCCAATTCTGACTTCTGCTTGACTCTCCAGGGGAGAGAGATGCTGAAATGCCTTGTTTCAAATGCATGCTTTTGCACAGTGTGTTTATCAATGCTCAACTGTCACCTTTTAGACAGAAAGTAACCTAAGAAGGGAATATGTTAAAGAGTGAAAGTCTTCAGCAATGAGGGAAGAGTTTCACCTCCACATCCCAGAATGTGTAGGCTAGGTAAAGTGGCCAGAATCAATACAATGTGTATTAAAAGAGGCATGGATTTGACTTTTGGGGACATCACCTTACCATGTGAGCCAAGGAAGACGCTGTCAGTCTCTGGAGATAGTTTCCATCAGAAAGCCAGGTCATTCTTCCTTGATCTCCTCCTGAGCTCTGGGGATTACACAGCACCTGCACACCTTCTTCCTTTTACAGGTCTGTTAACGTAACAGAACACAGTGGCTGGTCTGGAAGCACCCATCTGCCTTGGCACCCTGCAGTGGCATGTTCAGAGCTGCCCTGATTGTTGGTGGTACCTCACTGCTACACTAAGAATAGTCTCAAACTTGAGTGCTCTCAGACAGGGAGGCTCTCCTGAGTGCAAGGAGCTGTCCTTCACCTCTTCCCTCCTTCCAGCTTAAAACATGAAAGGATATACATTTCAGAATCTCTTTAGGATTTCTTTTTTGTTTTTTTTCTTGGCATAGGGGTCAACCTGAGATAAAGCATAATGGTGTCATGACATCATATGATGCTAGGACCAACAGGCAACCACTCTGCCCTTAAAATCAAGCTTAACATCAGTTCCCAAATGCTATTTAACAACCTAATTTCATAATCCCACATTTGAATTTTTGCTTTATAGCTCTTCTACTTTCTTTTACCTTGGCAATGTGGCAACAGAGATATTACCTTAAGGAGGTGCATTAACAAATATTCAGCTTGGTAATGACAGGGCTATATCTGAAATTTCACCAGAACACACAAAAAATACTCAGTTCCTTGAGGCCTCATGCCAGTCTCCATGCCAACCCATTATTTGAGCAAAATTCCCTGAACATCGATATCTCTATCCAGCCTCAGTGAATTGGGGCGATTCAGACGGGCTCCAGTGCCAGCAAATGGACTGGATTCAATGTTCAGTCAGAGAGTGCTTACATTGATATTGCACTGTTTCTGCAGCCCACAGACCCCAGGACAATTGTTCCACCTAAACACTTGGTAGTCACATGATTACACACAGATAGGGTCCTTTGAAGCTTTTCCTCTGCTGGTGAATTATTTCTTAGGGTGTCCAAAAACACTAATCCCAAATATAGTCAAGATTTTCAGTGTAAGAATTCACAAGAACTGTCTTGTGTTCAAATAGCTCGCAATTATTCTTCAAAATGTTTATGGACAATTCTTGGCCAGCTTATTAACAACTCTCTTGTCAGTCCAGTGGAGATCCTCCGATTCAAGTGTAGCAATTAAATGGATGAAATTTCCAAACTTAAGGATAAAAGTACATACTATTTGGAGTTCTTGGCAGGATGACACACATGAAATAGCATAAAATTTGACATTGCCTCAATGCTCTAGTTCCTATCTTAGGTAATCATTTGCCTTCAGACAGCAGAGGAGGAAGAGGAAGAGGAGGAGGAAGAGCTGCTAAGCTGTTGAATTGTTTAACAGCAGATGTAATTGCTCTCTTGACTCACACCTTGATGCAGTCTCCTTGCTTTCTGGCTCCCACTGACAATGACACCATGGCTGCTTGTCTCTTGAATAAATAGATTCATCAGTCTGGTTATGTTTGCATGTATTAATGCATTCAGAGAGATCACTAATCTATTCCAAACTGAAACTGTGATTCAATCCAAAAGGTTAATGCACTGCTTTTACATAGTGCAATGAGTAAGTTGAACTTGTATGTTTTCACTCCTTGTTTAAACACTGTAATACTTCACAAATACTTAATGTCTTTCACATAGGAACTTTGAAACATTTTTCTAATGACCAATTTAATCCCACAGTGCACCACCCAAGCCAGTTGGCAGATACCTCTTTCCTCTTTTTTGGTAGGTAAACTGAAGCAGAGACAACTCAAATACAGATGTCCAACATGGCTTATATTTGAAGACACCAGCTCCTTACAGTTGCTATTGTTTTAGGATTCCTACATACCTCTGAACTTCAGATAACATTTTTTGAAATAAATAATGAAGTGAATAGTTAAGTGAATGAACCATGAATAAAGATGACAGAGTATGAATGTATTTTGCTGTCGTTTTTGTGATCCTCAGTCCTCACAACTAGTTTTATGCTTTCAGGGAAGAGGAATGGAAGTCCAGAGTTCTGGGGCTTATTTTCCCAGAAGGAATGGTTAGTGTTCCCTTACAAAGACACCTAATTTTCATCAAAAGCTGAAAAGAGGAAGAGAATTCCATACTACTGGTATTATATATCTCATTGCTCATGGACGCTGGCTTGTCTCCAATGCAGAGCGTGTGGAAACCATATGACTGCTATTGAATATGTGCCCAAATCAAATTTGCAGTGTTTTTTCTTGCCAAGCACAAGCCTCCAGTGGGGTTAGATACCATATGTTAGGTAGAAAACAGGTTGCAGATTTATTGTTTACCTTTCCAGGTACAGGATGATCTTGCCAAACTAAATGACACCCAATTGCATAGAAAGTCCATAACCTTCTGCTTTATTCTGAGTCTCAAAGCGTGATACTTCCAGAACAGTTGACCAAAGCAGTCACCTACCTCTTCAAAAGTAGTTTCTGTAAGCAGAGAGGGAAATGAAGAAGGTAAAGCTTTGTACCTTACCTTTATCTGAACTTGAGAAAAACACATTTGCAGGAGCGATTGTTAAAAAAGGCAGCAGGAAGCAACATCCAACCTGCACTTCAAGGCATCATTCACTTTGCAGCAGCACTGAAAATTTCAAAATGTGGTTTTGTTCCTTTTTGGCACAAACCCAAATATTTTAGAGCAGAGTCTGTGCTGTAGATTGAATACGCGTTTTGCTGCTCATGACTGCAGGCACAGATGGGAGCCTGGTCCAGCTGCCAGGTTCAAAAGGATAGAGCTCAAATATGGTTTTCCACTTTTGGCCAGAAAACCAGGATTGAAGACTAGCCACTGGACAGCTGTCATTTTATTTAGAAATACAAAGCCTTCTAATATAAATGTTAAGAGTGGCCAGTGAATCAGTACAAAGATTCCTTCAGCCCAGCAACCTGTTTCTAAGAGGAAGAAAACTCACATAACCACATTCCAACAGCCTAATGTTCAGGGACTTCCATATCCAAAATAATTTGTATTTAGTGAGTCTTGATGGATGGCCTTCTCACCTATTCATTTTCCCTGTCTCTCCATGAATCAAAGTCAGATTTTGCCATTCACAGAGTGTTCCTACTATTTCCAGACATGTTGTGTAAGGGCATATTTTCTTCTGTTTGCTTTGAATCTTCCACATTTATTTCTCAAACAATATTATTTCAAACATTTAGCCACCAGCAGCAGCAGATGAGTGCACGCAGATGGGCAAGAGACTGTGTGAGGAGGCAGTCATGGCGCAGACCATACTGGAGAGCCTATGGGCCGCAGAGCAGGCCCAAATGAGAGGCAGAGAGGAGCTGCAGACTTTGACAATTCAGCCTCTCATTAGCACAGAAAAGATTGGCAGAATAATCTAAAGCCTGCGTCACTTGAAGATACGGCCTAACAGTGCTATGACTAGACAGAGAAACATAAGTAAAATGAGCAGCCTCTAAAAAACTTGAGAGAAGTGCTTGAAGAAGCTCCACAATTAAGCCAATTTGGTAGCCTTCAAATCCTTTTCTAAAGCAATAGAAAAAGGCAGAAGTTCAAATTTCATTAGGAAGGAGATCATAGGAGAAATGTAGACATGTGACCATAGAGAGAGAAAGCTACAAAGAGCTCCAAGAAATAAGTAGTTGGCTGACAGGAGCATATAAGCCAAGGCCTCAGATAGGAAATTCAGGTGAAACAAGGAGATTATGCAACAAAACAAGCCAACATGGTATAAGCCAAGAAAAGGAATGCAGTGACCAGACAGAAAATCCCCAGTATCAACAGTAACATAAGCAACAGAAGACAAGTTCACATATTAATTGTGATGGGTTATCAGTAAAAAAAATATATCATGCTAGGACACAGACTCTCAAGTAACAAACTGAGCAGTACAGTTAACATTTGACATGAGTTTAACGCTCTTTTGACATCATATCTCTGTCGCATACTTTTGCATGTAGTGATTCTTCTTGAGGTTCATGGTCTTATTGGGGAAAACCAGGTAATTGGTCTAATATTTCACACAGGGAGCTCTGGGATCGTGGCATATGGAGGTCATGTTGCAGGTCTGTGACCAGGAATGTCTTTCCAGAGACTTCATTGAAACTCAACTGAAATATTCAATCTTTGGCAGCAACCTCCTTCTCTTCCTTCACTGCTTTCTGTCCTATGATGGGACATGCAATCCTTTCCTGTTATTGCCCACTAAGAAATACATGAACAATACTGACCATTTCCCACTGGGTACAAGCTCCCTGAATCTCTTACAGAAGAGTTTTTCTGCTCTATCACTCTCTGGGCTCCTTTGGTAGCAATACCCATTTCCATCCAAAATGTACGTGTACAGAGAGATTTAGCACCAAGGCAAGGGCAATTGAAAATTAGTTACCAATTTTAATAGCATCTTCTAAGAAGTTGTTTTCTCTGGATTTAAACCAGGTTGGGTTAAAACTGCTTAAATGCCATAAACTTTCATTTTAAAGGGCAGCCTTCCTTTGGGCACTATCAGAGCAGTGAAAACAACTACAGAAAATACAGAGGAATCAGGTATCACTTGTAAGAAAGTGACTGGGGATGTAGTATTCCATTACACGGGATGCATTTGTACCATTTTAGCTTGCACAGATGGAAATATAGTTCAATGTTTCAACATCATTTGACTTTCACATGTTAAAATATTGATAAGTGCTGCACAGGATAATGCCCCTATGGTTTCAAGTAGTAACTGGAGCATGATGTTTATTGAAGTGAAATACAGCAAAGCCTTTAACAAGTATTTAAAATTCTGGGAATCATTCTCAACATTGTCATAGATTATTTCTTTATTTTTCTCCGGCTAATCTTTGTTGATGTCTTCCAGTTCATGGGTGTTAAAATAGAATTCATCTTCTGACCACCTCAATGCTTCTGTGTTACAAGAAACTCCATAGGAAAAAAAAAAAAAAAACAAAAAACAACCACAAACCCAAACACGTATTTCCTACACATTGCTTTCATACACAAAATAGTAAACTTCAATAAAAAAAAAAAACAATGCTACATAAAATAAGCATAAATGGACCACAGACTCCCTGTTCTAAATATTTATGGACTTTTATGCTGTAGCAAGAACATCTGAAAGCCATAAAACACATGATTATCCACATTGCTCAACAAAGTCTAACTTGTCAAAGCTTCCATTCTAAAATGCACAGTATTTCCTACACCACTTATGATTACTACGACCAAACGAATCCAACCAAAACCCAGTAGAAGTCAAAAAAGATGTCACTTCAACGTAGTTGAAGGGAAGATGGGCCACGGAGTGTTTTCTGAAGATGCATATCACAGGGGTAAGATGGGCATTCATTCAAAATTCACCTATCCATCCTGCAGCATCAAATTTAGGGCAGAGATGCTTTGATCTCCTATGAAAGCAAGGCTCCATTTTATGCTTCCCACTGGTACAAGCACAGGAAAATCAAAGAGGAAAGCAGTTGACCAGTTCAGGTGAATGGACTGAAAAGTGTTTGAAGTTTTCTGAATGTAAATTGGAGGAAAAAATAAAAGTTTTCAAGCATTTGAGCAAATACGCATAGAGATACACAGCTCAGCAAGGGATTTAGAAACTTTACTCTGAAACAGGTGATTCTTTTGGATGTACTGTTTAACTACATCACCTCTGGAACAAGACTGCCAGGCAAACACTTAGTAGGCCAGATCTGCATGAGTTATTCCCAAATGGATATTCAGTACCAGGAACAGAATTTGCAATTTATATGTGAAGGTATATGGCAAGGCTACTTCTTTTCACTTAACCTGATGGTAGTTTTAATGATTCAAGAGCACTGTTAGATCATAAACAGGATATAATTTTCTTCTTCTCAAGATAAAATAAGAAAAAGAAACCCTATTTGTCCCATTGTGCTCTATCTGATTGTAGGAATCTCAGCTTAGATAGAACAAATGCTTAAGGCGTTCTTAAGGTCTCAATATCTAGACATTCTGCTCTGAATACTATTTAAATTAAATGCAAATTCCCTTGTTTCATAGTTCACATACATATTTTAGCACATAAATCATAATAAGAGTGATCAGTTTCAGTGTAAATGATTATTTTGCAGAGCAGTCAGTCTCCTATCCATGTAGCCACTTTATTATCTGATAATTAGAGCTGGTGAAAAATATTCTAATTTGTCAATTTCAGTACCAGTTGCTGAAAATGCTATGAATATTATTTGCAAAGAATACCAGAACATTTCATTTCTAAGTTGTTGAAGCAATTCCCTTTGGTTTTATAATTTAGATTAATAGTGTAGAAAAATTGAAATTATTAAGTTAAAAGAAATTCATACCAGCATGGAGTGTTCCAGTCTTGCTAAAATGGAAGATTTTGGTAGCTTATGTAGATACTCCTGAATACCTCAAATTTCAGAATTTTGCCTTTTTGTTGTCCTGAAAGAAAAGGTTGAAATGTTGACATTTCTATAGAATAAAATGCCTCAGCTTTGAAATCTGCTCATTATGTTGAACAGTAGGCATCAATTGACTTCGAAGTACCACTTACGTGTCAGTACAAGAAGTACTGCAAACCACCTCAGAAAAAAAATTGTATTACTATGAATTAGTGATGCAGCAAGATACTCAGGCTGCTCACTATTTTTCAGTGCCATGTGCTGAACATTCTTTAAGACAACAGTAACATTTTTTTTTCGACATGGCTTTTCAGAATCCCTCATGATGTCTTCGCTTAGACAAGATTCTGGACCTTTCTCTTGAATAAAAATAATCTCATATTTAATGAAAGTTGGGCAATGGTTTCAGCACAAACCCCATTGCCATGATTTCTGAATCATTCGAAATGTGCAAAATGACACAAACCTTTCTCATCCACCACAACTCAAGCTGAGAATGTACCTCAGCTGTGCTCTCTGTATGCTTGCATCTCAGTCACAGAGGACGCATATGATCATATGCTATACTGGCCAGAAATAACTTTCTCATGTGCAGAGAGGCATTTAACCAGAGATATCGTGTAACATCTTCTATGACCATCTGTTCAACCTAGGAAGCACAGGTACTTTAGAGCAGCATGAAGGTTAAATGCGTGCTGCTAGCATACACTGCATTACAGCACTGTATTGCTGTGCACTATTACATTTTGCAAGTGTAAGGGTGTCGTGGTTTGACCCACCTAG